>OY288109.1:91668711-92062412 GCA_958431115.1 Syrphus vitripennis
ATATGTAAAAAATAAAACATCAAATCTTATTTTGCCATCAGGATTTTCCATAAAATCCCCTCTGACAATTTCGGGATATTGTACGACGATAATATCCTTATATACAAACATTCAAATGCATGTTCTTGTCTAAAGGTTTAATATAAAAATGGAAAAATTAAGTTGGCATTGTGTTTGTTCTGGCAGCAGTCTTCGTCGTCGTCGTCGTTGGTCGCTATGGCCATGACAACTATACACTACTACTTCTTTTCTCTAATTCCGTAAACGATTTTCCAATTCCAATTTCGCTTTTAAGATTCTGACAATTGCATAAGTTGATCTTAAAAACGACCTCCGCACTATACAGCGATATAGTTGAATATAGTATTGACCCAATTTGAATCGTTTTATATACGACGACGAGCACAAGGAAGAGGAACCGAGGATTCCCCACTCACTCACGACCTCTCATTTGATATCGCACATAGCAAAGAAAACTCAAACGTTGTCTTAGATAAGAAAAGTTTTCCTTTGTCAAAATTGCATAGATATCCTTACAATGCTCATATTCCTTTTTCTCAGAGAAAAATTCTCTCCAGTGTTGTAGTTGTCGTCGTATGGTTGATGCCAGGAGATGGCTGGTAGAATTATATAGAAAGACTGTTGGTGGCATCGTCAAAACGTGTGGAAAAATTCTACGGCCCTCATTTTATATAGCCTCAGGTAGGTTAGACACCATTGAAGATATAATCAGTTTAAGCACCTGAGTTCGAAATTAAATGCAAATCACCCAATGAACATTTGCATGCGACAAAAAAAAAAAAAAAAAAAAATATGGTAAACCAGCAGGTGGTGACTTGGCGGGAGAAAGCTTAAAACGACCTACGTCACCAAACAAAGGACTCCTCCCTATGGAAGAATGGTTACTCAAAAACGATAACAAACATAACCAACAAAAAAAAAAATCGGAAGAAATGTCTTGTTAAGTCAAGCAATTCAAGGATAATTCTATGCATAGGGACAAGGAACACGGGTAAAGTGAGGGTGGAAAAATCAAAGCAAGGATTTTTGATGTTAGTCTCCAAGTTGACACATATTAGACGACCGTTTCAGATGGCAGAAGGCATTCTTTTCATTATTCTGCTGCTGGAATATCAAGGACGACGATTGAAAAAAAATCGAAAAGCGACAACGGGCGAGGGGAAAATGAGGATCAACATTTTGATGTTGGGGTATAGGAATAAATCAGGGTAGTGCCTTTTGGTAATTTAGAGGATAATCATGAAGGAGCTGTTTTATTTTTTCGTTGTTTATTAAGGATACAGAAATGTATCTAGCAGATTTGGAATTAAATGACTTGATATTGCGACAAGGGTTACCGTGCTTCTTTAAGGTAGTATCAAAATCAAAACGTAGAAAACATCAAACGACAAATTCCAAAATGTCACAACTAATTAACCACTAATTAGTTATTAAGAAGGCATCCTTTTGATACCTTGGGTCAATAATAGCAGCCGATAACAATATAGAAGAAGAAATACGTGGACTGTTTCTCAAATCCAACAGAACTTAAGCTCTTCAAATCCAGAAATCTCACCATAACTTCAAAGCTGCTGCTGTTCAGGACCATAGTCCTGCCGGTACTCACGGCTGGATCCGAGACTTGGGTGCTTAGTAAAAGACACTCCGAGGAGAATTGTTGGCCCCATATGTGAGGAAGGACGATTCCGGAGAATTGTACGCAAACTACCTTGAAGCAGAAATACTGACAAAAATTAAGTTTGGTAGACTCCGGTGGGCAGAGCACCTAGCTCGCATGAGCGAAGAGGAACCGGCTCGGAAAGTCCTTTGTGGTACATTCTATGGTAGACGGCAGCGTGGTAGACCATGCTTGCGCTGGAAAGATAACGTAGACCAGGATGCCCGAAGCCTTGGGGTGCGCAACTGGATGGCGTCGGTCGGCTCGAAACCGGCATAGGTGGAGAGACTTGTTAAGGAGGCCAGGACCGTACTCCTAACAAATTTTCTACAAATTTTGGATTCGTAAAATGTAAAAGTAAAAATTAGCAAGAGACATGCATGATCAATGGTAGGCCTGTTCGATGTTAGTACTGGGTCGGCCTGAATTCGCCATTTTTTAGTCCTAGGTTATTTGACTTATGTTCGATATGAGCTCGGAGCGATCTCAGCTCGTACTCTGAATTCCCCTACGTTAAGCGTAAAGCCCTGCCGAAACGTTGGGAAAGCTAATGTAACTTGATTGTTTCATTGCCAAAATTACAGCTACCAAAAAAGCCGAAGGAAAACTACTCGTACATTTCCACTTTACAGCACTAATTATACAAATTGGTCAGAAAATCAAGTTTATTTATTGAGGCACGATAGTGTACTGCTTCATCGTTGGTTGATGAAATTATATTCTCGTCCAGGGTCTCAATTGCGCGTAAATGTCTTTCGGGATGTCGTTGTTAAGTTGTCATCCTTCCACAAATTTATTAGAATGGTTGGAGTGTTCTTCAGTTGAACGAAGAAGGTCCTGAAAGAAAGAAAAGAGAAATTCATTATGATTAGTGCTATTGAAAAGCTTAAATTTACTTCTATGAATAAGGGCTTCTATCCAGACACTATCGAGAATTTTTCTCGACATCCAGAAAGCATCTGACGGAAGCTCGATAGAGCAATTGATAATGAAGAGTGATTTTCCCGAAAGCCAAACTATATATCAGGAAGCATAAGCTCTTCCAAGAGCTTACCGAATTTGATGAGCGGGGATATCGGCTTGTACTTGGAAACCATTTTTATGGGGCCTTTTTTTGGAATCGCAATGATTTTTGCAGTAAGTTGGCATCACCAGTACTAGTTCCTCGAGTTTGGAAATCTAGTTGAGCACAAACACGAAGAGTGGAAGGTTGGCGACACATGAAAAACATTTGGGTACCAAATCACACTCAATATTTTATTAAAATAAGTACTTGTAAGTGCATTAAGAAAAATAAATTATTCGTTAAAAAACTTCTTTGTTTTACCTGAAAACTCAACTGTATACTAAAAAGTCCATAGACACATTTTAATATTATAGGAAACACATGCCAGAAGAAGAATTCCAACCATAATAAATAACACCATCAAAAGCAATTAAATTCACTACAGGAAAAACATAAAACAACTGCCTTATAGATACCTGCTTTTCTATTACCTACGTGTAAATCATTAAAAACAATCTACCACCTGCCATCATTTACTCCTCGAACTAATTTAATTTATGCCCAAGTTACATTGTAATAAATCATGCTTCATAAAACTGACGTTAAGTTGCTTCTTATTCATTTCTTCATTATTCCTATATGAACCAGCACTTAACTTAAGTCTATATTTGATGTACAATATCCCATCGTTTTGAGATGGTTTACTTCTTTTTGTTCACACAGCATAATTAGCGTCACTTTGTTTTCACACTGTGCAACATAGTAGATTAATATTGGCTGGCGAATGGTCTTGATGATGAGACACAAAGTCGTTTGCTTTTTTTCTTTGTTGCCATAATATTAAAGTCTCCTTTTTGATGGGTTTACATAGAAGTCCTATTCTTTACTATTATACGTTGCCAATGCCTGGAACTGCAAGTCATAGTTCTCAAGAGTGATGAAGATCAAATAAAAGCCTTCTTCTTCTTCAAAATGTATGATGTTCTAGCAAGTAACAACAACTTCTATGTACTCGTATAACCATTTATTTTCTTCTTCTTCTTCTTTTTGCAGGCCTTAAACCCGGTAATCAAATAACCAACAAAGGACAATTCTTCACAGAACTACACAAAAGCTAGAGAAGCTGCTCTTGGAAAACCTCTGTACTTAGTTACTTTTCCTGTAAAACCATAAAGCAGGACAAACGACATCAAACGACAACGCATTTGGTCGTGTGGACACAAAGGCGGCAAACCACAAACGAAAATGCGAATTCGCATTATACTTCTGGCCCTGATTGTGCATCAGTGCTGGACACATCCGTCCTTTGGGGAGACAGACATAGAAACAGAAAAAGCAAAGCATCATCAGCCGCAACAGTCATCACAACCACAAAAGGATAGTCCCGATCGGGATGGGGAATCATCAAAGAGGATTATCGGTTCTAGGTGAGAATTTTTGTATAGTTGAGAGTTTTCATTTCCAGGTTTTTTTTAGAGTAGGTACTCGTAGGTATTGTGTTTAGAGAGATACCTTTGGAAGGAGCACACATTGTGCAATTCCAAATCAGAGTCATTTTTAAATGGAATTGAAGGCTTCAGTTAAAGTATAACGTACATAATAGCATTGATGGCTCTGTAAATATATTTTACTAATCTGGTCGTTGATTGTGTTGTCCAGAACTGGCAAGAGTAACTGAGGTCCTCTTGATGGTTCTTCATCACACCAACAACAACTACAATCGAGCCTGAAGCTGGGCTAACCACTTAAGTTAATTGTTTCGCATAGCTATAAAATTTTGGATTTAATGTTGCCATTATCAGAAATGGATGTTTGTTTTGTTGGATTGTTGTGTGGTTAAAATTGAAAGTAAATATTTGTTCTGCAGTCAATTGGGCAAATAAAACAGATTCACATATTGTTAAACAAATAAACACGTAAAAGACTTTTGTGCAGTTTGCAATTATTTGTCAGTAAACTATGAGCAGCTGGAAACGGTTCGATGAATTCAAAAACCAGGCCCGTACACATGATGTGGCTATAAATACTATTTTATTTAAAAATTTAATATAAATATTATGCAGGTATTATCCAGGCCCGTACATAGGCCACTGAAGACTAAAAAAATATTAAATTTTTTAAAGTTAATTTTACTTTGAAGTGGTATCTCAAAACTCTGGGAGGTTCTTAGATCCGCGGGTAACAAAATTGCTACATTTTTTTTTTGTCAATTAAATGTTCCTTGCCTGGCCATCTCGCGGGTTCTAACGGGGTACTGCCTCACTCACGCAACTCCGTTGGGGTATATTTAGTCCCCAGACAGGCGCAAATTCTTTCCTTACGATCCCAAAATGATAAGCTAACGCAAGAGTTGGCACAGACTTTAATTTTCGGTTAAATGTGGCCCACAAAAAGTGTTGTGCGTAATGATATTCGTTAAAAGTCAAATAAAATGCAGATTATGTGATTATTTCGTAGTTATTCCTTAATTGTGAAATCTGCCCCAAACTAGCCCAAAATCCAAAAATTCACAAAGAACGTGTCTTCTGTTTGAAACAAATAAAAAGATTCAGGACCTTGAACACTTCCTTGTGGTACCCCTATAAGATTACCAACTTCAAGATGGCACAAAATTGCGGTGTAAAATAGGGTCTCTATTTGTTTCCAAGAAACTCATTTAGCTGTCTGTATCCAGTATAAGATGATAACTAACTTCGTCTACTTCCATGTCCCTGAGTGATCTTCCTCTACTGCACCAAAATTCATTGTGGTTATTTTCGAAGACTTTTCGGATGGCAGAACTAGTATCAGTCTGATGTTCTGCATTATCCAGCCTCGTTGATGACCAGACTCATACTAGTCTTGCAAAAACTGTTCACTTTTGCCTAGGCATTAGTCTCGTAAGACTAGAGCTCTTCACGGAACCGATGGTGTCTTCATATTCACAGGGAAAAATGAAGAACAACAATTTGATTTGTTTTGTTTTAAATTTTATGTTTTTTGATTTTTTTTTTGCGATACTAAATAGCCCGTAAGACTCTCAGTATATCACAGTCTAAAAATAAGGCCTCTTTTCAGATGCCTTGAAGTTAGCCTAATCTCAAAGACCTAGACGAGAGAAGACTGGTTTCGTCTCGTCTCGTAGCAATCCCTAATTCTTACAGATGAATTAGTGCATAAAGATAGACAAGTCAAAGACTGGCGATTTGAAAAATTTGTCAGAAAGACAATAGTTGTCTCTACATGTGGAACTTGTTTTAGTTGTAAGTGTCGGGAAAGACTCAGCACTCTATCCAGCTCTCTTGGTGTTGGCAAAAGGTTTCTTGGTAGGTTCGTAAAGGTTAGAGAATTGCCATCTCTTTCAATTGTATCTAATATTTTAATGACGGTATGGTATTTCCTTATTTTGGCGAAGAGGTGTTGTTCGAGAACGCATTGGTCTCAAAAGCTCTTAAGACAAATCTCTGGTTTCTGGTGGGTTTTCACTCACCTGCATGCTTCTAAATAAGGAAATCATAATGTGCCTATAAGACTTAAGGTTCTTCAAATGCTAAAATCGGGGTTTAATTGGTTTGACATCAATAAGTCCGTCAGTGTTTGAGGCTGTCAGCTACAAAACTTAACATTAACGGGAAATCACTCAAATGGCATGATCATCAATAGGGAGAACTGGAACTTCATACATTTCGAATATGTCCTGGTTCAGTTTGGGAAGTTCTTCCTCTACTTCCAGTATACTTACATACTGGAATCACCTCTTCTTACCCATTTTTCTGTGAGTAACTCCAAGCCAATATCCCGATCGGGATATAATTCAATCCCAGACCTCCAGCGTGTTACTCCAACGCCACACTAACCAATCATCACTAGCCATACGTTTCACATAGAAAACCTATAACAAATGATCAAATTCGATATCTTCTCATGATTCACCATTAAACTAAGTCCACGAGATACAAAAAAACACACAAAACATTCTATTTTAGCTACCTGCCTATAACCTACTATACAATTGTTCATCCTATACCATCCATGACCTGGCGATCTTGAAAACGCATTAAAAATACCATTAAAATTTTGATTCAGCCAATGCAACCTGGTAACCTAATTTCCTTTTCCTTCATCCAAATAAATTCAGCAACGAAGATTAAAGCAGGTTCCATTTGTTGTTTCTTGCTCATTTCCAAATGGAATCAAATTATATCCAAACCAAATCGAACTCATTTCGCGAAGCAAGAAAATTCATTTAAGTCCGTCGTCGGTCGTCGGTCGTTCCCCCAATCAAAAATACAAGACCATCATCCCGTCATCCCGGTCTTAAATGGAATTTACGCATAGGCATCCAATTTGATTTGCATAATACATTTGTCGATTTTCTCTCGTATTCATGTACATAGGTAGGTATAGATCTAGATCTCGAGCCTGCGAATCAATGTTCCTCATCATCCCCATATTTGAATCCGGTGCAGAGATGCATTTGAAACAAACGAACAAAAAAAAACATTTTCGGCATCTCTTGTCAGCCGTCACATATCTGTCAACATTGTGTATATGGTCCACTAAATCCCTCGGCATTAATAACGAGATTCCAATAATGGTTGCTGCCAGTAGCAATGACCCGATGCCTGTATTGCTACCATCGCGTCTGTAGTCGGCAAAATCGTCATCGACCATCTCTTCAATGCGCCACCACCCGGGAAGACGATGGAAATTGGACACGTACACCTGCTACCATAACTGCTGAAAACGACGACGCATAGTTGCCACCGCCCGCCAGTCACAACCACTGGCCACAACACAGGTAGTTTGCACTCTGGACGTACTCTGGTCGGGAATAAAATCAAAACCGGGACCTGCTAGCTGCTAAACCGGAATTGGAATTCAATTGAAAATTACAAAATCATCATCATCAACATCGACATCAAAGTCGTCGTCGTTGTGGGTCGAATGATGAGAACGCATCACCATCAGCTTCAGTAATTCACTCTATAGGATACCTACTACTTGGTTCTTCTGGTCTGGTCTGGTTTTGGTTTGGTTCCGCGTTTCTGCTGTGATGCATAGGCCTTGGTCACAGATGCAAGATGATCATTGGGTTGGGAGTCAGTGTGCATGGCAGGTATCCTCGATGCAGAGAAGAAGATAAGTATACTCGTACTTATTTGTACATCACATTTGTCTGGGGGATTGGCACAGATATTTGATTGCTGTGTGCATTTTCGACACTGGAGGAAGCTTAGAAGCTCCATTTTCCCGTGGTAAGGCTTTGCTTCGTTGCGATGCTGATGCCCTCAATTGCCAAAGAATTTCAATATCAAACGTGAAGAATGATAAATCGAACCTAAATTACGACACGATATCAACTATGATGGCAGGTTGATACTGATTGTGTTAAGGGGAGTGAGGATGAGTTCAGCTCCTTGTTTGCTAACGTCAAAGTTCTGTGAACACAAACGATGTAGTAGTAAGTCCATTTTCAACTTCATGCGAAATTTCTCTTTAGGGCTTAATTTGTTCACAAATTTTTAATACTTGTAAGGTTCTTAGTAAACCTATCGTACAGAATCTTTAATTTTTTCTTCACTCTTCTACTTTCTCAATTAGTAATTAAATTTGGTTATCTAAATATTTCGGGTTTTGTTTCAACAATTTTTTTCTCTAATTTCAGTGTTGTAACATCAGTTTCTGTGATTCTCAATGGAAACGAGCCAGAATTCACTGATGCCCTTGGCGTTAAAGTTCCCAAACCACAAGTTCCACATCTTCAAGTTGCAAGTCCCATAAATTTGCTGAATCCAGATCGATATGAATTCTACACGTTCGACGATAATGGTGAGCTGGTGAAACGTCTAATGACAATGCAAGAAATCCAAAGTATCGTTGCAAATGGCGATGGCGAAGGACCAACTATTATTCATTCAGCACCAATCAACGAACGTGATCCGGAAAAGAATGTTCAAGACATCGTTAAAAGCGTTCAAAATGTCCTCAATCGTGAAGTTGAATCGAATAAAAACGCCTCCGATATTCAGTCGATTTTAGACACACCTGATGTTTCATCTTCATGGTCGATGATTCTGCCAGCTATCTTTGGAAATACTGGTGGAGATATATTCCCGCAGAACAAACCACAGCAGGTAGTTATGACTCCAGATTCAGATGTGTTCGAGGCTACAACAAAAGCGAACAAGACAAAACCAACTGGTAAGCCAAAACCGTCAAAGAAGAAGAATGGAAACAGAAGGAAAACTACTACTAAACGCATCTCAACAACTACAGTAATGCCATTGGAAGATCTTGAAGCGGAGGCAGCTGAAGTATATGATTCGACAACAAGAAAAGTATTCATCAATAATCAGGAAGTGGTGCAATCAACGGAAATGGGTGATTTCGAACAGGGTGAAGACTTGGCGAAGAGACATCCAGTTGTTCATGGAGTTGCTAAACCAGCATCTACAAAACGTCCAAGTAAGTTGAAGAACAGAACAAAACGACCATCATCGACAACAACTCCTGCTGTTGTTACATCTCCTGAACCAGCAACATCAACTGAACCAATTACACCAGCTCCGGAACCAACAACAACTGAAGCAGCTCCAACTGTACCAGAATTGACAACATTGTTACCAACTACTATTTCTGCAACTCCAACAACACCAACTGCATCAACTTTAGTTGCTGAAGGAAGTAATGGAAACAAAGAGAAGCCTCCACAAAAGAAGCGTAAGAAGCCCACACGTAAGCCTAGCCCTTCTAATTCAGATATCGAAGGTTCAACGGAAAAACATTTTAGTCACTATAACAGGCGTAAGCACACCACAGCACGTCCATATTTCAGCAACAATGACCAACAATATCCACAACACAGCCATAATAAGGTTCCAACAACTACACAACGTTCAACAACAACAACTCAGATTCCAACCTCATCATCGACTCCAGTCCCTAGTACAAGCACAACAACAACTCCAGTTCCATCTACAACAACAACAACAACAACGACGACGACCACAACGCCTGCCCCAGATACAACTACAACAGCCAAGCCTATTCACCATCATCCTCATACCACTAAAAAACCAACAACAACTCCAGCTCTAACGACAACACCAATGCCAACTACTTCAACAGCTGCCACAACTGAAACAACAACATTCGCAACCTATCGCCCAACACCTCCAACAACAACAACTGAAACCCTTCCAACTTATCTTCCTCCAACGACTTCGACAAGTTCGTACCATCACAGTGCCCCAACTACAGAAAAACCTTTGCATGCTCCTCCAAACTACATCGAACAAGAACATGTTGATGATTATCTCATATCCTCTGACAACTTCGGCCCATCTTTGAAAAAAGAAAAAATCACTTTGCCAGGTTTGCTTAGTGAAAAGGAACATGATCAGAACACGAAAATTTCATTTGATCAAATTCTTCAGAGTCTTAAGGAAGAAACTTCTACGGATGATATGATGGAGGCTAGTGAGTCTGAAGAAATTCAAATGCCAGCCAAGCTACCTCCTAACAATGAAGATATTACCGAAACTGAATCACCGGTAACAATGACTTCCATGAACTTGCAAGGTTTTAAGAAAGAAGGAGACGAATTTGATCTTTCCGATACGACTGCAGTAGACTTGAATTTGAAGAATGAGGAGGAAGAAGGTCCAGTAGTTGTGATAACCGGAAGACCACAGATACATACTTCGAATAAGCCAGTTGTGCCATTAGTTTATATTGCATCCGACACCACAACAGCATTTGAAGAACCTCAAGAAACTACATTGAGTATTGAAGATAAAACCGAAGCAACAACAACATCTTTGGAAGAAAAAGCAACTTTCAAAGAAGATGGATCAGCCAATGTTGTTAAATTCGAACCACTTTTTGCTGACGTTGAAGATCCTATTGTCACAACTTTTACTACCACCGAACTTCCTCCAACAACATCGAGGTTTGATGATTTTTCAACAACAAACAATGAAGATGCAACGGAATGGACAACAACTCTTCCACCAATGGATAGTATTATGCAAAAAATTGACGATATTATCGCAATGAGTGCAAAATCAAATGAAACAACCATTATTGAAGTCAATACCAGTCAAAACCAACAAGCCATACCTCATATAAGCGCATTAACCATGAGTGATTTCAAAACTCAAGCAGCCACATTGGCATCGATTTTAGAGGACCAAAACACAAGTGAATACAGTGAAACAACCCCGTCAAGTTCAATTGAAACCAAGAACGAAATTGAATTACTTTTGTCAGATGTAATCAATCAAATGACCCAAAATCAGCCAAAGCCAACAGTACCAGAAACCGCAACAATATCTAATAACATTGTTCTCAAGCAAAAACAAGAAGAAGAAGAAGAAGCAGGAGAAAGAGAAAACGAATCCAAACCACTAACCGCCAGCCAAGATGAGACCGCACAACGTTTATCAAATTTTGCACAAATCAACCCAGCACTTCATTTGAGTGTAGCTGAAATCAAAGAATCCTCCCTCCATCTACAGCCAATGGTTAACGAGTCAATTAAGTTGGTTACTTCCGTTTCAGAACACACTGATGACCATCATGATGATGGAGAAACAACTTTGACTCCTGATGCTGAACAAGAATCGAATTATGTCCTCATATCGCAAGGAAATGATGACTATCCTGCAGTATTGGAAAGCTCCGATACAAGTTCTATCCAAGAAGAAACAAAACAAGAAGCCACAACAATCCAATCTGAGGAAGCATTGGAATCTGGAAAAATCAACAACCCATCATCGCCATTAGGGGAAGAAAAGTTGGATCAAGATGTTATTTCAATCAAAAATAAAGAAGAAATTGAAGAAATCAATACCCCTTCACCATCTGATGATGCAGCAGAAGAAGAGAAATCCACCGAAATTCCTGGGGAAACAACTGTTGTCTTCACTGATTCCGATATGGAATTAAGTTTTGAACATTTCGAGCATACAACAATTGTTCCGAGTCTTGAAATGGAATCGCATTTACTACATGGTGAAGATCCGTATATAAAATTGGGAGAAATCGGTGCAAAGCCAACTGTCCAGAGTCTGGCACAGTTGATTTATAGACAAGATTCGAAAGAAACTGAAGCACACAAGGAATCGGTTAAGATTGATGAAAATCCACTGAAAATGAGCAACGAGTATCCGCTGGGTGAAACTGTTTTGAAGAGTGACGAAGATGCTCTTAGAACTGCTGCAGAACCACTGATAGAAAAAGTAGAAACTTCAACGGAAAAAAAAGTAGAAGAAGAGGAATTAAAGATCACTCCTGAAGCTAAGGACCAGGTTGACCAACCACTTTCTACTGTTCAATCAATAATTGAAGACTCTTCAAACACAGAGCCAGAGCTTCCACAACTTCTCACAGTATCAGTTAGTGACGAAGTATCTGCCCATCCTATAGAATTCGTATCAACCTTAGCTCCATTAACAACTGCTTCTACAAAAAAGTCTCCAAACACCCTTAAACCAGTGTCGTACTTCAACAAGCAACCAGCCCTCATGTTGAACGATCAAAAGTTCAATGCTTTTCAGGCTGCACAACAACGTCCAGTTGTTAGACCAGCATCACTCAGTAACCTAAAGATGCCTCAATCAGGAGCAACAAGATCCCCCGTGAAGCTAGAACCTAGCCCTCCTGGTTCAAAAGGTCTTGAAGCCAGTACACTGAACTTAGATGAAGATCTTCAGCAATTCTCGCAGCTCTGTAATGAGCTTGCTTTCACATATTGGAGGTCCATTACATCGGAAAAGATTAGCTCAGCAAGGAGTTTAGTGATTTCTCCATTTGCTTTAACTTCAATGCTATCGATGGTATTTTTGGGAGCTCGAGGAAGCACCTCAGGCGAGATGAATGATGTTCTTAAGCTTGATGACATGGTAACTTTCAATCCTCATTTAGTTTTCAAAAATGTCACCGAATCCGTAGAGAGAGCAACCGATAGTGATATTTCGTCAAGTGCTTTTGTGAGAGAAGCTTTTAGTGATCGTGCTAATGGCAAGATTTTGCAGTTCTTCAAAGAAAAAACTCAGCAATTCTATTCGGGACATGTTGAAGAAGTGAATTTCCATGTTGTTAATGATGTAATCCGAAGAAGAACAAATTTGCTCGTAAAAAGACACACAATGGGCAAGGTAATGGAGTATCTTCGCACAAACAGTGTTTGGGTAAATGGTCCTTTGGCAACAATTTCGGCAAACTTATTCCAAACTGATTGTAGTCGAGCATCGTTTGCCGATCGAGATGGTGAGATGTTCTTCCAGGTGCATCCATCAATAAGACAGCGAAGACTTGTTCCAATTCCAGCAGTTCTATTCCGAACTGGCTTCACAGCAGGCTATGAACCGAATCTTGATGCAACGATTGTGGCCTTCGGAAGATATTTTGAAACAGTCAGTACGATCTATGTGATGCCAGGACAACATGGAACACTTGCACCAGCTGATAGCCTTGATCATCTTGAAAGTAATCTTATGGAGAATGCTCTTACTAAAGACGCTTGGAGGAGTCTTCTTACTTCACTCATTGAAAGGCCAGGCCTAGAAGTACAGCTGCCACGATTCTCACACAGATCCTTTGTGAATGCTTCGTTGGGCCTGCAGAAGATGGGTTTGAAGGGGCTCTTTAACTCTGAGCTTGCTGATCTTCGCGGACTTACTGGTCTCGCTGCTAAGGACATCTTCCTGTCGGACATGATTCAAATCAATACATTTAGCACATGTGCTGAAGATAAAATCGGTGAACATCATCACGTTGAGATGTATCCTGCTCCACCAATCCGTAAACGAAATAAGGACGTTCGGGAAAATGAAGATGCCGAAGATGATTCTTCAGAGAGTGTAATAGATTTTGGTTCAATTGTACAAGACAATGGCATGGCACGAGCATTCTACGACGACTTACTTGACCCTAAATTCTTGGAACTGCCCTTGCCACTTCGTCCTAGACAGGCGAGAATTCCAGACGCACCAAGACTTCGTTTTGATAGGCCATTCCTGTACTTTGTTCGACACAATCCAACCGGAATGATTCTGTTTATGGGCCGTTTCAATCCCAGACTACTTCCTTAGATGCCCGCGGCAAGTTCGTATTGAGTGTCTTTCTTCTCAAGCTATAGATTCTAAGTGATTTTTTTTTTTAAATAGTTTTAAGCCAAATTATTTTTGTATTTCTATTTATTTTGGGCGTATCCAATTAGAATAATAATATACATTTTCATCATAGATACCTACTATATATCTTTTGTGTGCTTGTGCAAACCCTTAATCTAGGATCAGTAAAGAGAGAAAATCTTATTTAAAAATTAAATAATTTTTTTAAAGTTTTTTTTTTTTTCTTAAAATGTTTGATCCTGGATTGACGATTGGCGCCCTATATGATTTTTATTTCTTCTAAATTTAAATAAGCAATATTAAAATACATAAGAATTTAAAAAAATATTATTATAACTATTTTAAATATTGTATTTTATATAATTTTTTTTACGAACATATTTTATTTATCATTGAAAGAATTTTGTAATTCTGAATTAAGTGAACATTTTTTATTATAAAATAATAAAGAAAAACGATATATTTATTAGGAAAATGATTTGTGTTTGTACTCATTTCTTATTCTGGTGGAAGGTTTATAAAATAACAAAATGAGTGTTTTAGAATTCGCTGCTGCAACCTGCAAGTTGCAGAAGTCATTAAAAACGCAAATAAAGCTTTACAAGCTGCCGACATTTTGCATACAACTGAAAATAATAAAAAAAAATAAGTACCTTTTTTTATATTCATATTTTCATAATCGATTGATGGAATAGAACTACATAAGTGAAACATCTTGGATGGACATTTTGAAACTGCGGAATTTCAAATCTAAAACTTGGAGGTTACCGAGTAACCAATTTTGGCTATAATTGGGCAGTTTTATTTGATGGAAATATAAATCATTGCAATCAAAAAGGAAAGGTGTTGATGTGTAAAAACTATTGCATAATTTAGGGAGACCTTTGAAACTATACTAGCTACCCCTCAGATAGGCAGCGTTTTATAAAAAATGTTAATTATTTTATTTATAGCATAAACTTAGGCGACCTTCTGAAATGTGTCCAGTTTTGATATCATTTTGTTTGGTTTTGGATTTTTATAAGCTAGGAGAATTGGCAACTTTCATCCATGAAAAAATTATTAGATGGATAATTTTGCGTTAATTTTATGTTAATTAGGTGTGACCAATCAGATTTTTCTATGTTATTTTTGGTGCTTTGCTAACTTTTTGACGTGAAGTTAACAAAGCGCCCTCTGAAGAAAGGGGCATCATCTTCTTATAAAGTACAGTTTTTGGCTAGATAATAATATTTAATAATAAAAATGGAACGCTACACGAATGAACAACGCATTCTAATTGTGAAATTGTTTTACCAAAATGGTGAAAGTTTAGCGGCTACAGTTCGCAAATTGCGATCAATTTGGGGTTACAATAATGCTCCAAAAGAGTCAACTGTAAAGCGATTAATGGAAAAACTTGCTGAAACTGGGTCTTTCACTGATATAAAGACAACAACACGTCTTTGACCAGGTCGATCGACCAAAAATATAGCAGCATGAATCATTGGACCAGGGGCGGAATAAGGGGCAGTGGAACCCGGTGCGGTGAAGCAAGCTTAGACCCCTGAAAAAAATAATAAAAAACACGAACAAAGATCTCTTTAAATATGCTTTCGAGCTTTTATTGCACTCAATGTTTCAATTATATCATCAAAATCTATATTTTTGTGTGCTCCTTTTCGATTGAAAGTTAAGCCAGACTAGTCAACCTATTTTGGCCTATTGTTGATCTTAGAGGCCTTGTTCACGGTTTCATCACAATTTTCATGAAGAAAACTCGCGAGTGTTTTAAGTTTTATAATACTTTTTTCTAGAGTGAGCCCGGTTTTTTGAAATATTTATGTGCTGCATCAACTTCTTCCAAAATATCGCACCAGAGGGAAAGATAACACAAAAACGTAAAGTCGCATACAGCAGATAAGAGTATGGTTGCCGCTTGCCGCACCTCTGGTATCCAAATTTTCCTTTTGAGGATTACAAAGGAGTGTCAGTTGCCATCCCTGGAAGTGCATTTTATTTTACCGTTGTGATGAACTATTCCCATTTAAAATGCGCAGTGACATATGTACCTCCTTAATATAAAATGCACCTAAAGAGATTTTCAGCTTGTAGGCAAAAAGAGAGAACAACCCGTCGGTCGCTGTTCTATTTTCTATTTCTGTGGGACTGTCTGATGTGCAAAACAGTTTTTTTGTTTTTACTGATGGCACCCCCTATTAGTCTGCCACCCGGGGCGGACTGCCCCCACCGCCCCCCCCCTTAGTCCGCCACTGCATTGAAACTTTTTTTTATAAAAATGAGTCAGGTCAAGCGCAAACAGTCAATGGTGTTCGGTATCGTGAAATGATAACCAATTTTTTCGTGCCTAGTATTGAAGAAATGAATGTGGAGGGGATGTGGTTTCAACAAGACGGCGCGGCGGCGGCGGCGCCACATCTCATACAGCCAGAGAAACAATTCAATTGCTGCATCAGTCATTTCCCGGTCGTATTATTTCGCGTTTTGGAGACCAGAATTGGCCGCCTAGATTGTACGACTCAACACCATTGGACTTTTTTCTTTGGAGTTTTTTTGAAGTCGATGGTTTATGCGAATAAGCCGACGACGACGCAAGCCTTAAAAGAGGAAATATGACGCTGCCTTAATGAAATACCGCAGCATTTGTGTAAAACGGTCATTGAAATTTTCATTAAAAGATAGCGTGTGTGCCAGCAAAGCGGCCGGCGGCGGCCATCTGCCCGATGTGTTACTGTCTACTTTACGATATAATAAAGAATTCGTGATTTTTTTTAAATATTTATATTTATATTTATATTTAAAATAAAATATATTTATGCGTTATATTTAAAATTTAAATCTTGCTTTCTTATTGGGACACCCTTTACTATCATGGTGGAAGTCAAATGGGGCGGCATCTAAGATGTGGGGGCAACCCTTCCTCAATTTTATTTGCGGAGAGCTAATGGACGTTTTAATTGACATTTATTGATATTTTTTGGATGCAATAATTCAAATAATAGTTTCCTCTTGCTCCTACTACCGATTTCCGATGCTTAAAGACTCCCCAAATCAAATTCTACACCTCAAAGCTCAAATTTTGCAGCGCCACCACAAGGGCCGGGCAACATTAAAAAATACACGCCATGCTTTTGATATACAAAGTTAAATGTGACAGTTTCAATCATATTATACTGTCACTACTGTCAGAGTGGTGTTGGCCCGTACTAAATTTTGTATATTTTCAAAACAAAATTTCTTTAAAAACCACCATGGATGCTGTATGCCTTTATTTAAAATATTCTGCTCAAATTGTTTTTCTTCTTAATTTAAAGCAAAATTTTTGCCCAAAAGCATATTTCCAATTGGTATTTTGTGTGGTGTGTGGAACGAACATTGCAATTATGAACTGACGTATGTATAACTATGTAGGGACATGGCAATGTTAAAATTCACGGCTTATCCTCTGCTACATGACCTTAATTTTGTCATATATTTGGTTATAGCTGTTGTTGTTGTTGTTTCCCCAAAAAACACATGCAGTAGAATTTTGTGTCTGGATTTTAGTTGTTTCACAAATTAGTATTTCAGAGAATCCAAATTAAATCTTTATTACCACAATTGCAGTTTGTTGCTAAGGCAGCCACCGAACTTCGGTTCTTTGCAACAGCAGCAGCAGCAAACATTGCAATAGTGGCACTCAGACAGTTGTTGTATCCGAGGACGACAATTTTTCTCCAACCATCCATCCATTCCTTCCCATACCGTTATACCACTACCACATGCCAGTAGCGGTCGTCCACTTTATCTTACCACAAGCAATTGCAAAAAAGGAAGGAACTCTTGCAATTACTGGCACATAACGAAAGTGGTGAGCGTTATTGCGAATACTTTTAGAATAACGCTCATGTCCTTGCTAAATATTAATTAAAACTGAATTAATAATATATATCCCTTTTTCGCATATATGTATAAAAGAGGTACATACATAGGTACCCTCTGTTCTGGAAAATTCCTTTAAACACAATTTTGTTCTTCGTCGTTTGTTAAACAGTTTCACACACAAAACTACCAATATCTACATTCTGCATTACAAGCACACTCATTCTCACTGCTGGCTGGCAAAAAAGAAATTTCAGAATCAGGCGAATACGTGATGTTTGAGTTTTTAGATTTTACTCGACCTAAATATTCCTTCGCTGTATTACTGTAAGTTCATTATAATTCAGTATCCTTAGGGTTATACAGGGAATTCGAACACACACACACCACACACAGGACAGAACAACTTATGCTTATGGTAAGGTTTGTGGAAGAATTTTTATGTGTTTTTGAGTTAATCCGAATTTGAGTTGCGGTGCAACGCGGTTTTTGGTATAAGTTGAGAATTAAAGTCATCATTCCAAAAAGAAAGAAAAAAAAATTAAAAGTTAAATTACATATTTTATAAACGTAAATGGATGATTCTATTCTCATGAATATATTAAACTTGTATTATAAAAGTTCTAGAAAGCACTGTTTTTTTTTCGGTTTAAGTCATGTGAAAAAATCTTGAAATTCTTGAACATCTCAGTCGCCGCGCCGTGAACGTGTTCTTATTCCCATTCAAATAAAAAGTAAATGAATGAATTACACGACGACGACGTGAGATTTAGTGATGGAATGGAATGGGGGCTCTGTGTTGAGATTTATATTCTCAACCATTCCAATGTGCGGTGCGTGTTCTCACTTTCTCAATCACTTTCTATTTCATTTGTTATAGTTTTTTAGGTTAATTTGATTATTGATTTAAAATTTTAGTAAAATTTTTTCTTGCTATTTTTTTTTAAGAAATTAAAATAATTATGCCAACAAATATTTTTCAAAAATGAGAGGTTTTCTTATTTCTCATTGATGGTTTGGCAGAAAGCGATCAACATTTTTCTGAAAAAAAAATATTTTGGAATTTTTTATTTGATGTATTTTATGGGTTCAAAGGAGTTTTTAAACAGAAATGTCACGCATGGTGATAAGTAGTGTCGAAATAAATTAATTTAAAAATTTAATTTCAAAACAAAAAAAAAGTTGTTTTTGAAATGTGAAAAAAAATGTTTTTGAAAAAAATGTTCTTCATATAAAAGGAGTTAAGAAAGTGAAAAATTAAAAAAAAAACGATAAAAACTTTTTTTAAAAAGCTAAATTTTGTCAAAAAGTAGGCCCTTAAAGTCAACGTAACTCGCGCGGTAGGTTCGAGAATTACGTTGCATTACGATGGCCTTAAGTGCGCGTGACGTGCGACTATAATACTACAGTAAGCTCGGGTGGTAGGACACGCCTTCAAGGCCGTAGCCAGACAATATTTAGGGGGGGGGGGGGGGGGTTATGTTTTCTGAAAAATATCTTTTCACCTTTTATGTTGTAAAATATTGAGGGTAATAAAAAATCTTAAATTTCAAATTTCAGTTATATTATTTAATGAGTAGTATTTATATGTATGTACAATGTACATATAACGGAAAAAGGTAAAATAGGTTAAAGAAGGAACAACAAAGAGTAAGCAAAAATTAACATTATTTTACATATAAGTATATCTAATCGCCTGGCCTTTTTTACTCAAAAAACATCAATCATTTCGTCGGTATTGATTTCGATATGTCGATGAATTGACATTAACGCTAATCCAGTTAACCGTTCTTCACCCGTGGAATTTCTTAAAATTGTTTTCAGTCGTTTCAGCGTCGAAAACGTTCTTTCAGGAGAGCATGTTGATACTGGTAAATTGCCAACATTTTTAAAAGTTTATGTATATTGGGGAAAATATCCTTGCTGCAGTCTCCAAGAGCTGTTATAGCTGTCTTTGAACGTTGGCTTTCTTCCTGTTCATGACATTTTATCTTCCACATCATAAACTCAGCCTTAAACGTGTCCCAATCCAAAAATCTTTTATAAAATTGGAAGTTTTCTGCGTTAAATTTTTCTTCACTTTTCCCAAGTACTGAAGGTATCAAAATATACATTGATGATAGGACAGACTTATGGTTCTCAAACCGCATTTTAAGCTGAGTTATGAAATCATCTAGCAGAGGAATCATAACAACTATCCTAAAATAATTTTCAGGATCTGAGGTGTTTACATTGGCTCGGTGTTGCTGCCTCAATGCTGTTCGTGGAGTTTTTAAAGTTTCATTTTCATCCACATTATTTAGAAGGCCTTGCGCAGCGTCAAAGATATCTTTGAATTCAGCAACAACATTTTCTCGAATACGTTTGCTTCTATTATTTTCTTTAGAATTGGTCTCTACTCCTGTCGGAAAGTCTTGCAGTCCGAATCAAAGTTTTTGTTAAAACCAAAAGAATAAATTATTGGATTGTAAGTCACTTTCTTCTTGAAGAACGTCAACGTTTTTCTGCCGCCCACTTTCCAAGCTGCTTCTCTGATAGAGGCTTTTCGTTTTGTAATTAGGGCAGAATCTGAAGTTTGCTTTTTATTCTTTTCAATTTAAAAAAAATATGTATGTACATATTTGTTTGTCTTTTGATGTGAACATTATAGTTATTGTCTTTTGATAAAAACAATCACTATTATAATTATACACAAGTCAGTGTTCAACAAATAATAGGTACTTTATTTGAAGGGTCGAGGTGTCAGAAAATTCAACATGAATTCATAGAAATTTCATATTTCACCTAGATTAAAGTGTTGAAAAATTCAAATTCAATTATGGTGTGGAAAGTGAATGATTTAATATTTTTTGATATTTGAAAAACAAAATTGATAAAGGATTCGGGGGGGGGGGGGGGTTTAAACCACTTTGAACCCCACTCCCCCTAAATACGGCCTTGCACGCCTTAGGTTGGACATCGTGCCTGAGGTTAGGGTTACGCACGCATGGTTTGGTGTATAAAATGGTCTCAATTTTATGCATTTAGACAACTGAACCATAACTTTCTTGATTGGTTTTTAAGTTTTTCTTACAGCGAGGATTATTGTTACTATGTAAGCAACAAAAAGGGGTTCATAACACATAAACATATCTACTTTAACAACCAAAAATAAACATTTCAAAGAAGTTTATCAAACTTCAAAAAAGAACAGTTATTGTGTATAGGTGCACCATACAAACTAATAGTTTCTTAGCATGTCATTTTTTTTTTGTCAATGCACCAGCCCATCCGGAAATAAAAGTAAATACATCCATAGGTACGCAGGTAGATACATACATACATAAAAATTAAAAAAAAACACACATTTTTTGAAGAAAAAAAAAGTACTCATTCTTATTCTCTGGGGGGATTCGTGTAGAAGTCGCTGTGAACATAATAAAAATCGATTTTCAATTCAATCGAACGGAATCTATTTGGGGTGTGAACATTTTCTAAAAGAGTGCGATTTATCCTTTGAGGATTTTATTCCCCGACCGGCGGCGCCTGCTCCCTCTCCTTAAATTACGTACGTACCTTGCTCTTGCTTCACCACAATTCAACTAACCTTCTACACTCATGGCGCAAGCATATCCTAGTTCCAGATCTACCTACCTATACATCATGTACCTATGTACTAAATGTGCTATATATAGATTTATTGAATGTCCTTTCATACATATTCATATATAGCATGATGATGCTGGAATATTGGATGTGTATAAAAATATAGATAAGTCTCATCCTTGTAATAATTCGTGTTTGAGGATGAAAGGAAACGAATGCTTGCTTGCTTTGTGTGGCTTTGTGTCGTATATATGCGAGAGTCTGTGTTGTAACGTATAAGAAACCAACTTATCGACATTTCAATATGAATGCGCACAAATGTGCAACCACAAGATTTGTATGTTTTTTTTTTTTTTTTTTTTTTTTTTTTTTTTTTTTTTTAAGAGAGGGAAACGTTCTTCATCATCGTTCTTTCTTATCGCTTAGTAGAGCAATATTCCGAGAATAAAGTTTTTTTTTGCTATTTTTTCTTCTTTTTTTGTCGTTTGAGCATTTTGTCCTTTAAGCTTTTCTATTTTATTGAAATCAACTTTGATGTGCTTAAATCTGATTTAGAGTGTTAAGAGATTGAAAAGTCGACTTATTTAATTGCTCTGAATGACTTAAAATTATAGAATTTAATTGGTTTGAAGAGAGTTACGTAACGTTTCTAGGAGTAGATGATTTTTTTGTTTCGTTGAAGTTTTTGTGTGAAGAATTTAAATTGTTTTTGTGCAATTCTGTTGAAAAACACACAAAAAAGAAAAGAAAAAACGCATGAGTTACCCATACTTAATACGTTTGACTAAATAAGATTAAGAGAAAACTCGTCGAGTTGGAGTCTTACTGCTTACTTACGTATCAGGCTCCCGACATATGTATGAAAGATCTCGGCCTGAGATACGATGGCTTTCTATTCTCTACTTTCCCGAGCACGTTGCTTCCAGTCTTCCAAACCAAGCGCTTTGGCGTCCGCGACGGCTTTGAGTCTCAGACCTGGGGGCTGGGAGTCAAAGACTCTCTTGACTAGAGTATTGTTGTCCATTCGCTTGATGTGACCGAGTTAATGTTTTCTACGAATTTTGACTTGCTGGACTACATTCACATCTTTTGTACAGCTCATAGAGTTCGCGGTTATATCTTTTCCTCCATTCGCCCTCCTCGCACACATGACCAAATATCCATCGAAGAAATTTTCTTTCAAAAGAGCACAGTATCAGCTCTCCCTTTCTGCTTATCATCCAGCACTCAGCGCCGTATAGCAGGAGTGGCAGTATAAGGGTTTTGTAGAGCATGCACTTCGTCTTACATGTAAGGAGTTTTGAACCCACCGAAGAAGCAGCGGTTTCCTAGGGTAATTCTTCGCCGGATATCCACTAAGGTGTTATTCGTGGAGTTAATGTTTACTCCAAAGTAGATGAACTCCTTAACTACCTTGAAATTTCTGCTATCAATAGTGAAGTTTTGTCCCAGCTGATGGAAAGATGCTGATCCGCAAGCTATTAACGTAGTCCACACGTGGAATTGGGTGAAACCTAACTTGGACATCGTCGAGTGTGTTTTATTATTCGCTTCAGGATGATTCACCTTGTCTACCACGTGAATTCCTCTATAGATTTCGTAATGTCCCCTCTCCTTGGAAGCTTGGCAATCATTAATTTTTTCCACTCTTCAGCAAAGCGTTCTGTTTCCCAAGCTTTCTCAATCAATGGATGGAGTAGCTCAGTCGATGTTATTGGTACTGCTTCCAAGAGCATTTCAGGGATACCGTCAAGTCCAACCGCTTTGTTGTTCTTCAGTGCTTTTATTTCGTACCGGCAAATAGATGTTGGAATCACTAAACTGTCGAAAACATGATTTAAGACCGCTTAAAATTGCACCTTTCCCCTTTAGAGCTGGTTCTAATCGGAGACAAGTAGTTATATTTCTGAGTCATTTACCAAGTGTTGTTAAGCGTTGTGGATATGCATTCTTTGGTGATCCTGAAGATGATCCTATACTTATAAGTTAGCTTGTTGATCTGGGTTACGCTTATGACGACATTCTCACATCTTCATGCGGTATGCAGACTCTATTTCGTTTCTCCCTGCTGCTGGAATAGCTGCTACAATAGCGTTGAGGTGTTTTTTCGAACTTTATCCAAGGTTCACCATGGCTTCCTTGCCACCGACCTATTATAATTTCTGGATAGTCCAATAGGGGCACTGCGGGGTCGTTAAGTCTGTATTAAACTTAGGCATTGGTTCGTAGTCTTACGGTAGCGACCTTCAGGTGGTGGTCCCGGGCCATTCCCATATGTGCACCTTTTCTGTTTCAGACGTCCTGTTTCTAAAAGAATAACTAATTGCGAATTGTCAATTTGGTTGTAAAGTTGTTTGTTTCTCCCTCGAGTTCCATCAGACTTTATGGATATCTTGATTTCTCACACATATATTTCTTTTTAAAATAAGGCCATTTGCCAACAGCATTTTTTCCTATAAATTGCTTGAGACCATCGTTGTCATATTTCTAACCCTAGAATTTACCATTATCATATCTTGACTCAACTGGTTATAAAAGGTCTCCTTCTCTTATTCACAAGAGAGCTCCGATGGGGTGTAGCACTGTAGGATGATCTTCTGATCACGCGAAGCACCCTATTCCAGATTCTGGCTTTCAGGATTCTACCATCTTAAGGATTTTAGAAAATCTTGTTTTGAAATTTTGTTTCGAATCGAATGTTAGACTTGCGTAAGCCTATCTAAAACAGAGTGTAGACCTCTTGAGGGTACTAGATCTACTAATTGCGGAAGCAAACTTGATATTAATAGCAGATTCAGGAAAGCAGAGGCTGTGTTAGGAATTTTGTCCAAAATTTCGAGAAACATTTCTACACGCTTACGCTTATAGATCATGCAAGGGCAGTTTCAAACCAATGTTGAATCCGTTATTCTTTCCGGGTACACCACTTGGAAAGTTACTAGAAAGCTGCAAAAGTTAGCTAATAGACATCTGATCAACATTTTGACAATTCTTGGTCCACCAAGTATGCATTTTTTTTCCTAAACAGTTCAGGAACCCATTGATTTTATCATACGAAGAAATAAGTGCACGTTCATTTCGGGACCCAGAAAAGAACGTAATGATACGTTTTCTCAATACTCAATGAATTACATGGGAACGTCTTCACTTGATTATTCCTTCGTTGATCATTGGCGAAATGGAGATGCACCTAACATCCATTCCAAAGCTGTTAAAACTTAAAAAACCACAGAATTCCTTGAGTTAAATAAAGAAGAATTTTCTCCAAATTTGCAGCAATTAGTTTTTGTACTTTTTTGATGCTGCAGCTATCGAAATTTATGAAAAGAGAAATAATTGTTTCAATTAATTACTATACAGCATTAATGAACAACACCTGCAGAAAAGTGTGAACCCACTTCAGCTTCCAATTTAAGAATTTTAGAAAATCTTTATTGCATTTTCTTATGCGCACTTATTTTTTATTTTAGGCTTCTATTAGTTGAATAAATTTTCCATTCTTACCTATTTTTCAAAATAATGTTATTGTTCGCTCAGGTAATTACTAATTATAGCCAAGTAGCTAAGTGGGGAGCTAGTTTTTTGTCTGTATTAAAATTGCATTGTTATGTTTTGTTTTATTTTTTATTTTTTAGTTAAAATGGCTTCCGCATCACGGTTAATTGTTCAACTTGGTTAATTTTTCACCGTAAAATGTCTGCAGTGAACAGGCAAACCGTCTACTCTACGCTTATTAGATAGAAGGTATCTATACCCACACCTATAATTCCTTAATCCTTCTACCGAGAGATAGTTTCTCTGCCACAAAATAATAATGCAATAATTTTTTTTTTGTTCTTGTCCAACTAACTGTAGATAAGTAGAGAGGTACCTACTTTGTTGTGTTTGAATAAAACTGAGAAACAAAAATAATTATAACGTCCCTTTAGATGGGCATATAATAATGGTGGCAAATTTTCTAATTTTTTTATTTTTTAATTTTGTTTCCTTTTTTATTTTTACTTTTTCTTTTGAAATCAAATTCTATGAACTGTTTTTTTGTTGTACTCTTTTGCATTCTAATTATCCTGGCTGCAGCTGCCGTTCGTTGTCGTTGTCGTCGTTAGGTATGTGCCTACTTCTTCATGCTAACAATGCACTCTTATGTCTCATCCTTGAAGCTTCTATACGCCTATGTGCCCATTTGCCTTGCTTGCTAGGCTGCTTGTCTGATGACCTACCTCTCCATATATTATAACCTCTTACCGCCTACCTCCCCATATTGTTCCATTGTCTGCAACAAATACACGAGTACAGAGAGAGAGAGAGAGGAGAGTGCACTCAATTAATACGATTGTGATAAATGGCTGAATTAAAGTTATGGAATGACACACTAAATTGCTGCAGTAATTATAAATCAAATTGCATTAGCAGGGAGAGCAAAAGACAACACACATATAGCCATACATGTGTGCAGAGCATAAATACAAACAAGAAATAGCTGTATTTACCTATAATACTAACGGTATATAGCAAACAAGGAGACATCGCAGTTCGCAGCGAGTTAGAAGACAGATATACCTACCTAACTGGAGAGAAAAATAGACGATTTGTGTGTCATGAACTTTGCAGAAAAGTACGTTTCTATACCACCACGACGACGACATAACGGTAACGTAAATAGATGATGTTTTTGTCTTCTAAAGGATTCTCAAAGTTATAAACCCTATTTTGTGTTTGAATTTGTAGTAAATAAATTAGGTTTAGGTGAAGGTAATGTGAGTTGAAGTATCAGATCCTTAACAAATGCGATGGAAGCTATATGCACCTTTACCCTATGTTCAGCGGAGATTACATCTTCGTAGATTTTTGCAATTTGGAATTTTTGAAATAATACGTTTGGGGACAGTTTAATTTCAGTTTTTTTTTTAATTGCATTGCATTTTTTTTAATTGGATTTAACAGGTCAATAATATTTCATGGACGCCAACTTGGCAAATTTCATAATGTTTTCAAGTGATAGCCATTGAATAAGCAAAATTTTAACAGAAAGAACATAACTCAACACTTTAATGCTTTGTTGGAAATTTCCGGAAGTTTTGTACGACCTCACCTAAATAATGATGGGAACATATCCAAGATCCAAGAATTCAGCACTCCGAATAAATCCGAAGAAACCTGTAAAAACACCCAAGTCATATCCCAACTAACATTTCAGGTTCAAATTAATTTTTTTCAACTTCGTTACCCATCCAAATTGGAAGCTTTTATTACCTTTTTAAAACTTCTATTATATCACTAAGAGTAGTTTTGATAAAGTTTAAGTTTTAGTAGATAGCTTCCGAAATCCTATTTTCCAAATGCTTATATAACTCTTACCGAAGTAAGTAGTTTCAGCTTCTATACAGAAAAAAGCAAGCCCTTCAGAAGCTTTATCGAAATTATAACTTCGGGTATACCAAAATTTCTATTCTAAAACAAATCGAAATATCAGTTGGGTTGAGCGTTCTGTTCACTTAATGGCTAAGACGGTAAAATATTTATTGAATAAGAATAATAGTATCTATTTGATTTTCTATAAATTATAAATGCTCTGGATTATTGTAAATGCCATCATCATTAAAGTAAACAAAAACTGACTCTTCTCTGATCTGAATAAAATAAATATCTTCTCTTAAGGCAAAATTCAAACCATTTATTCGTCCATTACAATCCTTTATTTTCCCCACCCTACAGTACCTTCATTTCATTTTGTCTCGTTTATTTAAGTTTCCTGCATCGAGTTTCACTTGTGAATTATTAAAATAAATTTAATCCTTTAGCTTTTTTCCTCTTGAATCTCGATTGTAAACATTTGAAACAAAGATGAAATTCTTATAATCTTGCGATGATAATAATAAAAAAAATAAATACCCGATTCGGATATGAATGAAATGTCATCCAATACTCTGAGAACAATTTACTAAAAAGAAGGTGTAAGTTATACACTTCTGTTTCAATATATAGAAAATGTCTTTATTCTTCCATGCCACTCCAACACCGTATATAATATTCCTACAGTGATATCATATCTTTCTCTAAAATATCTTTTAGTTTCGTTACCAGAAAGGAACATGATGTCTGTCAAAAATTTTTCATTTCAGTTTGAATAGAAAGAGGAACTGTTGCTTTAACTATATATGGGGTGTCAAAATCAGATTCCTTAAAAGATATCCCGATGGCATTAGACATCCGAAACATTCACATAGAGTCACACAACCATCAGATTGAAGAAAACAAAAGGTATATATGTACATCTATAACTTTATTTGACATTGTCCAACATCCCTTCTACACACAAACGACCGACCATTTCCGAAGGATAAAAAGAAGAATTCCTATTCAGTAATAGTGTGGGTATATGTAGTTGAAGGTAATTTAAAAATCAAGTTTTGTAAAACTGCCCGCATTTCAAAGTTTACTATGAGAAAATTCAAGATAAAAGAGGAACCAGAATCAGAAATTAAAATAGAAATGACAAAAAATTTCAATATTACAATATGATGTATTATGTAGTCAATGGGTTTCAGATAAAAGGAAAAAGGAATTTTGTTGGAAAAAGTTAGATCAGATAAAATTAAGTACAACAAAAATAGTTGCATTGGACACTGGACGGTATTGTTTTCAATAGATAGGATAAGGAAAGGATGACACTTGATTATTTGAAAAAAAAAAATATAATCAGAATCTTTGAAAATTTAGATATTCAAAATTTTTAAAAAGATACAATTAACATTTTAATTTTATTAAAGCTTCTATAGGACTTCTCTGTTTCCATAGAGTTTGTTGATAGCATCTTTAAGGAAGTACAATTTCTATAAAGTTTGTATGGATTTACTTTCTAGCAAATACAATCCCAAGATACTTTTAAAAGGATTTTTACATTTCAGAAAATCTTAACTAGAGGCATTTTAATCTATCATAGGGCAAAAATTTCTATAATTACATTAAAAAAGCTTTTAAAAAAGTCCAACTGAAATGAAGAGAAAAAAAGAGAAGTTATAAATCGATCATTTAAATGGTTGACCAGATTTCTAATACTAAATGATCACATTATAGTAACTTTTTTACTCTCTCATAGGATCATGAACCCCTATCACCAAAATGGGAAAGGATGAACTTGGGAACTTCCTCGTTTGCTGAAGTAAAAATTTCTGAACAACCAGTAGTAAAATCCTTTGGTGATGGTGGAACGGAACTAGGTATTAATAGTTTAATCGAAGGAGCAAGCGCTGCGTTCTCAATAAAGTTTTGGTGGTGCCACAGTCCAGTTTAGAACTAAGGCCTAAGTGACTTACAACTCTCAACCATTCCAGTGTGGGTGTTAATGCAGGAATGGAGGGGACTCTATACTTGACAAGTGATATTCTTGAAGAATTTGAACATTTTTCATAAGAGGCAGTAACTCGTGGAAAAACATGGATGAACAATCATTATGCCACGGGCTGCTATGTTGCGTTCGAAATAGTGTTCAAGAAATGCAGAAACACAATACATATAAGCTTTAATGCCAATCTACGACTGTTCCGCTCTTGCTGTCGCGAAAAGCGACATAATGTAAGACTTTGCTGGGTTCCTTGCCATAGTGGTGACACAAATTAAGCTCGATAGACTCCGGTGGGAAGGGCCCCTAGCTCGCATGAGCGAAGATCAACCAGCTCGGAAAGTCCTTTGTGGTACATTCTATGGTAGAAGGCAGCTTGGTAGACAATGCTTGCGCTGGAGAGATGGAGACCAGGACGCCCGAAGCCTTGGGGTGCGCAACTGGATGGCTACGGCTCGAGACCGAGATAGGTGAAAGAAGGCGTGGACCGGACCCCGGTTGTCGAGCCGATGATGATGATGATGATGATGATGAACCTAGTTGGCTACAATAAAAAGAAAATGGGGCTCAGTACCGATGATCTTTGCAGAAGCTTCGGTAACGAAGACGAGCATGAAAATACTGCTCACTTTCTCTGTCATTGTCCATCACTCTGTCACACTTGGCAACTACTGATTCAACGAATTTGAAGAACTATCAGAACTTTCCAGCAAAAGCTTACTGAACTTCGTCAAAATCTCCAAAGGCAAGAAATAGGTTGATATTTCAAAGAGTTACAATACTTAAGGGTATCACAATGCATCTATATTGATTTAAGTGTGACGGTAACAAAACCAACTGTCAGCCCAGAAAACCTAACCTAACCTAAGATCAGATCCACTGTCAGAGGAAAGCTGCTTAAGATGATTTAGCGGAATAACTTGAGGACTTCCTGGCGAACTTCATTACAAACGATTGGCTCAATCATGCCCCCACGATTGGAAAGTACAATGAACATGGAGAGTCCAGAGATGCAATATAGGACCCTATCAAGCAGACAGCCAAACAGGCTGACCTAGAAGTACTTGGGAAAGAACATCCGAAGGGAAATCAATGCAACTGGGAAAGAGTTAGAGATAGTTGAAATACATCTCCAGGAACAGTAAGGCAAAAAGGAGTGGTCCCGGTCTGAGGACCTAAGTAAGTAAGTAAATTGTAACTCCCGGAAATATTAAATAAGTTAAAAAAAAGTACCTTAACTTCCAAGCTTTTTTCAATAATAATGTTTTATCGCTCTTAATCTCTTCAAGCCATACAAATTCCCTCATTAACAAAAATACTTCCCGTTATAAAGATGACACCTTACCTAGAATTAATGACTAGCACAGAGTCTCCATTTAGCTTTATTAAAAGCAAAAATGACAAATCTATGGTGTTTAAGTAAAAAGGACATTTTTCTGTATGTTCTCATTTTTTTTGTCAAAATTAACAAAAAAAAAAAAAAATCGTAACCACATAAAAATCACGTTACAAAGTTGGATAAAAAAAAAATGAAAGAAAATAATAAGACAACGATAACACTGCGTTAAATTTTGTAAATGAACATCATAACACCCCATCAATAAAATTATGTGCACCGTTAATGCCAAGGCATTAGAATTGGTTAGCTTTGGTAATGCTCACGTGTCACGTAGTAGGTGTACGCATTAGTTCCAAAGAAAGATTATAACGAACGCACACGGCATGGCACACCGAGAATCCGACACGGTACAGTGTATCTCTCTCTCTCTCTATTCGTATTTATCCCCATATCTATATAGAAGGTAAAAATGCTAAGACAGGACATTAGTGGAAGAAGTGATGATGATGATAATACCAGTTGTGATACATCTAACTTCTAACTCTCTGCTTCTCGGTTCTCTGATGATGCTAAAGAAAGACAGCGTCGATTTTCTTACCTACCCTCCCAAAAACGTCTTACTTGGGTATACGAGTATTGAAATGACAACGGAGACGTTAAGCCAGGACTGTGAAGTCGTCATCGCCGTCGTCTTCTTTATTTGAACAGAAGCATCAGCAGCAGCAAAAACCTTGTTCAAAATGGATAAATGGGCTAGGACGTCAGGGATATGCGCTGATACCGATGCTGATGGTTCTTGATGACGATAATGAAGAAGGAGTTGCGAGGGGTGCAGGAAATAAATTGCTTGTGAAATTCGCTGGCAAACAAATCTTTTACGCAAATTTAACACCCATAAGGTATTCATTTTTGAAATGTTTTGCACGCAACTTTGAGAAATTTTCAATCGAATAAAGATGGGCGCTCACGCTAGCGGTGTGGTGCGTCCTTTAGGTAGAATGCTTAATTTTCAAATATATTGGATAGGATATTAGAATGGTGTGGAGGTGCGATATGGTGGTAACGCTATAGATATATAGCTCGGACTTAATTGGATTATAAATTGATATGCGAATCCTTTGAAGAAAAGGTTAGCTATGGAAACGAAAATGTGAGGGCTCAGATTATTTGGGTGTATATTGTATAAGTTTGTGCTTGAAGATGAAATATTAAAATTCATTTGAACTTGCTATATTTGTGTGGGATTAAAGGACTTGATTATAAATTTAAAAAATACACACCTATATTTAAATAGAGTAAAATTATTGACAAAAATGTTAAGGCCACTTAAAAATAATTTGGGAAACGGCAAAAATTTTGCAGTTCAAAGGAAAATAATTGTCCCAAGAACTGAATATTTTTCTGATAAATTATTAGTTCTCCAGTTTTTTTTTTCGAAATAAATTGAATTTATAAAAGGTAGGTAGGTAGAGATGGCAGCCGCTAGCCCTGGCCTTGCGACTCAATTAGCGCTGGGAAGCGCCGTTTTGATACCATTTACTCGTGTCAACCTAGTAAGGATTTAAAATGGAATTACATGGTTTTTTTTAGACTTTAACAACTTTTAAAGCCATTTCGTCGCATTCAGAAAGATAATCATTCTTCCCAGAAAGCTCACTTGGGTCATCGAGGAATGCCTTCCCAAAGGAAGTCAATCTAGAATGGTCTAAAGCAGGACAGTTGCAGAGAAAATGAGACACAGTTTCTTTTTCTTGTGGGTCTCCACAGCTCCGACAGTGAGAGTTGTAGGGGATTACCAGCTTCCTTGCATGCTCGCCTATAGGCCAGTGCCCAGTACAAATTGCTGTGACCCTGGCTATGTCGTGCCTGGGCTACATAACAGATCTTTATAGAACGAGATTGGTTATATGTACATAGGTAGGCCAAATCTTTCTTGATATGACACAGTTTGTAAGACTGCTCCACCTAAGGTTGGATTGATTGAGAAAAATCGAGAAAATCCGCCCCTTCACAACACTAAGAGGGATATTAACATTTACCGCTAGTGAGCTGTGAAGGGCCGAGCCTTGTCGAGCCAACTTGTCAGCCCGTCCGTTACCCTCTTTGTCACTATGACCTGAAACCCAGATGAGAGTGACCCGGTGTTCAATGCCTAGACTCGACAGTTCGTGTCGACATTGCTGGGCAAGTAATGAGGTTGATGTAGTTGATTTGATGGCCTTAATGGCCGCCTGGCTGTCGGAGCAGATTGCTATGTTTCCAGGTTGATTTTGGTTTAATTTGAGCAATTTGAATTTATGAAAACTTTGTGCCTATTACATATTTTACGTATTCCTTTGAACCTATTATTTCGGTCAGTTTTCACTTACGGTTCATAGGACCTTCATTAGTTCTACTTGCCATCGTATAAGATTCCTGGAGATGTCCTTCAGCTCTCTCTTCAACTCTCCAGCCGTTCTTCTGCAAGTACATCTAGTTCAGCCCGCCTGTCTGCCTGCCTGATTCAGAAGGTTCCATTGCATCGCTTGACTCTCAAGGCATTCGTTCCATTGAGTCTTCGATGGACGTAGTCAATGAGTCCCTGACCTGTTCCCGTATACAGTTTATAATTATGGAAACGAACTTTTGTAGTTTTCTTGTAGATAACAGTGAATGTGACTTTCCAAGTGCTGAATCCATAGTGAAGCACCGGCTCAATACTGAGTGGAACAGTCGTTGTCTGGTCTTTATACTTATAGAAAGAGTTGTTTCTAAATATTTTGGACAGCATTTCCAATTATGCCTTTGCTTTCCCCATTCAACTGTTAACATCTAGTTTTGTTCTGACTTCAGTAGACACAGTAGGTACTCCCAAGGTATTGGGAGGCAGAGGATGAAGCTTATTCGTATTAACCTTAGCTTCTTACTTCATCTTGTTGTCATTTCATGAAGATTCACTATCCTATACGGTAAGCGTACAACATCCACGCGGGCCATGTGTTTGAGGTGTGATTGTGCATTGACTTCCTCCACTTCCAGTCAATAAATCGTTAATAACCAAAAAGAACAGTATTGCTCACAGATTTGCCTAACTGCACTTTTAATATTGAACTCCTCTGACAATTTTAATTTATATGGAATTTCAATTCCATCAGCCAGATAAATTCTCTGTTGACACTGTCGAACGCTTTTTTGAAGTTGATGAACATCGGGTGACGTAGCAATCGATATATTAAACGCACTTTTCGATGATATTCCGCAAGGTGTCAATATGATTGATACACTTTAAAATCGAGTGGGGAAATCGTGCTTGGCCGGCCGGTGGCGTCAAGTGGGTTTTCGAGGTGGTCTTTTATTCTCCCGTTCGCTATTGCTATTACCTTAACTATTGCAGGAAGCACGTACAGTTCTCTCCAGTTTTGCACTACGTAAGGTTTTGGAAGCTTGAAAGTTATTTCTCTTTTCCAATGTTCAGGAAAGGCTGCTGTTTCCCAATCTCGTAACTCACTCGATGTTGTTAGCGATGCTTGTTAGAGTGCTGCGGGAGTACCATCAAGTCCAACCAGTCTGTTCTTCGGTACTTTGCTTGCGGTAAGATTTCTTCTCGACTGAGGGATACAGCGCGCTCACCCAAGTTGTTTCCTTGGACCGGTGGTGGTTGGTGGTTTTGAAATAATCTATGAATGACCAATTGTTAAAATTAGCTGAGTTCTGGTTGACCAATTTCTGATCCAAGTTCTTAAACATTTTCCGAATTTTCCAAAAATGAGGTGACTACTATCCCGGAGCCGTGAAAATATCCTTTTTTTAGAGGTTATGGCACACAACTTGTACTGTTCTTAAGCTAGCTGGTTCTATGGAGAGGTAAATTATTTGTAACATTTTCACCTAATTTCTCTCTGCTAATAATTCTGGCCTATATTAATTAGCCATAATTTATGTGGGATGGGCCCCTTCTTGACCTAATACAACACTGGCTGCATTCATCTTTGCACAGGATTTAACTACAATTAAAAGTGTGCATTGTCCCTGACTTCACGCTTGCCGCCATCGCACCGTGTGGATATCGTGTTTTCGTAACGGTAACTTAACATTTAATCGTATATAAGCAATCTGTTGCTGTTGTTTGTTCACGTTGTCGCAGCAGGTCACCACACAAACCGCCCCTTAGATCAGGGCTAAAGTAGATGATAATTTACCTGCCTTTACGAACAACATCACCAGAGGACACCTCCACAAACTCCATAACTATAGTTGTTTTTGTAGACCATTCATATGGAACCGAACTGTAATGACCCTGGCCCACATAATGAGTTCTGTCCATATAAAGAGCTTTCGATGTAGCGTGAGTTTTTTTAATTTCTTTTTTTGCATTTAATTTAATTTTAATACTCTCGTTTAGCGAGATATACATCCGCCTCGCCTGCCGCTACAACGCCCTTCTGATGGCTGGACTAATGGCAATTTTTTTTTTTTGTTTGGGGTCGAAGCTTATACAAGGTGGTGAAGGGTAAGGCTGACAACTAGTACCATCCTTTTTTTCCAGAATAAAATCAAGCAGTGGATTTGGCTTATATGGTGTTCGTTGGTGGAAAATATGTACAATGTACTCGTACAAAAATGTTTTTTTTTCTGTACACCTATAATGAGATTCAGTGTTGGAAAAAAAAAATGCATTATGTTACCCAGGTTTAATCTACAACAATGGGTTATATGCTTGCATTTTAATTACTTTCAGTGTTCGACGTTGTTGGCGCAAGAGAAATAACAATAATCATCATAATAACACACATGGTATATAGATGGTATTGTTCTTAAGAGAATACTAAATAAAAATGTGTGTTTAAAACGTTGGATGTATGCTAGGATTAACGGAGCATTTCCTATATATTTTCATGAACGGAAATAATGGACGCCACACACATTTTTTTTTTAGAACTTATAAGCACTTTTATGGAATGCTGAGTTCACTGCATTCTTGTTGAATTTTAAATCTTCAATTTACTTTCAAGATTTTCATATTATTTTTTAAAAACTAATTTTGACACGTAATAATGGAAAACGCATATAGCTTATCACAGATTTTAAGACCAGAAACTATTTTTAGTTGTCTTTAGCAAAATGTTAGCTTTGTCTCAGGAAATTGTTCAACAACACAACTTAAAAGATAAAAACATTCTAAACTCAGAGAAAAGTGCTCATACGCCACAGTAAACTTACATTAATTTCGCAAATTGTATTTTCAATTTACCGATTAAAGAAGTCTGAAGTTACGGAAAAAATTCAAGATATCAAGAACATGTTGTTTGAATTGCTAACATCTGCCTTTTATTGAAGCCTATATATCATATCTCTTAACTTAAGGAGAAAGGATTTTTGTGATCTATTGCAACTTTTATGTGAGTTAGTTTCAACTTTCGGAACAAGGGCTATCGAGTACGGAGCCTGGAGATGAAGATATTCCAGTTGTATTCATTTCTTCTTCAGTTGTGCCGATTGCCGTTTTACCATTCTTCAATAATTGCTTCTTAATCGGCCCACCCACACAGCTTCGAAGAATATGGTCACTCCACTGGCACTTACGTTTTCGTATGATAGATTCCTGACCTGTTCTCATATGAAATTCATCACTGGAGATATGCTTGATTCAGAAATTCTTCAAAATATTTGCACTTGCGTCTTTCTTGTGACAACAAATGCGACTTCCAAAGTTGTTTCTCCATCATGAGCGCAGCCTTTGCTTTCCCGATTGCATTGTTGATATCTAGTTCGGTTCCACTACCAGGAGAGACAATACTCCCAAGATATTGAAAATTTTCTACTATATATTTACTTAAGCAGATGAGGTCTTTCTCAGAATCATCCTTTTCGTTTCTGCCGTGTTGATCTTTAGCCCAACGATTTCTGATTTTTTATCCACCTTTGATGGAGATCCATTAATCTAGCAATCAATTTATCTGGATGCTCGTCCTTCCAGGCCAGAAAAGCCTCAATTGACTGTTGAACAAAGTCGATCAACATCAGGTGGAATGGTGATCGTTGCACTGTTAGATGATGATCCGAAAATTGTTATTGTTGTCCAGGTTGTATCTTATTCGCTACACGAATATTCTTAACTACTTTTATCTTGGCAACTGCAGTCTTCATGATTGTACCGTCTCCGGAATCGTCCTTCCTCACATATGGGGCTAACAATTCTCCTTAAGACTTTTCTCGCGAACGCGTCTAAGAGGTTGGAATGTCATTTGCTATGCAAAAATCAAGTCTCGAAGCCATTCATGAGTACTGGCAGGACCTGCAGTTTTGAAGTTATTTTGCGGATTTGAAGAGCTTTGAAAGATTATAGTAGGCTCTGTTGGAATTGAGCAGCAGCCCTCGTATTTCTTCTTCTATATTGTTATCGCCTGCTACTATTGACCCAAGGTATTTGAAGGATTGCACCACTTCAAATTCGTGCTCCGCTACCTTGATTGTTTGACCAACTGTTCCTCTCGCATTCGACGAAACCATGTACTTTGTTTTACCTTCACTAATGTGCAACCCCAAATTTTGTGCCGCCTCCTCTTCGCTCGACCTGGATGAAGGAGTCTTGTACAGCTTGTTCGGTTCTTCCGATGATGTCAATGTCGTCTGCGTAAGCTAGTATCTGGCTGGACCTGTTGACGATGGTCCCTCTTACTGCCATGCCAGATTCATGGATTGCTTTCTCCAACGCCAGGTTGAAGAAGAGGCAGGCTAAGCCATCCCCTTGTCGGAGTCCATTAAAGATGTTGATTGGTCTGGATAGCAATCCGGCTATTTTTACTTGGCTTGTTACGTTTGTCATGGTAAACCTTTAGAGCCGTGTTAATCTATTTGGGATGCCGAATTCTCTTATGGCTTTGTAAAGTTCTATTCTGGCTATGTTTTGATAGGTGGCCTTAAAGCCGATAAGGTATGTTGGAATTTTTCCAGCGCCCGCCTATGGATAAAGATCTGATCAGTTGTTGATTTGCCTTCAATGACACCACACTGATATTGTCCGATGATGGTTTTAGCGTTATCCGTTATTGTGGATTAGAGGAGAGTATCTTATAGACGGTACTCAACAACGTGATACTTTCATAATTGATTAAAAAAACAAAAAAGCGCTCCATTAAAAATTTAATATTTTTTAGCAGGAATTCATCGATTTCTATTTTAAAACCTGAATTTATTTTTCTTGTGACAAAAAAGCCATTAAAAACCATCAAAAACACTTTGGTACTATACTACAACAGCCCCATAATCGTTTTTGAAACCATCACTCTTCCTCTTCCACTACCTCATATTCTTTTTCCATTGCCTGGTGGTGCTGTCACTTCTTATTAATAACACATCCAATTTATTTGTTGTTAAAATGTCACTCATATTGCAAAAAAAAAAAAAAAAAAAAGTAGAAGAAGTTAGGGGTTTAGGGCTTTTCCATTTGAGCAAGCACACGTGAAAACGTGACGTGTGTTTGCTGTGAGATATTGAACTTACCTCGGTACATATGTACCCATTCAATATTATATACTTGTCTACATGTAGATTGTAGGTACATAGATTATATATAAACGTACCTTGCAAAAACTAATTAATACAATTTTTCATGTTTGACATATTCGCAAAAGGATTTTCATACAGATTTTTAAAGAAAAAAAGAAACAGAACGATTTTTTTTTTTATGAAGTAAAGTGGATTGAATCAGGAAATGTGAAAGTTCGTATAGGTTTGTTGAGATATCCTCTTTTGGGACAGAGAAACAAAAGTGACTATGGATTTGACATTGATGAAATAATGATAGCTCACAGGGGATAAAATAGATTGTATTAATTCTTAAATTGAATTTTGAAGCAAGGTTTTTTTTTTTTAATTTAAATTTGAGAGACCCTTTTGAAATGTTTTGCACTCAGAAAAATTAATCGGAAATTGGATGAATAGATAGATAAACCATAAGGAAATTTTGTGAATCCATAAAGTTGAACATGTGGCGTATGAGTAATACATATTTATTTGGCTTTACTTATTAATAGGTTCAATGGAGCCAAATGTTACTGAATGTGGCTTTTCCGTCTTAGCAGACAGCGGATATAATTAAAAGATAGAGTATAACATTAAATTCCAAATAATGCCGCCAAATAATTACATATCATATCCTGGGATTTTTTAAAAATCATTTAAGAAATTAGCTGACCCGACAGACGTTGTCTTGCCTATTCCTCTGGGTCACCCGATGAATGATTTGATTTCAGGTGAAGTCAATTTTTTTTGCGTGGTTCATTTTGTACAGTTGTCCCATTTTTTATCTGATATGGGAACACTTCTAAGTTACATATTATATAAAGCCTTTAAAGTGCTTCTGAATGGTAGAAATGTTATTGGAGTAAATGGTGATATAATGAAAGCCCTTAATACATTTTCTGTAATATATCAGCGTTACAAATGATTTGAATCGAATTTTTTGTAAGCACATTATGTGCTTTAATATCAATGCTGGGATATAATGTTTTTTTCAGAGAGTTATTTGTAGTATGGTTTCTAAGATTAAAGCAGCAAGAAGGGCTTTGTCAAATATTGAGCATTTGTACCAATAAGAAAATCGTTATTGGACTAAACGCTGTTTTTTTTTTGGTTTTTTTTTTTATAATTTGCGTGCGCTCAAGGGGATGGTGTACCCTTTATATGTTGTTCAACACAGCGCGGGCGTGAAGGATAGGGATGGGAAGGAAAGGTATGTGGCGCGAGGTACTGAGACTGAAGGTGGTGGTTGTCTCAGATATTATCACTAGGGTTGGCGGCTGGGCTAAAGCGGAGAAAATGCCGTGTTTTATATCAATGTTCCTTTATAATTCGCATTATTTTGTTCATTGTCATATTTGTTGGGCATACTAGTATTTACTCAATCACATGTTGTTAGTGTCATGCCTGAATGACATAGAACTACGGCAGGGATCGAACCTTTGACCTGTGAGGTTGACAGGCGACCACGCATACCATCGCGCCACGGCCAACCCCCAATAAAGCTTTCCTCATTAATCCGAAGAATGAGCTTTTTTTGGTGGGTGGACATGTTCCTAAATTTAACGAGAACTATGAGGACTGTTACGTTGCCTTAGGACGTGGAACTAGGAATTCTTCCTGTGAAGACATTATAAACATGTGCAGAACTAAGACTCTGAAGACGTCTAAGACGCCGAAGCAACTGAAGATACCCAAGATGCTTAAGACTCCAGTGATTCCGAAGACGCGGAACACGCACAAGACGCAGAGTGTTAAATACGCCAAAGAAGACGCAGAAGATGCCACAGAACCAAAGAATGTCAAAAGACGCCGAAAATTCCAGAGAAAAAGTGAAGGCACCTAAGGTGCCGGAGACGCTCAAGACGCCGACACCAAAGACGCCGAAGACACCGAAGGTGCTGAAGGCGCCTAAGACGCTGGATATGCTGAAGATACCGAAGACAAGGAAGTGAAGCTTAAGATGCTTAAGACGTCGAAGACGCCGAACTCACCGAAGACGCCAAAGATGCTAACGACACCCGAGATCGCAGATTTCAGAGACGCTTAAGAGCCGAAAGACGCTGGAAACGCCAAAGATACCGAAGACGGTCAAGATGCTGCAAACAAAAAAAGTCGCTGTTGACTACGAAGACGCTGAAGATACCGAAGACATTCAAGAGACGCTGAAGATGCTTAAGACGTCAAAGATGTCGGACTCACCGAAGATGCCAAGGACGCTGACGACACTCGAGACGCTGAAGACACCCAAATTACCGAAGAGATCGAAGATTTCAGAGACGCTTAAGAGTCGAAAGACGCTGGAAACGCCAAAGATACCGAAGACGGTCAAGATGCTGCGAACAAAATTGACGTCAAAGCCGCTGTTGACTTCGAAGACGCTGAAGATACCGAAGACATTCAAAAGACGCTTAAGACTTCGAAGACGCTGGACTCCCCGAAGACGCCAAGGACCCTAAATACACCCGAGACGCCGTAAACGCAGAAATTAGCGAAGAGTTCGAAGATTCTAGAGACGCTTAAGAACCCAAAAGACACTGTTGACATCAAAGACGCTGGAGATACGTAGGACACCCAAATTACCGAATTGGTCGAAGATTTCAGGGACCCGAAAGACGTCAAAGCCACTGTTGGCTTCAAAGGCGCTGAAGCTACCGAAGACATTCAAGAGACGCTTAAGACGTCGTCGGACTCACCGAAGATGCCAAGGACGCTGACGACACTCGAGACGCCGAAGACACCCAAATTACCGAAAAGATCGAAGATTCCAGAGACCCTAAAGACCCGAAAGACGCTGAAGATATTAACTCGTTAATTTACGAATTTTTTATTTAATTTAATTTTCATTCACTGTAGGTTTCTTCGTCTCTAGAAATTATTTATTTTTTTTTTTGCTAAAAATCTTAAATTTCAATCCTTAATCGTTCTTCTGATCTTCAAAGACATTCATTCAAAGTCACCAGCAGGAAATAAAAGGAAACAAAGACAACAATGGTTCCTTCATGATTTCAAAAAAAAAAGAAAAAAAAATGGAAACAAAACAAAAAGACAACACGCCCTTTGATTGTGTGTTATATATTTCTTATTTTATTTTTTCTTTCGCCCTTAAGTCTATAATGGCTACCAGAAGAAAAAAAAAAGTTTGAAAAAAAAAAAATTACCACCACCTACCTTAAACACACATAAAGTCAAAGCTAGTCAAGTGCTATCGGAAAAAAAAGAGGAAGTTCCTAGAAAGGTAAAAGGACACCCCACATTTGTCATTCATTTAGTGTTACCAATTTAATTTTAAAATAAAAGACAAAATGCCAACAATTTGAACTTTCGGTTGTGCTGGAGGGGTGAAATGTGTAGAGGAGAGGAGAGGAGAGGAGGGGCCTTTGAAATGGATTCTTTCATGAATCAAGGACATTATTAGCTCGAAGGTCATTTTACGGATTAGAAGAAAGAAAGAAAAAAAAAACGAACACAACAAAAATCAAAATTCGATGCTCTAAGGCTGTTCCTAAAAATGGAAACACTTGATGTGGAAATCCTTTTAATAAGAAGACTCATTATGTTTAGTTTAGGAAGCGAATCATTTTGTCCTTAAGTAGATATCATTTGTCAATTATTATAAGGATTCGTTTATTTTAGCTAATGAAGAGACTCTGTTCTTTTATATATAATTTCTCGCACCAAAATAAATATACATATATACCTAGATGTATGTAGGTATATAGATGACCAATATTTTAATACCGAAGAAAATCTTCGAAAGGTTGTCAAAGGTTATATGTCAAGGGACATGCCCCTATTTCACAAAGTCTTAGTTTTCTCCTTTCAACAAATTGTCTTCTTGCTGGATTTTAATTAAGTTATACAAGAAACCAGAGTTTCGGTTCAAGAAACACAAGGAGTGATAGAGAGAGAGAGAGCAAATCCTTTCGTATATATATATCTACCCGTACTCCGGACTCCCATCACAACCAACTAGCATAAGTAAAGGTTGTTTTTGAAGGAATTGCATTTTCCTGAAATAATCAGGATAAATACTAAGGATTGTGCAACATCATGGCTTTTATCACTGCCTCTCTCTCTTTTGCCACTCACTTCTTTGCTGCTCTCTCTCTCTCAGGGATCACCTTTGGGGAGTAATTTAAATAAACGATTTGGGGTTAAAAGGAATCAGGTTGTGAAGAGAAATCAGCAAAATCATCCCTCCAAGGGATGAAAGAACCATATACAGCAACAAAAAAAAAAAAAAAATAATTCGGATAAAAACTTTTTAGATGAACATTCCAATTGATTGAACTATGCCCTGGGGAACGATTGAAAAAGGGAAACCGAAGTTAATCATTAAAAAAAAAAAAAAATAAGAACAACAACAAAATGTCTGTTCTCTCTAGAGAAAAGCTCCAGATATAGATTTCAGCTTTAACCACCCCTAAAATGTTTTAGCATTGGAATGGGAATTATTTGGATCGATGGGTGGCGATGGCATTATTGACACCGAGCACCACGAATGTCTCATCCCTATTTCAATCCTAGAACCTTAAATAAATGAATATACCTTACCTATGCTTGAGCCAAAAAAAGGTAATTTTTTTTTTTTAAGTTAGGATTTTTAATAAGGATACTTGGGTACGCATACAGATTCCTGTGTTTCGGTGGTTTACTAAATCTAAAGAAGAAGACAAAAAAAAAAATTACATATTCAACCACGTACCCTTAATGAATAGAATATTGCGTTAGGAGTATCTACACCTAGGTTACTATAACGCTATTCGCTTATTCATGGTAAAACTTTTTACATCGCACTCCTGCCCAAGCACAAAAGTAGTGCGGTAGCTTGGTTTTGGCTTTGAATAAATTTTGATGTAATTTATGGATTCTTGTCGGAAATGTAGAGGTCAACTTTTTTGCACGTGAGTTTGTGGAGGATTTTTTTTTTTTATTCTAAGGATGAAGTGGGGGGGGGGGGGGCTTATGAAAAGAATAATTAAAACTTACATGTCAAAAAAAAAAAAAAAACTGGATATTGTTGAGACTTTTGGGAAAGAAAAAAAAAATGCAATTCTTTGAATCGTAACGCCATATAATTAAGAAGGTTAACTATTAATCACTATTACATCAAAAGACATCAAGGATAATAAATCAAGTTTTGTTGGTGGAAGAAAAGAGACCGTATTCGCCCACTCACCCACAGCCTATAATTTATTCTTATAATTTATTTATATTGAGTAAGTTTAAATTATATCTTTAGGTCTTTGATTTTTTTTTTAATGCTATGGTTAAATATACGGTGAGTAAATTTAATGGTTTGAATTAAGGTTATACTGAGGTTATTACTCAGAGGAAAATGTTAGATAATTTTTCAACCAGATTCGAATTGTTGAGCTTACTCTTAAATTTACATGTTAACACTGTAATGTAGTTAATTTAAGACTTAGACTTATTGACGGTCAGCCATCAGCCGAATAGGGGGAATAACATGTAGCATACGAATACATGCACGTGCCGTAACTATTCGCGACTGGTGGAAGTATGATCATAGCCTCTTCGCGGCGCCGCCGCCGCTAGAAAAAATTCTTTAAAAGGTTTGGCTAATATGATCAGGCTAGTTTCACAGGTTGGCAACAGGTTAATTCCCTGTTCCGTAAAACTAAACGAATCACGAAACCATCAACAAGCCTCAGAAAAGGACTGATCTCACGACGACGCGACGACGTATGGATCCGAGACTTGGGTGCTTAGCAAAAGACACTCCAATCTCCGACCTCTTAGCCGCGTTCGATAGAAAAGTCTTAAGGAGAATTGTTGGTCTCATATGTGAGGAAGGATGATTCCGAAGACGGCATAATCATGAATTGTAGGCAATCTACCTTGAAGCAAACATAATGACAAAAATTAAGCTCGGTAGACTCCGGTGGCTAGGTGCTCGTATGAGGGAAGAGGAACCGGCTCGGAAAGTCCTTCGTGGCACATTCTATGGTAGACGGCAGCGTGGTAGACCATGCTTGCGCTGGAGGGATAGCGTAGACCAAACGCCCGAAGCTTTGGGGTGCACAACTGAATGGCGTCGCGACGACGCGACGGCTCGAGACCGGGATAGGTGGAGAGACTTGTTGAAGGAGGCCAGGACCGGACCTCGGTTGTCGAGCCGATGATGATGATGAAAAATATTGACATGAGAATAAGATAAGGTAAGATTATTCTGTTTCATTTTACATGAATATTATTCAAAATATTATTTTATAAATATACTCTCGGTTATACATTTAGTTTTTGTTCAACAATTTTACTAGGTATAAGATATTCAGGAAGTTATTTCCGTGTTTTAAGTTATCACTATCGATAGCTACCATTGTAAGTTTTGGATTCGTTAAAAAAACGAACTCTATAGTTTTAATCATACTTTACTTTAAGACGATAGAGAATGCGTCTGTCGGCCGGTTTGTGTGTCTGTCCTTACTCTACTGAAGGGATTTTTCTCAAATGAAGTTTTTTACGTAATTTAGCAGAGACAGATTGATTTTTTTTCCAAAAAAAAAATATAACTGTACTTCGTATATAAATTTAACGGCAAAGCGTGCTTAACGCAAAAACTGCTTTAATCATTTTTAAGAATTTTGAAGGGCTTTTTGTGAGTAAGTCAAAAGAAATTCTTTATTAAACGGTGCTATTAAAACCCCAGATATTCATTAGGAGATAGACAGTGTTCAATATTTTTATAAAAAAATATCCTAAAAATCGAAGCAGTTTTCTGGGTTCTTAAATAAAATGCTATTGTTCGTCAACTTTTGATGTTATAGTATTTTTTTATTAGAAAATGCCTCTTCCGTTAAAGGCGGTCCAAAAAGGAGAAGTTATATGTCAAAAAAAAACCTACTTTCCTTCAAATCATTTTCAAGCATGTTTTTTATTGAAATAGAAAATTTTAATAAAAATAGTTTTTTTTTAATATCAAAAAAAGAAACTGGTTTTGTTATTCATGCATGGAAGTTGAATGCGTGGCCCATAAAGAACTTGCCAGAAAGGCGTGAATTAGATTAGCTCCGAAATCATTTCCAATGTTGCAACGTTTCTTCAAACATATTTCTTTTGAAATGGAAAAAATTGTATAACAGTTTTTGAAATGAGTTTTACTTTTTTTTATTATTTTACATTTTGAAAAATATTATTTATTTACGTAAATTTGTTTTAAAATTTAGTTGAATTTTTTTTGTGACTAAGAGGGTTCAATTGTACCTACTTTTTTAAACTATTAACAATAATTTAAGAGACTTCTTTTATAATCTTTTGGAGGTTTACTTATGTATTTAAAGTTATTTTAAAAATTAAATAGTAAAATGCTTTTTTTTAATATTTCTGTGGCAACAAGGAAAAACAACATAAGTCACTTTTTGTAGTTTTTCAGGAAAGCAGTTTGAATTTTTGTGTTGTTTTTCCTTATGCAGTCTTATGCAGTTTTGTAAATGTTCTGATCTTAAGTCGACTTATGTCGTTTTTCCGCATTGCACATTCCGAAAAAAAAATAAATTATTTTTATTCGGAATCTACACAAATGACGACACAAGTCGACTTATTTTTTCAAAAGGAATTGCTATAGTTTTGTAAAAAGAGCATATGTATGTCTACTTACTTGTGTTGTTTTTGCTTGTGCAAACTGAGCATAGAAAACGACTTATGTTGTTTTTTTTCTAGGCTATAATTCAGAAACCATAAGAGATACAAATACAAAAAAATTATTGGAGGTAGAATCGCATGTTGCGCATCCGATGTTATCAAAAACTCAATTTCTACATAAGTTGACTTATGCTGTTATTCCTTGTTGCCACAGATTTGTTTTTGAATTTTGAAAAATGTTTTTTTCTTTAGAGCGCCGACTTTCGAATTTAAACAAAACTACAATCTCACCTTGGTTTCATTTCAGAAGACGAGTGGTTTTGCTAACGTCGCAACAAACCTGTGACAAAGCTTAGCCTTTTTTCAGAAAAATATTGCAAAAAATTTTGTGAAGTAAAGACATTGAAGAATAATATAATGTTGAGATTTAAGTAAACTTATCAGAGGCTTAATTCTTTGAATCACTAATTACTTTTGAAAATATAAAATTTGATTTTTAGAATTCTTGATTTCTTCAAATTATACTGATTCAATTAAATGCCATCAGTGTCTTCAAATTTCTTGAAGAAGTTTAAATTTAAAGGAATTGAGCTAAGTTATTTCTAAAGCCCCCTTCGTTACTGGATGAGTAAAATTTGTAAAATTTTCAAACCTTCATTGTTCTTATTTTCTCTAGACTTGGTGCAAATAATAAACTGTGACACAAAAATTAATTCAAATTGTAGTCATAGTCTTAAATTAAAAAAAAAAGCTAAAATGTATGAGCAGTTCACAAGTCTTATATAATTTTACTGTCAATGTCTCGATACTCGCTGCATTCGCTAAAACACGATTTTATACCAATAGGTAGATAACCACCTGAATTTTTGTAAACCAAATTTTAAAAAATATAAAAATTCCTGGCCAAAAAGTTCTCCTTTGAATACAAATAAGATACAGAGGTAATCAAATTAATTTAATTGAATATTCTAGCTCAATTCCACCAAAAATCCAATATATCAACATAAAGCACAACAGTTGTTGTTGTTGTTTTTGTTTTTGTTGTCAAAATAAACAAACCAGAGTATTGTATTTGAATAACTAAAGAATAGCGCATAGAATATTTTAAAACCAATGCAAACTCAAACCATCAGCACAGAAAATAATAACAACAGCAAGAAATAAAAGGAAACAAAAAAAAAAAGCTGAAAAGTAAACAGTTAAATAAAATTCCATCAGCTTAGCCCTCTCATCACAATAAATTGATAGTCGAAGCTGCAACAGTCCCATTCCAGCCAGCTACACCATTTATATTTATACGTATAGCTGATGGGCAATAGTTTACTGTAAGTAAACGTTTTGGTTGGAAATCCCAGTGCAATCTGGCGTCACAGCAGCCAGCTAGCCAGCCAGCCATCAGGGACCCAGGACCAGGAGCAAAATATATATAAGCCACACAAAGTATCGCAGGAGAATTATTTGCAGGATTTGGAACGTAAAATAAAACGGCTGCTGAAAACACACTATAAGCTTCGTTCAATGGCTTTAATGCTTTGCTTAAATATTTACAAAGTGACTTTTTAATCCGTGACCTGGCTGCTAGCGGAAACTCCTCCTGCGGAAACTTATGGCCATTTTGCTAGTGTAGCTATGTATACCAACATAGCTGAATTCAAAACTATCCTCAAAACTGTATTTTTTTCTGGAACTGTATTCTGGGCTACTGGGGAGTGTCAATTTCAAATTCGATTGATTTCTTTTTTTTTTTTTTGGTAACAAAAAATTGCTAATTCTGCTGCTGACGCTGGATGACGATGGTGATGATGATGCCAGCAAATGAATTAAAATTATAAGTAGACCTCGATTTAAATTGAACATAATTAAATCTTTTTATTTTTTTTTGTTGGTTAAATTTATTACGATTGTTTGAGTATTTATTGCAATTGTTGTTAATTTATATTTGCCACAATTGCCACGCGATATTATATGTTTGTAGAAGTCAGTGAGAGATTGTTTTTATTTCGAACACGTTCAGTTTTAATGATGGTTCGTGTCGGTAGCAGGTTATGATACTAACAGTTTTGATTTTTTTGTTAAATGAACATAAAAATTGCACGGAATGGGTCTCACGGAGATACAAATTGCATTTTCTAATTTTGATTTAAGGAACTTAACGTTGCTGAATGTCAAAGTATTATTTTTACAATTATGTCTATCGATTGTGCTACAACCTAATTGAGTGAGTAGATTTTTATGAAACTTGGTGTATAGGGTTTTGGAAGTACAAGTTTTTTTTAAGACGAAACATAACGGTACCTGTCATAAATTTTTTTCTGCGTTTTTTAAAAATCCGTTTTTTTTTCGAAAATGTTTTTCAATCATCATCATCATCGGCTCGAAAACCGGGATCCGGTCCTGGACTCCTTCAACAAGTCTCTCCACCTATCCCGTTCTCGAGCCGACCGACCGACACCATCCAGTTGCGCACCCCAAGGCTTCAGGCGTCCTGGTCTACGCCATCTCTCCAGCGCAAGCATGATCGCCGTCTACCATAGAATGTACCACAAAGGACTTTCCGAGCCGGTTCCTCTTCACTCATGCGAGCTAAGTGCCCTGCCCACCGGATTCTACCGAGCTTAATTTTTGTCACTATGTTTGCTTCAAGGTAGATTGCGTACAATTCATGATTCTATTGTCTCCGGAATCATCATTCCTCACATATGGGGCCAACAATTCTCCTTAAGACTTTTCTCTCGAACGCAGCTAAGAGGTCGGAGTGTCTTTTGCTAAGCACTCAAGTCTCGGATCCATACGTGAGAACTGGCAGTACCTGCAGTTTTGAAGATATGGTGCGATTTCTTATTAGAAGACTATAGTAGGCTCTGTTGGATTTGAGCAGCCGCCCGCGTATTTCTTCTTCTATATTAATATCGGCTGCTTCTATTGACCCAAGGTATTTAAAGGATTAGACTACTTTAAATTCGTGCTCCGCTACCTTGATTGTTTGACCAATTGCTCCTCTCGCATTCTACGCTACCATGGAGATACTTTTCTTTTACCTTCACGCTTGACTAATGTCCAGCCCTCAATTTTGTGCCGCTTGTTCGGTTCTTCCGATGATCTTCATGTCGTCTGCGTAAGCCAATATCTGGCAGGACCTCCTGTTGACGATAGTCCTTCTTGTTGCCGTGCCAGAGTCACGGATTGCTTTCTCCGACGCCAGGTTGAAGAGGAGGCAGGCCAAACCATCCCCTTGTCGAAGTCCATTATAGATGTTAATTGGTCTGAATAGCAATCCGGAATCCGGAAAAATTCAATTAATATTCAAATTAAGTGGCTTACATTGAATGAAAAAAAAAATCAAATTGTTGGCAATACCGTTACTTCGACATAGATTTTGGTTTTCGATATGCTGAAAAAGAAATTGTTGGCGCATCACTTATGTGGCAAAACCCTCGAATACTGCCTAATGTCCTATACGTGCAAAGTGAAACGCTCCATTATAGCGACTGATTGACATAACCCCCATCCCTTCTTTCTTTTGAGACACCTTGTATATGTATTAAAAACTACATTGTGAGAAATATAGGAAAATCGTTTTCAATTAAAAAAAAACATGACATATTCGAAAAATTTTATTTTGGTGGTACAAATAAAGGAAAAATAACCCATAAAAATTAGGGATCTCCCAAAACCGAAAAAAATTATAATTTTAGTCTTGGTTTTTTTAAACCTACTCAATTTAATTGTTTTATTTAGAAAACATCAAAATTTTTTTACTGGTAGTCAAAAATTAATATAATCTCGGTTTGACAAAATTTCAACTGACATTAAAAAAGCCGAGAAAACTGTTTTTTTTTTGTATCTTAAAAAAATTGGACTAATCGCGTACCCTTAGGGAATCCAGACCCCGACTCTTTTACATTGTTAAAGCTGCACAAAGCTTATTAGAGCTTTTTGTTTGAATTCATTGATGATTCATGATACTGAATCGGCTTCATTACTTTCAGGTTGATTTTCAAAATCTCGTTAAAAAACTGACCGATCGTATAATCGACAAAAAATTAATCGATTTTCATAATTAAAATTATCGATTGTTTAAATCTTGATTTTACAAAAATGACGATAGTAATCGAGATTTTAACAATCGATATTTTAAAAAGTCGATTAAATTTTTGTCGATGTTTTGATCAGTCAATCTTTTAACCAATCGACATTCTATTTTTCAATATTTGAAAAATCGATTTTATAAAGTCGATAATAATAATTATTAAGTATCTCTACTTCGCTCATTTCATCACGGCGCAGTGCCTATCATAGAATTATTCTTAAGATGTGATTGATGGTGTTTTTCAAAAATATTTCTCAGAATAACATTTGCTGTGACAACAGTTTTTTATGCCTAACCGATGCAGTACTGCACATCAAAATAGATGTTATATTTTGAAAATTGAATCAATTTTTTTCTTAGACTTTATTAGGTTTCTCAAAAACTTAAAATTTTCCTGCATGCCCTATATTGAACTGAATCATACTACCAATCGCCCTCTCCAACAAGTTGTGAGTATTGAAAAAAGCAGTTTAAATTCAAATATTCTTACTCAATTATAACTTCACTTAAAATAATTCCTATTTGATATTAAATCTTCAAAATATTTAAAGTCACTGTACTCGTTTCTTACCAATTATAGCAAAGATACACATCGTTCAAGCCAATGAATTGCTCAAAAAAATAATATGTAATATCCTTTTGAAATGGCTTTCTTTGGCATTGCAGAAAAACAGCTGACCAAAGCTTTTTGCTGTAATACTGCGTTCGTTAGCTCCTGTACTTATGTGACAATTTGTATTTATGTATACGTAAGTCGGTATCTAGTATACTGCTACATACGAGTAGGTATATGTATATAGAAATGTGTCCTTTTATCTGATAGCACAGAAAGGAATATTATTTTAAATTTAATCCTTGATTGATGGGAAAATGACTTGTGTGTAATGGCATGGCTTGTGTGATGAGATGAGGTTGGAAGTTGGAGGTTGAAGGTTGTCGAAGGTTCAACATATACTCTTCCTCTCTTTTTAAAAAGGATTGTGTGATGTAAGTAAGTAAATAAATTTGCGGTCAATTTATGATTGCAAGGAGCAAGAAAGTGGAAGGAATCGAAACGGAACAAAAAAAAAAACCAACACAAAAATAAAAAAAAAAAGGTGAGTCGTAATTCCAAATGACATCAGGCGATTGGTATGTTTACTTCAATTAAGGATATGCTGGTGTCCTGTGTGTAGTGTATTCCTGCCCACTTCCAATGCCACAATTTTTCAAATTGCTACCAATCGAGTCCTCATCCGTTACCCTGTCGCGTTGGTCATCGTTGTTGGAAATTGAATTGAGTGACATTTTGAAGTGAAATTGAAAATCGGAGGCGGATTTGAGGTCGGCGGACTTGATTCAAATTGATTAGGGGAGGGTATTTTGTTCTACTTTTTAAAGGTTTTCTTTTTTTCTTTTTTCCTTTTTTTTTGGTTTTTCTGAAATGTGAAGTGAGCAAACAGAGAGAGTTGTTGCATATTTGATGGTAATCACAGGAATGGTGGGGTTTCTGGGTTAAATTGATATTTTTGTGATAAAATGGGGGAGTGGATGGGTGGGTGGGTGTTTGTTTCGAACTCTTGTTTTATGCATTCAATTACATTTACGAAATGAATGTGCATTTTGTGTTTATATTGGCATTGGTCATTCTTTTATGTGGTTTGGTAATCCAGCAATGTTTTGTAGGTATGTATACATTATTTATATATATGTATATGGAGAAGCTGCGTTTAGGTATTACAATTTATATTGCATTTGAATGGGAGATATTTTGAATAAACCAAATGGTAGCGCAATATATCATACAAAATGAATTCGAAGTAGTTTTTGTTCTATTGTTTAGGCAAAACCACATTCGCCAAAAATATGCAGCAATGAAAAAGTTTTTTTGGCGTAAATTTGGTAGATGGTGTAAATAGGCAAATGTGAAAAGTGGTTTTTCTTTTTTGTTGAAAATTAAACCTTTTGTCACATGAGATATGTCAAAAACAGTTAATTCGATACAATAGCAATCGATAAAAAAATAATCTAGATAAACGTGCATATGGAAACCTATCACAAAGACATTATTTGACCTGAATTTACAGAATTTGATATTTGAAGGTTTGGTTTTAAAATAATCCTAAACGTTTCAATTGAATGGGAATTTAAATTCAATGGTTACAATCGGATGTGGATGGTGGCATTTGAATGAATTTTAGTTCCATATAGTCAAATATCTGAAATGGTATGTACCTATTTCACCATCTGCACAGAGAAAATTTCACGTATGGGTTTCATATTAACTAGTTTGGAGTCTTTGGAAGAATGCTTACTGAACAATTTTGAAGTAATTTGGAACTGAAGATAGAAGAATCAAATTTGAATTTACTTTCTTTGATAACAGGTTCTTGCATAAGAGCTCACTCTACAATAGCAGATCCACAGAAGAGTGCATGAGGTTGCTATACTCTTACGTGATCACTTTGAGACAAATTTGAAGGATATTTGAACCAAAGGTTTTGCAACTACTGAATTACGTCTTCCAAGCTGAGATCTTGGCAGTGGAAAACGCTGCTAAACATATTATCAATGATGGCGATATCACACGCGGACATCACTTTTTTCATTGATAGCCAAGCAGCAATAAGAGCGATCTCAGCCACTAAGAGAAGAGCTAAAGGTTCTTGGTATGCAGCATAATGTAAGACTCTACTGGGTTTCTGGTCATAATGGTGTGCCAGGAAACGAAAAAGCAGATTGCCAGCAAGTGAAAGCTCAGCGGTTGAACCATTTTTCATAGACCATAGCATATAGAAATCCCACTATGCGAATTGAAACTAAACGTCTGTAACATTGTAGTTAAAAAATCCAAGGAAAGAAGGAATCTCCTTAAAACCTGTGTTAATACCAGGAAACTATGGCCTATATATGATAAGAAAAGATTCGATAACACCTTAACGCATAATAACGATACATAACCTACTTGGCTACCATAAGAAGAAAATGGGGCTCAGTACCAAAGATCTTTGCAGAGGATGTGATGACGAAGATGAACATGAAGACACTGGTCACCTTCTTTGCCACTGTCCATCACTCTGTTACACTAGGAACAAAATACTAGGCAACTACTTCTTCAACGAATTAGAAGAATCTTACTGAACTTCGTCAAGACCTCCAAATGGCTAGATGAACCATCGGATTCATAGGTTCAAGGAGTTACAATACTTAAGGGTATCACAATGGATCTACATTGGATCAACATACAACAATTAATCTAACCTAACGTAACTAGAATAGGGCAAGAATAGGGTCAACTCTTGATTTTAATCAAGCAGAAACAATAGTACAGCTCCCATCCTGTAATCTTAAACATGTAATCGAAAGTAAAATTTTAGCTATGGCAAACGAGCGATGGAGGTCGCTCGATTCCTGTGCTATAACCAGAAAATTATGGCCTAGTTTCAACAAATAAAATACAGACAAGATCATCCAACTGAGTAAAAAGTCTCTCTCTCTCTTCTCATGAGCATCAGCACTGGTCACAACCACCAAAAGATGAAACTAAGCTTGGACGACTTATGCAGGGCACGAAGATATACACGAGGATACTCCTCACTACTTGTGTCACTGCCCTGCGCTTTACCGTCTGAGAAAGAGGATCCTAAGGAGACACTTCTTCAATGATTTGGAAGAAATCTCTGACATTTTAAGCAAAAACCTGTTAACGCTACTAAATGGCTTGAATATTCCACCGGACCACGAAATTTGAAACTTCTACACCAACCGCTGACCTATCGAACTCATTCACCAGACGTTGCATGGAGCCAGTGCAAGGGAGCACTGTTACACTTTGTTACACTAGGAAGAAAATACAAGGCAACTACTGTCAGAACTCTCAGGCAAGAGCTTACTTAACTTCGTCAAGACCTCCAAATGGCTACATGAACCATCGGATTCATAGGTTAACACTTCAAAAAGATACAATACTTCAGGGTATCACAATGGATCAACATACAACAATTAATCTAACCTAACCTAACTAGAATAGGGCAAGAATAGGGTCAATTCTTGATCTTAATCAAGCAGAAACAATAGTACAGCTCCCATCCTGTAATCTTAAACAGGTAATCAAAAGAAAATTTTTAGCTATGGCAAACGAGCGATAGAGGTCGCTCTATACCTGCGCTATAACCAGAAAATTATGGCCTAGTTTCAACAAATAAAAAACAGACAAGATCATCCAACTGAGTTAAAAGTCTCTTTCTCTTCTCGTGAGCATCATCACTGGTCACAACCACCTGGGTTACCACAAGAATAAGATGAAACTCAGTTTGGACGACATATGCATGGGATGTGGTGATGTAGATACCCACGAGGATAATCTTCACTACCTATGTCACTGCCCTGAGAAACAGGCTCCTGAGGAGACACTTCTTCAATGATTTGGAAGAAATCTCTGACATTTTAAGCAAAAACCTGTTAACGCTACTAAATGGCTTGAATATTTCACCGGACCACAAAATTTGAAACTTCGACAACAACCCCTGACCTATCGAACTCATTCACCAGACGTTGAATGAAGCCACTGCTGTGGGGTAAGGGAAGGATAACACCTTCAAATGGCGTCGTCTTCTCCCCAACCAAATGAATGTGCAGCGATCCTAACCAAACGAATATACAAACACACTGTTTACGGCAGATTATGTAATATATTAACAACAGAAAGTTCTATTATAATTTTATAAAATTGCTAAAAGATGTCGCACCTGAATGTATTTTAAATTCACCACACTCTAAAATTATACCAACCAGCGCCTATAAGGGTCAGTTCGTAAGCACCCGAACACACACCAACCACTCACCTATCGAACTCACTCACCAGATGTTGCATGGAGCCACTGCAAGGGAGCAAGGTAAGGACAAACAAAACTTTAATGCTAGTTTTAGTAGTATTTATATAAAACATTGAAACTTCAATTTTCCCCTTTAAAAATGAAAAAACTTCTTATAGTTAATAGACTAGAAGATATTTTAAAAATTAATATAAACAATGTCCCAAATTTTAATTTTAAATTACCCAAATCAAAAAACATGGATTTTCAATAAAAGTATTTTGTAAATAAAAAAAAAATAATCCATAAAATAATTTTTAAAACTCAAAACCATAAATTTCCTCTTGAAAATATCTTCAGGATATTAATTTCGTATATCTATCAACTCACGCAAAAATTGAATTTAATTAAGAAGTCATAAAATAAAAAGTCTTTGACCCAACGACAAGTTGTTTTCTGTTGTTTGCAAAAATATATTTATCACAATAAGCAGAGAGGAAACATTTCCGAAAGCCTTTATGTCCTTACTGACCTTGTTTTGCTATAAATATATATATTTTTTTTAAATAAGGTCGTAAATAAGGTTTAAATAAGCTCGAATAGGTTTATTGGTGAGCAATTTCATAAATCAAAATCCCAAAGACTCTCGCTCGATGTCGAAGGATGGATAACTTTGACTATACATATAGATGGATAGTGGTGTGCCCATCGCCAATTTGTATTTTGCCTCAAGGGTGTGTTTTTCAAAAAAACAAAATATATAAATGTACATAGTTCAAAAAATAACAGAAGATACTAGATATACCTGTTTATCAATTTAGGGTATAAACATGAAGTTTTATTGGTTGTAAAAAATTTATTTCAATCTGTTTATACAACATGAGTGTATGTGGAAGTGGATGTGAAAGGTTTTAAGAGTTTGAAGAAAATTACGAATTTATTTCATCATTCAGTTGTCTATCTATCAATTTATGGGAAATGAAAAATAGGAAACAAAAATTTATTTATACAAATAATACCTAAAATCTATATATATACAGGGTGAGTCATGAGCATATACCAAGGCAATTCATACCGCTGGATATCAAACCACACCATTGCAACCCAGTTCATACCGATCAACACTTTATGCTTATGAACAGTTCATTCCAAAAAAGAAATTATTTGTTGTTAATTAAAAAAAACTAATTTTTAAAAATACGTTGCCTGAAAATTTTTTTTCCGTACGTTACTTTTGTCGTTTTTGAAACTAACATTAAAACCATCATCGGACAATATCAGTGTGGTTTCATTCGAGGCAAATCAACAATTGATCAGATCTTTACCCTTAGACAGGCGATGGACAAATGTCTTGAATTTAACATCCCAACATACCATATGTTTACAGAACTTAAGGCTGCCTATGATAGCATAGCCAGGGTAGATCTTTACAAGGCCATAAGAGAATTCGGCATCCCAAATAAATTGACACGACTTTGTAGGTTAACCATGACCATCGTAACAAGCCAAGTAAAAATAATGGGATTGCTATCCAGATCAATCGCCATTTTTAATGGACTCTGACATGGGGATGGTTTGGCCTGCTTCCTCTTCTACCTGGCGTCGCAGAAAGCAATCCGTGACTCTGGCACGGCAACAGGAGGGACCATCGTCAACAGGTCCAAACGACATTGACATCATCGGAAAAACCGAACAAGCTGTACACGATTCCTTCATTCAGATCGAGCAGGCGGAACGAAATCTGGGGCTGCACATTAGTGAAGGTAAAACAAAGTACATGGTGGCGTCGATAGCGAGAAGTACAGTTGGTCAAACAATCAAGGTAGCGGAGCACGAATTTGAAGTGGTGCAATCTTTTAAATACCTTGGGCCAATTGTAGCACCCGATAACAACATAGAAGAAGAAATACGCGGGCGGCTACTTGATTCCTGGCAAAGCTCTTTAAATCCAGAAATCTCACCATAACTTCAAAACTGCTGCTGCACAGGACCATGGTCCTGCCAGTAGTCACGTATGGATCCGAGACTTGGGTGGTTAGCAAAAGACACTCCGACCTCTTAGCCGCGTTCGAGAGAAAAGTCTTACGGAGAATTGTTGGACCTATATGTTAGGAACGGCGGTTCCGGAGACGGTATCTACCTTCAAGCAGACATAGTGACAAAAATTAAGCTCGGTAGACTCCGGTGGGCAGGGCACCTAGCTCGCATGAGCGATGAAGTACCGGCTCGGAAAGTGCTTTGTGGTATATTCTGTGGTAGACGGCAGTGTGGTAGACCATGCTTGCACTGGGAGACATGGCGTTGACCAGGACGCCCGAAGCCTTGGGGTGCGCAACTTGATGGTGTCGACCCGAGACCGGGTCTTAACGGAATAAAGTGGGAAGAAAATCTTTGATACCGACTAGTTAATTAGGGACGTCACAACGTCAATTCCGAACGCTCATTACTCCATTACCAGTGATACTGTATTATCAAGAATTCACTTAAACAAAATGGAATCAAAAGAAAATTATTGCATTACTTATTGTGGGTCTATACTACACCTCCGTATAGGTTTGTGCAGTACCATTGAAAACATGACTTTAATTCTAACAAACCGTTATAGGTAGCACATCAAAAAATATAAAATTCAAATTTAACTTTGAGCACAAAATATACCTTTTCTACCATAAAATAAGGACTCCATTAACTTTTATGTGTTTTCGTTTTAATTTTCTAGCAAACAAACTTTACCACAGCTTACCTGATTCTCTGATAAATAAAAGGAGTTTATACTCGAGTAGATATAGGTATACATGTTTTTAGCTTGAAATATAATATTTTCATCTTCTTAAAACTGTTGCTTAATTAGAAAAAAAAAAACAATACCCAGGTCCCGTAAGCAAAATCATTGACAACGGTCGTTTCTTACCAAAACTCCCTCCGAGACATTCACACTTTTCAGGAAGTTGATGTTGGCCTCGAAACAAAGATAGACTTACTACATTTTCACAAGAACAAAAAAAAATAGAGACCTCTTTTATTTCAATAATTAAAACCATTTACTCTGAGAGAATTTTACACCCTTCCTGAAAATATTGACAACAAAAGATATTCAACAAAATAAAAAAAGGAAACAATTTTTATGCGTTGAACTAATTTGAGTGGGTTCTCTTCTCGTCTTCTCTTCAAGCACAGCTTTTCGTCCTTTTGCCCGAGTAGCTGTTACTGAAATATACTTCGCGAGTTGGCATCAGTGACTTTTTAGTTTAATTATTAAATGCTACCGCATAACAAATAACTTCGGCCATTAAAGCCTCCTCGTACTACATTCTCTCTCACTCTCTCTGTTGACTCGTCCATATTATTTTTGGCTAAAAGCCGTTAAGAAGTCAGGACCTTGGAGAAAGTTTCTATAATAGGGTAGGTATATATTCCCTTGACACAACTTTAACCGCTTTAATTTTATTAAATCAAATGAAGGACTCTCTTTTGTTTTTTTGTTTCAAGGCAGTACAATACAAAAAAAACTGCTTCACTCGATAAACCGTCTAAGGAAATAAAAACCACACGAACTGGCAGATTTCTATTATGTGCAATGAGAGCTCGTTACTCGGTCCGCCATGATTAATATTGACATTTATCCTGTCTGTGTCATGGGAATCATTTAAATTGTTGCACTGTTCGCGTTCGGATTCAACTTGTTCCATCTTCCAATGGGGAACGACCGCGACGGTGTGCGACATCTGGTGATGCAAATGGAATTATTCAGCAAGTCACATTCAAAATTGACATAATTAATCACTGGTTTATTAAATTTTGCCACGACAAAGACGCCCAGCATTCAATTAACCAAACTTGATAAATCGTGGGCGTTTTAATGGCTGTGCTTTAATGCTCTTCGAGTCTTGCCCTTAAAAACTGGCCACCGCGCCGCGCCGCCGAATTGGAGATTAGATATGCTGCCAAAATGAGTTTTGACACCGAGACATATTATGGCTAAATTATTCCCCCGAGATAGAGAGAGGTGCTGCTGAAGACCTTATTAAAATTTTAAAGGCACTCTTAAAAAATATTTCTGTGGGCTCTTTCAAAAATAAATGTATACAAGAGATGTTAATATGCAAAGCCTCTTAGTTCTTAGTGTATACTATACAACACCTAAAATGGTTGGCGTTGGAGTTAGCGGCTCGCAGCTCCATGTCCATGTCCACCCAGTGGATATTGGCAGTTTTGTGACTTTGGCAAAAATGTTTTCTGTTTATTTGTATAATGAAACACAACTCTTGGGAAAAATTTAAATAATTATTGCGGTCTTTTGAGATTAGCGTTAAAGTTCTTGAGAGAAATGCCAAAAGCCAAAAGAGAGTTTAAATTTATATATTCTTTGTTTTGTTTTTTTTTTTTTGTGGATCAATTTAGAAAATCTTAAGGCATTGAAATGCAAATGTCAAAGTTTTAGCAGTCTCAAAATGAAAGAAGAAGAAGAAGAAGAAAATATTTTCAAACATCTTGTTTGGATATAATATTTTTAGGTATCTTTTCAAATAATTTTCCAGGAGGTAATTTTAAATGAAATGTTTAATTAATGTGATTTTGCATAATAGAATGGAGATTAAATGAGTTGGAAATTTCTCAATAAATTATTCAAGCTACGGAAGGATTCTCCATTAGCTACAAGGAAGTAAATTCCCAAATGAAGACGATCTTAAAAAACTTGACATTTTTAACCAATATAATATTGTCTTACTACAACCCGCCACCACTCAGTTTGAGAGGAAATTTTCGTATTGAAGTCACGCGGCTAGAAGAGATATGAAATTTTTAAAATGTAAACTTATTAAATCGATTCTAGTTTGCTCAAAGTAAGGTTATTATGGATATCATGCAAAAAAAAAAAAAACATTTTGTTAATTTCATTCCAAAATCCAAAAATACGAATTCTTAAAATTGTTGATTTTCGTGAGGATATGGGACAAAGTTGAAGTCGGATATCCCAAAAGTGGACGAACCTAGCAAATTTAATTTGTTGTTCATCATCATCATCGGCTCGATAACCGGGGCCCGGTCCTCGCCTCCAGCAAGTCTCACTTATCGCGGTCTCCAGCCGACGCCATCCAGTTGCGCACCCCAAAGCTTCGGGTGTCCTGGTCTACGCCATCTCTCCAGCGCAAGCATGGTCTACCACGCTGCCGTCTACCATAGAATGTACCACAAAGGACTTTCCGAGCCGGTTCCACTTCACTCATGGCAGCTAGGTGCCCTGCCCACCGGAGTCTACCGGTCTTAATTTTTGTCATTATGTCTGCTTCAAGGTAGATTCCATGATTCTACCGTCTCCTTTCTCACATACGAGGCCAACAATTCTCCTTAAGACTTTTCTCTCGAACGCGGCTAAGAGTTCGGAGTGTCTTTTGCTAAGCACCCAAGTCTCGGATCCATACGTGAGTACTGGCAGGACCATGGCACTGTGCAGCAGCAGTTTTGAAGTTATGGTGAGATTTCTGGATTTGAAGAGCTTTGACAGACTATAGTAGGCTCTGTTGGATTTGAGCAGCCGCCCGCGTATTTCTTCCTCTATATTGTTATCGGCTGCTACTATTGATCCAAGGTATTTAAAGAACTGCACCACTTCAAATTTGTGCTCCGCTACCTTGATTGTTTGACCAACTATTCCTTTCGAATTCGACGCCACCATATACTTTATTACTTCCAATAATGTGCAGCTCGAGATTTTGTGCTGCCTCCTGCTCGATCTGGATGAAGGAATCGTGTACAGCTTGTTCGGTCCTTCCGATGATGTCAATGTCGTCTGCGTAAGCCAGTATCTGGCTGGACCTGTTGCCGAGGCAGAGTCACAGATTGTTTTCTGCAACGCCAGGTTGAAGAGGAGTCAGACCAAACCATCCCCTTGTTGGAGTCCATTAAAGATGTTGATTGGTCTGGATTGCAATCTGGCTATTTTTACTTGGCTTGCTATTTAATTTTTTTTCTTAATTCTACGATATTAAGTGACATTTTTGTTTCCAGTTAAAATTGAACACTGGGAATCGGATGCTTTTCAGACTTATACGTACTAAAACAACTTCATAAAAATGTCACCTAATAGTATGACATTTTGAGAAATCCTATACAATATAATTCATTAAACAAAATAATTTCAAGAATAAAAATAATCATTTCCCAAAATTAAAACCCGAAATCCCCAAAGGGGTATGTATATCTTTTTATAAATTGAATTTCACTTTAGTATCGGTTGGATAATAGTACAACCAATTTCATATTCATTGCCGGTATTTTGATTCCACTCCACTCCACTACATCTACGATTCAGGCATTCCTCAACTGGCTAAAATATATATATATGGGAATGGAAATGGAATCCATTGTTCGCATCACTTTGCTCATCGTACATCAAAGAACCCAACAGCCCAACTAGGGGCAGATAATAAGCAAACTCATCTGAATTGCCACTCAGAGCAAACACCCCAAGCATCACAGTTCACAGAGAGACACAGTGGGAGTGAAGGAGTACTGCACCGCATCACATCCCTGATAATGATGCAGCACATCGGTCGCGATGAAGATCCAAAGTGCCCCTTCCCATTGAATAAATTCAATATTCTTCTCCTGGTCGTATAAATATGCGATGCAAGTCCAATTGCATCTCGAGTATAGAATAGGATTGCGGGATACTGTGGCGTATACGTAACATTATGCAACTATAATATACAACCTCGTACACACGACCCAGCTATATCTTTCGGCCGTGTAATATATGCGGACATTATGTGGATCTTCTCTTCGAGGCATGAAGCAGCACACTGCACAGCAGCGCAGCGTGCATATACTTTGTTCTTCATAATAGAATTTTTTTAATACAAAAACATTGAGTTGAAGTAGCAAAATATTTGCCAGTTTTTTTCAAAATAGTTTTTTTTATTTCTGCAATTTTTTGCCAATCATCATCGTTTTTTTTTTATATACCGTTAGCTTGCTTCCAACACAATCTCATTCAACTCTCGCTCTCTCTCTCTCTCTCTCAACACAGCCAAAGGGCAAGAAGTGTATGCATGCTAAATGGCACCAAGCATCCAGTGAAAGGTTCTCGAGCAAATAAAATACGAGCTTGAAGAACTTAAGTATTATGCAGCAAGGGTTCCGAAAGAGGGCACTGCATTCAGTGCTGCACATCATAAGTGGGGGAGGCTTTTAGGGTCTTTTTCTCTATATTCAGAAGAATCAGCTGCTGCTACTGCTACTCCTGCTCCGAAATGTTTTAAAAGAGATTGGGGCTAGAGGGAGAGAAGGGGGTAAAATGGCGGCAATCCCATATCTCTTCTTTTCCCAAAAAATTTCGTTCATGTTTTCCTTGGTTGGAAAAATATTTAAAAAAAAAAAAAAATATATATATATATGTATGAGTGGCTCTGTATGCTGATGCTCTATTCAAACACACACACATAACATTAGCCATAGCACATATGCGCTAATTCTGTTTGTTAACATGAAATTTATGGTGACATGAATTTCAAAAGGATGTTGATTTTGAATTTAGTTCATACTTAACGACGACAACGTCGGGCTTTGCTGCTATGCTGTTGCACTAACATTTTTATAGTGAATGGAGAAGCAAAAGTGATACTTTAGGTTGGTGTTCGAGCAGAGAACCGAAACCGAGAGTAATGCTTCATAATGAGAATTTAAATTGGCTCTGGTCTATCTTTGGGAATGGGGGTTTTTTAAAGTATTTTTTTTTTTAAATATCTACCTAAATATAAAAACGTTTTTTTTTGTTTTAGAAAAATTATAATTAATCCAAAATTTGAATTGCTAAAATAAGCAATAAAAAATAAGATGCCATCTGGTGTATTGAAAAAATGTAAAGTTTTTGGAAGAAATTTTTTTCTAAAAATAATATTTTATAAATAAAATTTTTTTAATTTAAATGCTGCAGGTACACACTTTCACCCATTTTAGAAATATGGAGTTTTCAAAAATTTATTTTTCTTTCAAAAATAAAAAAAAAGGGTTGGAAAAATTTAATAATAAGTATTATTAAACCATATCACTTTAATCAAAATTTGGCCGCAACCAAACCAAATTTTGACCGCAATTTCTTTAGCAGTTTATGAGAAAATCTTTTTCTAAAAATCTGGTTCTATAGCAATTACCATTTATAACTTTTCACAAATAATCGACAGGAAAAATTTCGTCAAAATTATTAGAGACGTTTTCGAGATAAACGACAGGCACAGTTGTTTTTACAGCAAAAACAGTTTTCTGGTCTCATTTTTTTTCAAAAACGGTTTGGAAGATAAAATATAAGTTTGAATAGATATTAGTTAATTTTAAATGAAAAAAATCCAAAATGTAGGAGGTACCGTTGTTTCCCATAAAATCATTTTTTTCGATTTTCTAAAAAGCGGTTTAATTGTAATTAAATTTTGTATGTGAGTACTTAATTTTTTTAAAACTTTTTTTTGAGTTTTGGAAACAAAAAAAAAAAATAAAACATTTTTTTTAAATTAAATATTTCGACAACCACTGTATATAATATTTTTTGAAATTTTTTGAGAAATTTTTTTAATACAATCTTGAATAATTTGAACAAAAATTAATTTTATTTCCGGAAATAACTGTGCATCCCATAAAAACCGTGTTCAAATACATACATATGTACATACATTATGGTACCTTCCATACAAAGGTCAAGAAAAACAAATTCTCAAAAATCTCAAATTTTGAAACTTCTCAAAAAAATATTCCGAGAATTTTGATAAAATTGTGAAGTGGACGGGGACTTGTTGAAAGAAGTGGTTGTTGTAAAACTTTAGTTACATCGCTTAAAATATACTCAAAATTAAGTGAGGTTATGGAAAGCGGTTAAAAATTGGGACAACACTTTGGCCTTTTTGGATTTTAGTTTTTGAAAATTTTGATTTTTCGATTTTAGCTTGAGAATTTTCGTTTTCTGATATTTGTTTTGTGGATTTTGAATTTAAGTCAAGGATACCCAACCTTTTAAAATATTTTTAATTACATATGAGGCCATCAGTGCAATAGTGGCGTAACCCACTTTTTTTCAGAAATGAGTTTTTCATGAAAATGGGTGCCTTAATTTATCTATTTTAATACAAAAATAGTTTTATGCAGGTATCTACACTCAAATTAAGATGGCACTCAAAAAGGTGTTATTGCATTTTATAATTGGATCATAGTTTGAGTGCAATAGTGGCGTTACTTTCATACTTCTCTTAGAAACTGTTTGCTTTGGTACAGATTGAGACCATTTGCTTTGGTATACATAATATGGGCAGTGAAAAAGTTCACATGTATGTTTGGGAAGAGTCTACAACGTCAAGGGGGCCTCAAGAAATTGGATCTTGTTTAATGCAATATTTTAAGAACGTAGAACAATCTAAAAAAAATTGTTATGTATTCTGATCAATGGGGGGGGGGGGCAAAATATAAATATAAAACTTTCCCTGTTGTGCCAATGAATGGTATACCATCCCAATTTCATGGTTAAAGAAATGAACCGTAAATTTTTAGTTAGTGGCCATTCCTATTTGCCATCTGACCAAGATTTTCGTTTAATAGAGAAGAATAAAAGAATTTGTAAGGATATCTTCGTCCCAATGAATGGGTAAATGTCATTTCCTCGGCCAGAAAAAGAAACCCATTTGAAATTGTGAAAACTCCTCAAAATCCCTGGAAGAAAATATCACAAACAGGTAAATGTTAATTTCCAATTCAAAGGTTGAATGGCTTGCAATTTAGTTATTACATTTCGAAAAAATAAAACATTTTCAATTTTTTATAAGTATTCCAATGAAATTGATGTTTTACTCGAAGAGGTAAATGTAAAAAAGAGACAATCCGTGGTTATTAAAAACTCAACCAGCTTGAGGAACCTAAAATAAATGATAAAAAAGAGAGACTTAATAGAACTGCTTCATTGTCCATCCATCACTTTTTTTTATAATAATTTAAAACCGTCAACAGGTCTTCCAAATGAAAAATTTGACGTTTTATTAGACTAGGAATAAAATCATTAAAAAATAAGTAAAAATGTACAAATAATTTTTTGTTGTTAAAATATTGAACTATGAAAGAAATAAAAAAAAATAAGTATAATAAATTGGGCGTAACCTTTCTTTTTTCTTTATTTTTAATGAAAACCATGAATGCAATAGTGGCGTAACCCACTTTTTTTTCCAAAATAATGTTGAATTAAAAAAAAAAAGAAGCTTGCCCTACAAAGTATGTCCTTTTTCAAACTCTTCTACGTTTTTAGATTAATCAAAAATGTCAAAAGGAAAATACAAAAAATGTTTAAAGAAACCCTGATTCTTAAATCTCTCGTAACTCTAAAGTGAATTTTATGGGTTACGCCACTATTGCTCTCACGGCCTCATTATTTAGTATTGACTTTTTAAAAATTGAAGGACCATATTTAAGTTTGGTTTAAAAATTTCTTATGATTCAACAGTTTTACTTCGCAATTATAAGCAAAACAGCTAAAGTTTAAAAATCAATTAAAAACTTGAGCAGGAAGAACATTTTAGCAAACTTAATTTTACAAAATACTCAAATAGTCTTCTTTTTTCTTATACATTCAGTAACGATTTTTTTTAAGAAAATCAAAAAGTTATTTTATAAAAATGTGTCAATTATGGCGAAGGAACAATTAAATCAAATACGTACAAGAAAAGTATCTTGGTGGCATCTATGTATATATTGAATACTTAGGTATAAAAAAAATTCCTTTCTTTCACTCTATTTTTTTTTTAACAAACAAAAAAAGAATCCATAAATCGTTTAATTTTACAATATTCAAACTACTATACGACACCATAATGCTTCAGCTCTATTGTTAAGCTTCCAAGACCTTTTGGCATTACTCTGCACAAATCACAATAAAACGAAAGAAGGCTATAATGGTTTTACTTCGATTTTTATTCCGATAAGCCCATAAAGTATTTTGTTACATCGTCATTATAAAAAAAAAGGAAGAAGGATCTCATGGTGCGCAACGTAATCCTTGTTATATAAATAGGAAAATCGAACAAGAATTCAGAAATGAAAAAAATAATAAAATATAAAAGCAACAAAAAGAAAAAAAAAACAAATTCTTAACAAAATCACAATTCACGGTATTTGTATACTCCACAAACCAGTGGTGACCCATTGTTTGGGGCTGGGGGGAAAGGGGGAGGATTTTTTTTTTTTGCTTGAAACCCAGTAAGCTCTGCACAAGTGCTTATTTATTTCTTCCGATTTCTATTCTAACGGAAACAAGGATATGCTATTGCATGCATAAAATACACACATATTCGTTTTCTGATGCCGTCATCGTCATCGTTTTCTTCCTCGACGTCCGTCGGTCGAACGTCGTCGTCGTCGTCTGATAAAATATGAATTTTTATGTTAAGTACACAAAAACTGGGTGCACTGGTGCCCTGCATTTCGAGTCCACTTGATCCGTCCATTTCCATTGCCATAACATTCTAGTTTCTAGGTCCTTTTTCCTTAGGCATAGTATAAGAGAATTAAAAAAAAAAAGAAACAGTACAAAACTGAAATAGAAAAAAAAATTGAAATGAAATAAAAATAAAAAGAAAAAAGGATCAACTCATGCAATGTGAAGAATATTATTCTCGAAATTTCTTGGGTGCCATTTAAGCCCTGAGTGGCATGTCGTGCTGTACAATAGAATCTTATAGTCGTCATCATCGGAGGTAGAGAGAAAGTGAGGACTTATGTCCAGCAATAGCAATGGCAACGGCACAGCACGGTGGCGGTGTCGAATGATGGTTGGAAAGAAGTCCTTAGGGTAATTTTATAAGGAAATGATGATGGTTGCACCCGCAAATACAAGAATCTTTTCAAAAGCAGAAAAACACTTTGAGATTGATTTTTTTTTTCATTTTCTATTTTTGGATTAAAAAATATCGATGCAAGAACTGATAAACAGGGTGCTTAGAAATCTAGAACTCTAGAAAATCTTATAACCGAATGAATAAAGGGTTGGGTAAAAAATTGGACTGATGTGGTTATTTTCTGTGAATTCTTCAATTTATTTCGTACCTACAGATAAAGAAGTACAAAAAATGGGTCCTAACAAAAAAAAATAAGTATCATAACGAAACTTGGGGGAAACCTTTCATTTGCCGTGACAATGAAGAAGCCCAAGAGTCTGTACAAATATTTCACATGGAAATAATTGTGTTTCTTTTTTGAGTTTTGGAAAATTTACCTTGGTAAGATTTAAGCAAATGAGACATATAGTGCTTAAGATTGAAAGAAGGGCTGCATTTAATGACGAAAACTCCTTCAAAGCAGTATCATAACCCACTATAGTTTTGAAGTTAAAAAGCATATCAGATAATTTAGTTTTGGCAAAAAAAAAATAAATAAGAGGTGTTATTTTGAATAGCCCTCAATTTCGGTAGATGTCACTTTTGACAAGTATAGATACTACGCCATTAATAAAAATGGAATTATACACGCTTCAACAACGCATTAAAATTATTAAAATGTCGGATCGCGATTCAGAAAGCGATGTGAAGAACAAAACCCGTGCAAACCGTGTACGTCGCTCAAGACCAACTGAGAATATTGTTTCTGTAGCCTAAAGTGTTGAAGAAAACCCAGGTCTGACCATTCCTCGTCGATCTTTGGACTTGGGCATTCCACAAACGTCATTATAAAGTTCAGTTAACGCAAGAACTGAAGCTGGCCGATCACCAACAATGTCGTGTCTTTGCTGCTTAGGTCCTTGAAATGCATGAAAAAAATCTGGAATTTCATCGAAAAATCACCTTGACTGATGAGGCCACCGAGATCTTGTGACTTAGCACCTTGTTACTTCTTCCTTTGAGGTCACGTGAAAGATAAGGTCTACGCCAACAGCATCGATTCAAGACCTAAAAGATGGAATTCATAAAGCTATTGAGGGCATACAGCAGCCACTTTGCGATTTGGTCATGGAAAATTTCATGACGCTTTGTAAGCGTAGCCGTTGCGGCCATTTGGCGGATATTGTTTTCCATCATTAATCAAACTGTCGGTCCCATTTTCTAGAAATTTGAAATTTTTAAAAACGGTTATTTACATTTGAAAAAAGAATTAATTTGTAATGAAATTATTAAGGATAGCGTTAAAAAAACCCATTTTGTGCCATTTTTGAAATATTTAATTTTCAAACAAATTTGTCAAAATCCAACTTTTTTTGATAATTTAATTATTAAAATCATTTTATTCTTTTCCAATCAGATACACCGTTTTTGAAAAAATCGAAAACCAAAAAATGATTTTATAGGGGGTAACGTTACCTCCAACCTTTTGGATTTCTTTTTACACAGGGAGCCTTTATCTATTTATGTCAAATGATTTTTTTTCTAAAAAATCGTCAGATCGTTTTTCGGAAAAAATTTGATTTTCCAAAAAGGCCGAAAAAATTGTGAGACAGGCAGCGTTATTTTTGGCCTTAAATAAATAGTAAAAAACATTATACACCAAATTTCAAGAAAATCCACCCACCCACAATTCTGTGAACCCAAACTATTATAAATTATAACTCTGAAATAATTTTAGACAGGTTCTTAGTCTCCCCGTTGAACAATTTTTATTCAAAAAGCAAAATATGCAAAGTTTAATAAAGAAAAACTTGGAGTAATTTTTTCGGAATGTATTCCCTGTTCTGAAATATTGCCTATTGTACTTTTGAATTCAACAAAAATTTAAACGAATATTCTGGATATGATGTTTTAAATCCACAAAAAAATATTTTTTCATGTATTGAAAATCACCAAAAATCAGGTTTTCGAAGTCTATATTTCAATATTTTGTATTCCGAAACTATGTAAATGATACAAAAATTGTACTTTTTTCACAGAATTTGGATGTACAGAATTTTGAAGAGACACATACAGCATTTACGACATCAAAAAAAAAATAAATTTTTCAAGTTTGAAAAAGTTTGAATCTTTGAATATTTTAAAAATACGTGTTAGAGAATATGACCTTAGCGTTAGCACACCATTTTGATGATAATGTCAGTAACATTCAACCAATTGTGTTATTCGGAATCCTTAGCATTGCTTTGGACTCGCTTTAATTGAAGCTTGTTTTGTCCTTTGCACCTTTTCTAATGATAGAAGTTTAGTGCAATAAGTACTTCCTATGCTAATACATTGATTTATGCAACACCCTGTTAAAATTTAATAAGTGCACATTTAAACGTTTCCTATAACAGTTAGAAGCTATACCGCTTTTTTCATGTCTCTATACAATTTTGATATTTCAACGTGTAGCACGAATAAAGGAGTATTAACAGGCACATAGCCCAAAATCACTTAGCAAACAAGAGAGTGATTGGGAGAGCGCATAAAAAACAAATTAAAAATACATAATACAAAAAAAAACGACTTTTTTTTCAATAAAAACGTCACGTCACCCATTCAATTCAAAAATGAACGAGGCAAGAGCATTCTTCAGAACCCAGAGTCGAACCACACTAACTGTTGCGATGTTGAGGTGCATTAAGGTGTTAAATTCGCAATTTGCATAATTGACGAGACCCACCAAAGTGCTCCCGTTCTTAACTGCCAACCATCAGGCCGCTGCTGCGCTGCACCGTTCACCATATGATGCACCTTTCGTCCGTCACTGCTGTTTGTAGCCTTGCAAGCAGACATAGACGAATAGCTCGCTTGTTGTGTGTCACGGTATTGTCAGGACTCAGGATTCAGGACTTTGCTTTTTTTTTTGAATATGGTTTGTTGCCATCAGAAAATTATATTTATATACGCGGGAATGACACGTTCTTATTCAAACCTACCTCAGTGGTGTTTCTTTTTTTTTTCTCTTTTTTTTTTGTACTTTTAGTCTTGCTGGCTGTTATAGGTATTTTCATAATTTTTTTGCTGCTCATTGTCACCGTAAATTTATGCATTTCACTTGAAGTATTGTTAAGAGTCGCTGAGTTGAAAAATCACTCCGAAGTGGAAGCCGAAGCTGAGGCGCCACCGTCACCGTCATCACCGGTGTTATAAATATATACCAAAAAAGAGTTATTTTTTGCGGCACCACGGCATGGGCACCAGTAGCGGAACACACACGTTTGTGTGTTCCTGTTCGTTGGTTGCAGATGGTATTTGCATATTGCTCCACTTGCCGTATGCGGCAATGAATAAAATTTTATAGCACATTTAGAACGAGCGACAAGGTAAGAGCCATCCGTTTAAGATCACTTATAAGATAAGGGCCGATGTGACGGACTGACCTGGTGATATTAAAATATAGGTTGGAATAGAGGTAGGTGCAGGTACTTAACTCAAAGCTTACGAGTATAAAAAATTATACAAACTTTGAATTTACTCTCGAAGGAGAATGTAGTCATGAAGGACTTTTCGGAACAAAAATTTCCCTTGGACATTTTCCCATCTTCAAAAACTGGAAACGCCAATATTTTTGCTATTGGGCCTACTAAGCTTCTATACCCAAAGTCAAGATATTCTGAGGGAAGCTTTGACCGATATAAATTCTACAATTTTTCAAAAATACTCACAATTCCGAGGGATTTGGTTTTTTCGATTCCCGATAGGAAAACTTTATTCCCGATAACTTCCATAGTGAAATAGTAATTTCTTTGAGATTTACCAAGTTTTTGAGGCCGTTTTTAATAGTAAAGAGTGTTTTTTTTAGAGGTATAGAACATCGAGTTGGCATCATCATTACCTCGACAACCGGGGTCCGGTCCTAGCCTCCTTCAACCGGTCTCAAGTCGACGCCATCCAGTTGCGCACCCCAAGGCTTCGGGCGTTCTGGTCTACGCCATCTCTCCAGTGCAAGCATGGTCTACCACGCTGCCGTCTACCATAGAATGTACCACAAAGGACTTTCCGAGCCGGTTCCTCTTCACTCTTGTGAGATAGGTGCCCTGCCCACCGAAGTCTACCGAGCTTAATTTTTGTCACTATGTTTGCTTCAAGGTAGATTGCGTACAATTCATGATTGTGCCGTCTCCGGACTTGTCCTTCCTCACATACATATGGGACCAATTCTTTAAGACTTTTATCTCGAACGCGGTTAAGAGGTCGGGGTGGAGTTTGCTAAGCGCCCAAGTCTCGGTTCCAAACGTGAGTACTGGCAGGACCATGGTCCTGTACAGCAGCAGTTTTGAAGTTATGGTAAGATTTCATAACAGAATTTTCTTTGAATAGCAACCTCAATTAAAAAACTGCCGTATTTGAAGTGACGATAATCCTTTAGTGTATAGTGAGACACCGTTACATTAGGAAATACTGACTGTTTGGTGTGCTATATGAACTGGTGGAATCACGATGCTGCTGGCCAGACCGTTACAGTCAATGGTTACAGACTTTTTCGTTCCTCAATCAAACCACGATGATGTGCACTACTGTGCTGTTGTTTCACGGAACATCTCACCCGGCTCGTGCTACAATTGAATTATTGAAGAAAACCTTTGGTAACCACATAGTTTCAAGTTTCAAAACAGTGATTTCGTATCCAAGAACTTGGGATTTAAGGCTGCTAAACTATTAGGATATGTGAAGTCGGTAGTCTACGCCGATAAGCCCGAAACGATCGACCACTTGGAGGCCACGTTATTGCTAAGGTACGATCACAAATATTGGAAAAAGTGATCGGAAGTAGGACCTCTAGATTAAAGTACGACCTAGCCTGCAGTGAAGGTCAATGCCAAATGATTATCTTACGAATAAAGTCAATTTCATGCGTCATCAAAATTCATCTTTGCTTTATTCCATCTCAAAGTTCTATTCCTCTGGAAAAACACCCTATCCAGGAACCAGCTTTGATTGGACAAAGTGCATGCTCAACCCGCTGTATCACCAAAACCACTATTGGCCTACGCATTCCAGTACTGCATGAAAAAAAAAACACTTTCTGATACATCTAAAAATTCTACCGTTTACCTGATTCTGTTAACAAAACATTTATCAGCTAAATGAAGCAACCCCCAAATTCATCTTAAATGTTAATTAATTAGGAAAACACAATGAGTTAAACAACAGTCTATTCTCATTCTCATATAATACGCCCTCAAAGAATATTTTGATTTTAGTGATTAAATTTTCTGATGGATCCTTACTAACTTGACTTTACCCAGAGAGACATCATCTCATCAACCCTTCTCAAAATAAAAAACATAACGACTTCCTTCTCCATTCTATATTGTCTTCCGCTTTAGATCTACATAATTTTTGAGTTGTTCATTGGCAAATTACTCGTAAATAGCCGTCGATTGCTCGATTTAAAATTTGATGGAATAGTTTTGTGTGATGTTTTGAAGGTTTTCGGAATTTCGAATTTATGTAGGAAGCAGATACTTAATTTTCAACAGTCTTGTTAATTTAAGGACTTTAGGGAGTGCGGTGGAGGGTGATGAGAAAATTTATCTGATTTTGAAAATCTATTCAAATTTTATTATTTAATCTTTGAACATTGACTTCTAACAGAATGTGTATGATACCATTGTAATGCTTTCAGATATAAAAAAAAATTTGGAATCTTTGTGTCAACACAGTCATGAAAAATTAAACTTTCACTTGAAATAAAGAATTTTGAAACATTGAATTTTGACATGAACAATTTTGAAACAAAATATTATGACCTATACAAAATTTGAACTCCAACCCTTTTTGACTGTGGAATTATTCGGAATATTGTAATTCCAAATTTAATCGTTTTGAATATAAGAATTTTGGAGTGATCTTTTTAAGTTTCGGTTTTCTAGGTTTTTGGTTCTATAATCAACACATATCCATTCTGTACTTTCGTGGTTCGAGGTGCTCGGGTCACAATTTTGTTTCAAAATTCGGTTCCCAAAGTGCGGGAAGTTCTGAATTTTTTCGCAGTAAACCGATAACAGCCTACTTAGGAATAAAACTACACATGTTTTAAAAATATAACCAAAATCGAAATTCTAGATTTCAAAAATCTATTTCCAAAATTCTGAATTTTATGAAATTAGTCATTTCGGGTTAAGCTCTATCAATTATAATATATGGGTATTTTTATTTTTTTGAGATATTGTGTTCCGTCAATTTGAGTCTTTTTGAATTTAAGATTTTCAGAATAATGGGATTTAGAAATTTAAGTTTTTTGGAATTTTCAGTTTTTATATTGAAGGATTCAAGATTTTTGAATTTCCAAAATAATGAGTTTTCAGAATTTTTTAGCTTTCCCAATTCATGGTTTTTTAAGTTTGAATTTTTTATGAGAAAATAGCGGTATCTGTCATAGGACCGTCAAGAGAAAAACGGAGGCAACAATTTTGATGAAATTTTCGAAGCAGGATTTATTCAAAAATATTTTTCAAAAACCTGCCATAGAATCGGATTTTCGATTTTCTCATAACGGATTTGAAGGATTGCGATATAAATTCTTATGAAAGAAGTCCTGTATAATCTTCATAATTAATATCTTATAACAGATTTTTCAAAACAATTTTTTTTTTGGATTTTTGAAAAAAATCAAATGTTTTTTTTGAAAACGCAATAAAATGAAATAAATGTTTATATACTACTATGTTTATAAACTACTTCAGAAGTTTTACATATAAAAAATTAATTTGTTGAAAAAACGACTCCAACGATTTTTTAATTTTTTTTTTTTTTAATTTGTATTTTTTTGAGATTACATACTATTCAGTTTGGAGCTCAAGTTTCTTTCATGAACTCAAATAATGAATTTTTAACCCTTTCATATGTTTCTTTAATGTCGTTCTTATTTTTGGTAATTTTTTGTTAGTTCTAAAGTTTTGGTGCGGTTCAGTCGTGCATTTTCCTTTCATTGAAAATATGTAATTCTTTTAAATTTAAGTTTTTGAAACTTCATATTTATTGGAATATTGAATATTTGTGACGTTAGAATTTTTCTGAAAGGTTAGAGTTTTTTTTCTGGAATTTCGAATATTTTTCCGAATATTAAATTTCAGCTCTTCTTCTTCTAAAACTGTGAATTTTGAAATTTCGGAATTTTGTAAATTTTGTCTTCAAAAAAAAAAGTTTTCTCAATATTTATTTGCTGTCGTGATGATTATTATTGGGATTTTCGTATTTCACAAAAATATTCGGGATTGAAAATTTTATCAATTTAAAAAATGTTCTAGACCTGAAATATGCATGAAATGGGGTTTAATGGACTTCATTTGTTATTTGTAATTTCTGAGTTCTACTAAAAATTTGAATATTTCTGAATATTAGATTTTTGAAATAATAATATTTGTTGGTAACGGTTTTCTGGATTTTTAACTTCCCATAGGGAGTCATTGTAATCGGTCCGATTTGTCAAATTGAAATTTTTGACATTTCTCGACGTTTCAAGGTCCCTAAAGCCTATTTCAATCATTTTTAGAAAGATGTCTGTGTGTGCGTGTGCACGTACGTTCGTACGTCCGTACGTTCTGGTAGCATTTTTCGTCGTCGATATCTCAAGAACGAGTAGAGATATCGACTTGAAATACATTTTGTTTTACAGATAATAACTTCGAAAGAAGCTGAAAGGGCGTTTATTAATATTCAATTAGTTGTTTTTTTACTATAGCAGTTTAAAAAAGAAGTGAAAATTTTGGTTGGACTCAAATATCTCACGAACAAATAATGCTATTGACTTGAAATAAATTTTATTCGACACATTATGACGTCATACAAATTTGATATGAATTTGGAAAAAAATCAATATACCGTTATTTTTTAAAATCAAAAAAACTAAAAAAAAAGTTTTTATAACTCGAATACAGATGGAAAAAAGATATTAACTTTAAAATAATTTTATTTTACGAAAAATGTTGTTTTTGACTACTGCTGAAAATTTCAAAAAAAAATCAATGGATAGTTTTTTTACAAAAAATTAAAAACTACAAAAAATTCTACCAAAAATTGGTATAAATTGTCTTTCGACTCAAATTTCTCAAAAACGGGTAACGATATTGACTTCTTGTTTATTTTATTTTCTACATAACATAATTGTTATCAACTGATAAAATTTTGACAAATATTGAATGGGCAGTTTTTTAACAAAAAATCAAAAACTGTTAAAAATTCTAAAGAAAAGTAGTTACAATTGTATTTCAGCTCGAATATCATGAGAACGAACAACGATTGTGCCTTCTAAAATATTTTATTTTATAAATAGTACAATTTTTATGAAAGGTTAAATTTTGACAAATATCTAATTGACAGTTTTTGACAAAAAATATTTAAAAAAATTGGGTTATATGAAAAAAACTAAATATAAAGTTTTCAAGATCACAAATGGGAAGTTATCAGTGTGGGTCACACCCAGCCTCTTTTTTTTTTGGAATTTGAATTTAAACATTATTGTTGGTAGCTTTTCTAACAACATAGAACACAACATTCTCCAATCTTATATCCTGAACCTACTTACCATCTAACTTAAACATGTATTTATTCCTAAAGCATAAGATATTTGATTGAAATGAAGAAAATACCTCGAAAGAAAGACATCATATATTACATGTTTGACATCAAACAAGAGAAATTTTTCTATTATGCAAATAAAAGGTATAACGTTTTAAAATTTAAAATAAATTCTAAAAAAGGTCCTTGAAAAAGGATAATTACCAAAAATCAGTTCGCACTCCCATATCATAAAATAAAATGTATTCACTGTTACTCCACCCAAACTTCACTATCCATAAAAAATATACATTTTTTAAAATATTTCTACAATCCGCACACAAGAACTAAACAAAGTTTTGAAGTTCTTATCACCGATCTCGTATTAAATCTTAATTACCACGTTCATTACCATTTCGAGCTCTTGCATAAGGAAGACGACACGCTTATCCCCGCATAAGCTTCAACCACATTGCATTTACACTTTACACATGGCCACCTATATATATATAAATTTCGGATACTTTAGGTATCTGTATCTTTCAGAAAGAGCACCAGGCTTTGACAAAACTAAAACTGAAAACTAGGTTAGCGTATAGCGATAACTAAAATTTGATGAATATCCATGTTTGCTTTTGGTGCATGCCACCTCTTATACAATCATATATAAACCTATAAATAGAGAAACTGCACGTTTCGTTTTATTCACCGACCGTCCATTGAAGCTAAAACCAGGTGGTTGATGGTTTTGTTGAATACTTCTACAAGGTACTTCATAACGTTTGCATTTGGGCAAAAAGCGCTATAATATATAGATACACACACAAACATCCGGAATGTATAAAATCTACTCAAACTGTAATTAGGAAGGCTACAAAGTTGAAAATAAGTTCATGACCAAAACCATTTTGCTGAAACCAACTGCGTTTAAAAAAAAGAGCTGCTGCTGTTGCTGCTTCGAAAATGAAAACTAATTAGCACTTGACATAAGATATTGAAAACAAAAAATTTTAGAAGAAATTTTGCAAAAGAAATATTGTTTCAAATGCTTTCTGTGATTTTGGACTTTGTTTGTGATGATATTTCTTTGATTGAGAATTGTTAAGGAAATTTTTGGAAAGCAGATTCTCAATAAAGAGCTTATACACTGAGTCACAAAAAAAGTGGCGCACTTTGAAATTTCGCAATAATTTGTAATATAATAAAAAAGAACCTTGAAATAAAACATAAAACTACGAAAATGGGCAAAAACCTTCATAACTCAACATTTTAATCTTTTTTTATTATCTTTTTTCTAAACGAGTTTTTGTTCCTTTTGAAGTGGGTATTGCCTCCTTTAACATCTATGAAAGCTACAATTTGCTTTGGCATACCTTGAGTAAGGTCTTTTAGGACTTTCGTCGTTCAAATTATCCCACTTCTCGATCAGAGCAGATCTCAGCCTGTCTTATCATTTTTCCCAGCAGGTCCTAAACGTGGTCGATAGGATTCATGTCCGGGCTCATAGTAGTCCAAGGCATCACATCGATTTTCACTTCTTCCAAGTCATGCATCAGCAAGAAGTTTTCACCAATAAATGGTGCGAACGGAACCACTTATTCCTCCAGAATGTTGCTGATATAATAAATGGAGTCTACCGATACTTCCACGATGCACACCTCAGTTTTTCCGTTCATAGAAATTCCTGCCCACACCGCACCGTGACGGAACCTCCCCAGAACGGTTTCCCACTGGGCAACTGTTGCCGAAGAGTATCTCTCACCTGATCATCTCCACAATCAGCTACGTCCATCTGGTGAGCGTAGACAAAACCTGGTCTTTTCAGTAAAGAGAACTCTGGCCCAGTCGGCGTCCGCCCAACCTTGGTTAAGCGAACAAATTCTATCCGAATTCGCTTGTGCTATACCGTGAGTCTTGGAACATAGCGACATATTATCAAAATGATATCAACAGCAACACATCAAAAAGTACGACTGCGCAACTTTTTTGTAACTTAGTGCATATTAAGAACGTGTTGAACTTATTCACTACCTAGTTATTTTTTTTCGTTCAAATTTTATTTAATATTTTAAGATATTTTAATTCTTAAAAATGTAAATCAATGAATCTTATGAATTTTCAATTCAATTTTGTAAAAAGTTTCCTAAATCAATTTTAAAATTCCGTATTTCAATATTCTGATACATTCGAATTCTGTAAAAATTGTTTTGATAAAAAAGTAAACAGAGGCATTTAAAGTATTTGTGAATTATTTAAATTTCCTCTGTTTTCCAAAAAGATATAAAATTAAGAAAGTATTGAATTTCTTGAAAACAGCTCCAAAAATTGTAGTAACAAATGTATTTCCTTATTTTTGAACGAAAAATAATTTAACATCATCAAATTTTTAAAGACGTTACATCTCATAGAGGTTCGAATTATTTGATTTTCTCATTATTGTCGACCAAATTTTGATCATTAAATTTTTCAAAAAAATGGAATCTAACGCAAATGAGATGGAGATTTTTACTAAATTAAATTTAAGACCGCACACCACGAAATGTGCCTTAAATGTTTTTTTTATGTAATGAATAAATATTTTTGAGTGGATTAATATTTTTTTTTAAAGTGTATCTCGGTGAAAATTATTCAAGTCTAATTTACTGCAGTTTAATTTTAAAAAATTGTTAACACCCAAAACTTTATAATTTTTTTTTCCTTAACGTCAAAAGAAAAAAAATAATATTATTTTAAAAAAAGTAATAATTCATGAAAATATTTATTCAAACAATCAAATTTTTCGAATAAAAATTGTCAAAAAAATTTTGAATCAAAAATAATTTGTAAAAAAATAAATTAAAAACTGCCTTATAAAATTCTGACAACACGCAAAATTCAGGTAACATCCATGTGGAAAGTTTTTTTTGAACTGCCAGAGTCAAAATTTTTCAAACAATGAATTATTATGAAAATAAATTGTTCGTTAAAAACAAAAGAAAATAACTATTTCATTTAAACAAAAACATTGTCAAAAAAAAAATGTTACCACCCAAGAAACAATTGCTGGTTAAAAAGAGTTTTATAAACCGATAAAATTATTACCGCGGTAATTTGGCTACTGAGGTTACAAATTGTTGCAAGTAAATTCTTTTTTGAACCGCTCTGAATAATTCAGTCCATCATCCAATCTGAATTGTACATAACTATGTAAATCACAGGTCAACACTATTTTTGTTTCTGGGTTCTTGATATGATTTTCTTGTTGCTCCTACATCACTTACTAATTATAAAAAAATTTTACCTGAAAAAGTTTGTTTTTATAGCTAGAATTTTGATATTATGGATTAAAGGGAGATAACTGATAAAAATTGATATTAATTAACTAAATAAATCATAACTTTGATTTTACTCGTTCGATCCTCAAGGTTAAGGGCTTAAAATTACCATGAGACTTGAGGCTACATTCTGTGTAGAACCCATGGGGGTGGGCCACGCCTTCAATATAAAAAAGTTGATTGAAAGAAAATTTCAATTTTATTTTTGTTCTTTTAAATGCAAAAGATGATGAAAAATTTCAAAACATCAAAAAACAATGTACTACAAAATTATTGCCCCAACTCTCTTCTACAAAAATGTCATTGGTTATATACCGGTAAACTCAAAAGGTAAGACGGCGGAAGCACCCGAATTGATTTTTTGCGAAAAAAAAATTAATTTTGATCAAATTTTGAGTTTGAAACTAGTTTTTTTCAAAAACTATGTATAGATTTTGCTTGATTTAGAAACTGGGTAATAGAATAGAGTATTATCTTAAAAAAAAAGTATAATACTTAATTGTAGGTATTACCGTTATTTTTTAATGTTTTTTTTCCATTTTTAGTATTTTTTTTAATGAATTTGCCCCTCCCGCCCAAACGGGGGGAAATAGACCCCCCTTGTCATAGTAAAAAAATACTTGTAGAAGTGTTCTACAAAAACCGTTATCATTTCTTAGCGCTACAGTTATCTTACTCTTGCCGAGAACACTTAAACCTTAGAGTTGGTTGAAAACACATAATATTTATTTATCATTGTAATAGGTGCAGAAACAAACTTAAACAAAAAAAAAAGATGCAGTTATATAGAATTCAATACCAGGATTGAGAAAATCGCCACTTCAACACAGAAACAAAAAAAAATAATTTTTTTGTCGACCTGTGTAATGTTTGTTTTAATAATTTAATATGTATCGTACATTAAAGTCAAAAATGGATGGAAATTCAATAAACAAAGATGAGTATACGCCACAGTAAACACTATTCAATTGTAATTTTAGTGTTGATGAGAAGGAAATGATACGAAATTTTCGAAGAAGCCATTTAATACCGCATTTGTTTCTCCGACCAAAAAGAATTGAAATAAACCTATTTTACAAAAACAATAAAAAATACGCTAACCTAAAAAAAAAGAAATTTTTTTTTTGTACCCTTTATATGTCAGAGACACAGTGCGAGATTTAGGTAAGTAGGAGGGGATTTGAAAGGAGATGTCGATGAACATTAGTTTTGAATTTCTGTATATCACAATGAGAGGGAAAGACAGAGGGTGGAAGGTTATTCCACATTCGTGTGGTACGGCTAAAGAACGGATCCCTGTAATTGACAGTAGATCGAAGTTGAGTTCAAGAGTAAACTGATGAGCATTCCTGGAAGCGCGAGTATTACGGTTGAATCGTTTATGAGGAGGAATGCAACTGGCTATTTCATTTGAGCACTTACCGTAAAAGTAACGATAAAAGAGTGGAAACGTTACGCCGGTGTTCGAGTGACGTAAAAGTATCGATGATGATCCTGTCTCCGATCATTTTGAAGGCTCGTCTTTGTATACTGTCCAAGAGGATTAAGCAAGTTGCTGGAGCACCAGCCCACAGACGGGAGTTATACTTAAGCCAGATCAGAAGGAGAAAAGAATTTCTTGAATCAGCAAAGAAAACCTCAACATCTTGCGGCATTTTTGGAGACGTTAAGTATGTGATCATTCCACAAGAGATGGTTTGTGATACACATATCTAAAATTGCAAGCTGATTAGTTTCTTCGATGCAAGTGCCAGTCATAGATAAAGGCAGGGTACGTCTCGCTTTAACGACAGAAGGCAGCATTGAGTTTTCGAAGCCCTAAATTCTACGTGATCATTAATGAAAATGAGAAAGAGGGTCGGAAAGTTAAATATTTTCCTTAAAAAAATTCTTTGATCGAAAAACAGTTCATGACATAACCAATACCAGAAATATTTTGCTGAATTTTCAGTCCTTACATTTAATCTCTTGCTCCTCAACTCGATACCTTAGGATCCACGTATTAATCACAAAACAATTAGAAAAGTTTTCAGACTAAATTATCAAAATTTGCTGAATTTTTTGGCATTTGAACTAAAACGGCGAACAAACATTTTGAAGAGATAACTAAAATCTACTACATTTCATCTACTCATATGAAAAAAATGGGTTTTAATGTATTTGCCTTCAAATAGTAGTTATCTTTTTCCTTAGATTTTTTTTTCATTACAGTCATTTTAGTCTTTCAAAAATCATTAAAATAGCATTTCACATTTTCTGGTTTTTAAGGAAATCTCTCTTATTTTCTTCTTCAATCGGAAAATGCCCATTCTTAGATTTAGATTTTTGTATTTAAATCCAATTGAAATAACTTGCATCAAATTAAAATCAAATAAAACAAACAAAACAAAAAAACTATTCCTTTCTCATTTCATATATATTTCAATTTTGAATTTCATATTTTTTGCCGAAAGACTTTTTGTTTCCATATTTTGATTTGCAAAACTTATTCATGCAAATAATTTGGGACACACAAACTTTATATTTACGTACTACATAATATTATATCTTAGTATGATATCCATATATTTTACTTATAAAACAGTTTGACTCTCAAAAGTTAGCCACAAAATCGTTTCTCCATATCAAGTTGATATTCCGAGTGTGTTTACAAAAAGCAATTCCATCGGTTTTGTCAAAAATGTCCCCGGCTCCCTTTTCTCTTCCACACCAAAATCTTGTGGTGCGTGCAGAAGAGATATTTATGTATTTATGTGTGTGTCAACTCCCTTAAAACATTAAGTCAAAGTTTGTTAGACGTTTGTAATATATGTATTTGTACATATATTCAACCTATTCTTTTGGGGAGATATAAATTTTGGCACATCAGAGGAATGATATTCTAGAGAACAGAGAAAAGTTCAAAGCCAACATATTTGGTGCTCAAGTTATATTATGTATGTCAAAGTCTTCTTAGAAAGATATGTTTACACTTTATCTTCTTTTATAAGTCCAACTGTTGCACCAATACAAAAACAACACTCCTCCACATCCATATAGCCGCCGCCATGTTAGTGGAGGGATGATAGCATTTTATTCAAGAACCAAAGGATGAGTTTTACTTGTGACTGTAGGTACTTTAGGTCAAGTTTTGGATCCGTGCAAAAAATCGAAATCGAGATATGTATTAATCAGACTTAACATTACGATGAAAGACAACGCGCAAAAAGTGGGTCCCGAAATTCTGTCTCTCTGTCGGTCTGTCTCTACCTCGACCTACAGCCTAAACTACTGAAGGGATTTACTTCAAACTTTGGACATTTGTAAGGTTTTGGGGAGATTCCTCCAAAAATAACGGTACCTGTTATAGTACCGTTTAGCAAAACATTTTTATCTCGAAAATGGCTTCAATGATTTTGATGACATTTTTAAAATCGGATTTTTCAAGTAACTTTAATAATTTAGTCAAAAAATATTTTTGGAAAAACCGTTATTAACGGTACTAGCCATAGAACCGGATTTTTGGTTTTCGGTTTTCTCGTAAAATATTGAACGGTTTTGGATAAAAAAATTTCTAAAGGAGGTCCTATATAATCTTAATAATATTGCATGTCAAAATTTTCAAAAAAAATATTTTTTGTATTAAAAAAAAATCCAATTTTTTTTTGAAAACTCAATACATATTTTGAAAACTAATAAATATATTTTTTTTTAATTTGAGTTTAAGTGTATGATATCAAATACCAAAAATTTGCATACAAAAATTTTTGAAAACTGTAAAACGAAAATTAAAAATTTTTTTTTTTTTTTTTTTTTTTTTTTAATTAAGTAAATGAGTAATGTTCCAAAAATTTGTAAAAGTCTGCAATAAAATAATTCGAAACGGTAGAGTAACCCCAGTTTAAGTAATGTATATAAATTTTATTTTTTTTTTTCATTTCATGAAGAAATGTTTTCTGAAAGGTGGCAACACTGAAAATGAACTGTCCTCTTGATTTTCATATTGCTTATATAGAAAAATAAAAGAAATTTTTTATAAAATTTAGGGTTCTTATTTCTTAATTTAATTTTAAAAATATGCTTTTTTTGAAAAAAAAAATTGTTTTTCAAAAATGTTCCTTTAATGAAAAAAAAAAAATTTCCAAACTCGGCTTAGTGTCTCCGGATTCCTGAATAATGCCATTTTTAGAGCTATCGTCCTTCCACTAAAATATCCTTCACCATTCGTATACACACAGACGATCTTTGAATTTTTGTTTAATATTCCATGCATGTTTACAAAACTCTAAGCTCAACATCAGAACGACTATATACGACACAGAGAATATAAGTTTGTTTAAATTTAATATTCATAGATACATCTAAAGAGGAAATGAAAAGCAAGGCCTGCAGCTAAATCTTTTTCTGCTACTTCTTCTTCTTCATCATACATACATACGAGTTTATACACAGACACACATTTTCCTATTATCCAGTTCCTTAATATTTTCTAAGGACTCTAAGCCTCCCATAAAGTATTATATGAACTCTCACATCAAAAGGTTCTTCTTCCTCTCTTTTTCGAGTTGAATGTTGACGTTGTCATTGGTATGGGTATGGGATGCTGAAGTTGGGTGTTGCATGATGCATAGGAATTTGACAAACAGGATACAAAAAAAAAAAAAAAATAATAGAAACATGTCCCACCGATTCACAGTTAAATGGAAGGATTTTTAGGATTCTCAAGAAAAGCACTCGTACACTCGACTGTATTATACATTTCTAAAGTAAATGTGTGTAGTTTGTCATTTCATGAATGTGTCTACTTCTAGGTAGCGAACCACAAAAGAGAGATACACTCAAGACTCAAACGCCCAAAAGATATTCCATTCCTTCATAAAATCGAGGATAAAAAGGACACATGAATTCTCTATACTCTTTTTGTAGAAAGTATCATTCACTCAAGTGGTTGCTATGGCATCCCTGGTCTTCCCCCGCAACCGCCTCTGTTACCGCTCAACATGCAACCGCACACTTTCTAATCTGTGGAGTAAGATACAAACGCTATATTATGGTTGCTGGTGATGTCAGATGTGGAGTGAGCAAGCCATCAGCCGGTATCTTCTTCATCGTCGTCGTCGTCGTCGTAGGGATTATAGGCCTTCTTCATTGGCTTGCTTCACAAGGGGCGCTAAAGCTGAAGCTGAAGCTGAATTTGAAGCTGATGATGGTTGATGGTATAAAGTGTTTCCTACCTAATGTATAACAGAGCTATTCATTTTGCTTGGCCAGTATTATAGAATAATAATGTGCTGAAGAGAAGAAACAGAAGAAGTAATATCACCAGGAGGCACAGAGAGGGTCCGTAACTCAAATGCAAATTGAAAATGTTTGACAGCAGAGGCAGAAACAAAAAAAAAATGAAGCATACAATCTCTGCTGCTGATGAAAAGTGCTGCATTTAAAGTGGATAGAAAAATGAGAAATATGTGGTGCTGTGTTGACTAAGGATAAGTTAAAAAGAATGGACATGGACTCTCGTTTTATTTTAGTTCTATGAAATGGCTATGGGGAGGAATATTATGTCAAGAGAAAGGACTCATGAGTATAAAGTAAATTTATTATTATTTAAGAATGAAGTGTTTCGTTGTCAAATGAAAGCCTTAAACTATTCACTAATTTTTTTTTAAATTTGGAAGTCGAAGTGTTGCAGGTAAGAAACCAATATCGGAGTTCTTTCTTCAATCACTCTATATGTACATTGTACATATATGGGGTGGCCACTTTCCCTGGATATGGCTTCACAATGAAAATATTTTTTGTGTAGAGTGTCCATTTCAAAAGAACGGCAAGGAATGGACAAACTTGGGTTTTCTTCAACACTTTGGGCTACAGCAGCAATATTCTCAGTTGATCTTGAGCGATGTGCATGGGTTTTATTCTTCACATCGTTTACGTGTCCCGAATCCCGACAGCTCAAATTTGTCCACCAATTTCTAAATCGCGGTCCGACAAGGTGCTTCACGACTACAAAAAAATGTGCGTTTTTAGGACAGCCACGGACTTAAGGACACCTTTTACATAAACATAAAAAATAGAGCGTAAACGCCTTAGTGTACGAACTAAACAATTCTCCTTAAGACTTTTCTCTCGAATGCAGCTAGGAGGTCAGAGTGTCGTTTGCTAAGCACCCACGTCTGGGATCCACGTGAGTGTTGGCAGAACCATGGTCCTATGCAGCAGCAGTTTTGAAGTTATGGTGAGTAGGCCCTGTTAGATTTGAGAAGCCGCCAACGTATTTCTTCTTCTACATTTTTATGGGCTACTACTATTGACTTCAATTGGAGAATTGTTGGCCCCATATGTGAGGAAGGACGATTCCGGAGACGGTACAATCATGAATTGTACGCAATCTACCTTGAAGCAGACATAGTCACAAAAATTAAGCTCGGTAGACTCCGGTGGGCAGGGCACCTAGCTCGCATGAGTGAAGAGGAACCTGCTCGGAAAGTCCGTTGTGATGCATTCTATGGTAGACGACAGCGTGGTAGACCATGCTTGCGCTTGAGAGATGGCGTAGACCAGGACGCCCGAAGCCTTGGGATGCGCAACTGGATGGCGTTGGCTCAAGACCGGGATAGGTGGAGAGACTTGTTGAAGGAGGCCAGGACCGGACCCCGGTTGTCGAGCCGATGATGATGATGACTACTATTGACCTAAGGTATTTAAAGGATTGCACCACTTCAAATTTGTGCTCCGCTACCTTGATTGTTTGACCAACTGTTCTTCTCGCATTCGACGCCACCATGTACTTTGTTTTACCTTCACTAATATGCAGCCCCAGATTTTGTGCCGCCTGCTCGATCTGGATGAAGGAATCGTGTACAGCTTGTTCGGTCATTCCGATGATATCAATGTCGTCTGGGTAAGCCAGTATCTGGCTGGACATGTTGACGACACCCGAGACGCCGAAGACACATAAATAACCGAAGAGATCGAAGATTCCAGAGACGCTTAGGACCCGAAAGACAATATCTGGCTGGACCTGTTTACGATGGTTCCTCTTGTTGTCGTGCCAGAGTCACGGATTGCTTTCTTCAAAGCCAGGTTGAAGAGGAGGTAGGCCAAACCATCCCCTTGTTAGAGTCCATTAAAGATGTTGTTTGGACTAGAAAGAAATTTGGCTAGTTTTACTTGGCTTGTTACGTTGGTTATGGTCAACCTACATAGTCGTGTCAATTTAACTCATATAACTAATAATTATTGAATAATTTATTGAAAATATTTCAAAAGCTAAAAAAAAACGGATGAAGAATCAGTCTTTTACTTAGATTTGAGTTTATACTGTAAAAAAAAGTTAACCATGTTAAAAATCTTCAAAAAATCGTGTAGCTAGAAAATTGTTTACTAAATATCAAATCATTAAGTTTTTCAAATTCCTTTAATTTGCATCAATAATTTTCATGCAATAAACCACTGTGCAGCAATTTGTTGGTTGTTTAAAGCCTAACGCTGCATCATTTATGCATCAATAATGTTTATCATTTTATGTTACATTAAACCTACATGGTTATTTTACTTCTAAACTTCTAGAACCATTTAATTTTAGTACATAATAATATGTTGCCATTATATGATTAAGATGAACTTATGCATTCATTTGAATAAAGTATTTAATCATATATCATTCAACAGTAACGAACCGTAATGAACTAATCCTTTAAAAAGGATGAGGAAGCTATGATTTCTTATATACTCTTCTACGAGTACATACAACTCCTAACAACATGACAAAACCTACGACTATTTCCTCATCACTCTCAGACCATGACAGACATACATGCAGAGGGCAGGCAGCAATGTAGGGTTAAATTTTAATGAAAGCATTTCAATTAACCAGCCAGTAAACTCACAATGCTTGGCTTACAAATTATCTAAAGGCTTTAACGCCTCTCTGCTATTTTGTGTGGAGAAATGAAGGTACCTTCAATTTCTTATTCATTAAAATTAATGATTGTGGAGCAATGGTATAAGCTCATTATAAACACATGATTCTTGAGAAGAAATTATAAGGAAGTCTGGAGATTTTTTTTGTTGTTGTTTTGCTTGATTTTATCATACTCCAGTTATTTAGTGGGATGGATGCTCCTAGAAGTGATTTTCTTGGTTCAGTGCAATAACCCCTACGGAGCTAAGTCCTGAGGGTTTTTATTTTTGAAAACTAAATGAAAATAATACCCCAATCACAGCTGCCGTAAAAACCACTCAAATAGATTTGGAAATAATATCCAAAAAGTCTTTAAACAAAAGAATGTAAGGACGACAACAAATTTAAAGTGGTCAGTGGATTAGGAAGAAATGGCAAAAATAAAATATTGCAAAATAATTAAATTAGGCCTAAAATTAATCTCTTATTCATATCCGTTATAAGAGGTCCTAAAAGGGAAAGGAAAATGTTCTTGGGATCCTAGAAAGCGGTTCACGAAAAATTGAAAAAAATGGTTAGGTGAAAGAAAAGTAATTTTGGACCACTTTTATAATTTTCCTTGCTTTTTAACTAAATCTTGCTAATATTTTTATAGTGGATCTTAGTACTCTGTTACAATGCCAGAGGACAAAAAGTTGTTTTTGAGTGGCTTTATTTACATTAAATCTTTTTTAGATATTTTGTTAAACCTTGACAGAAATTTGGTATTTTGAAAAAACCATGCAATATTATTTTATTTTTTTTTTTTTTAATTTAACTACCGATTTTTTCCTGTTTGTCAATATATACATAGGTATTTGAAAATTACGACAAAATATCGATTGACACAAAAAAGTCGCTTGATAAAAATGTTTCATGATAATGCCAAATTAATTCGGAAATTTAAATCAAAGTTAAGGTAGCGAGCGCTTGGAAGCATCATTCGCTGATTTTATCAAAATGTCACCTATTGAAAGATCGACTTTAAAAGTCTAAATTGTTTAAATCTCGATTTTGAAAATGTCTACCGTAATCGAGATTTCAAAAATCGCCATTTTCAGAAGTCAATTGAGTTTTTGTCTATATTTTGATCAGTCGGTCTTTAAACCGGTCGACATTCTTTGGCGAGATTTTAAAAACCATAAAATTCATAAAGTAAAATCTGAATGTGACTAACAAATGGATTGTAAAAAGTCTTTAAATCATGATCTTTAAAAATCCTTAAAAATTTCATACAAAGAATGCATAGCTGACAAATTACTGGAAATAGCTTTAAAAACTAACCCGATAAGAGTTTAGAAATCTTTCGAGCCCTACCCTATCATTGACTCGCTTTAAAAATACTAAAATTTTATGGAAACGATTTTTTTCGGATTTTGTTTTTAGTATTTTTTGAAGAACTGTAACTTTGTGAAAAATTTTAGTATTGAGATGAAACAAAAATCAATGCACCCTGTTTTTATTTTTTTTTTTGATTATTTGTGTTTAGGAGCTCAAAACTAGCACATCCCGAAAAATTTTAAAAGTTAAACATTATACATTTTGATTGAATTTTTCACAATTTTTAGAATAGAAATTTTTAAAATTTTGAATGAAAAAGATGTATTTTCATCTACATCTCGACAAATAATGACGTCAGATAAAATCTAAGGCTAGTTTCAAAAACTAGTGCTATATTTCTAAAATATTTGTTCAAGACAATATGATGACATTTTTTTTATCATTCCTGTGAATTAAAAAAAATAAAAATACAAAAAATTGAGTTTTTATAGTGTTTTCGTACAAAATTTTTTAGGATTTGCCAAAATTGGTCACAATCCTGTCAAAGTCAAACAAATAAATAAAAGAACAAGGTATTATTGATTTTTACCTTTTATTTGTCATAACAAAAAACGAAAATGAATTATTTGGCCAACTTCTTTTACACTTCATAATTTTCTCAAAAAAAAAAAAAAAAAATTAAGATACAGCTCTTCAAAAAAATATTTTAAAAAAAATTGAAAAAAAAATGATTTCTTTAATTTTCGTTCCATAGGATTTTCAAGATATGATAATGATATCTAGTTTTATGAGTTTCTAGTTTTATTTAAAACATTTTTTTCGGACGAGCGAGTCGATTATAATAATACTCTTCCTCTATCACTTTCATCCTATATATCCAGAGGCCTATAACACAGAACAACAAGACAAAACTAGTCAACAACTACTTGTTTAACTATGCTTGTTTAGCAAGTGCAAAACTTTTTTTTAACAATTCTTCAAAAAAAATTTCCTTCTCTTGTTGAATCAGTAGGAAAAAAAATTTATTGCAAATGTGAATTCTTTTACACATCAGGCAACTGACATTTTATGAACACTATCATCACCTATTACATGGTATTCAGATCCAGTGCCGAATCAATACAAGGCTATCAGTATTTTCTGCCTTAGAGTGTTTAAAAAATATTTAAAAAAAAAAAACTCTTGACACTTAAATTCTAAACGATCTTTCAAAACCTACCATTTACTACTTACTTAGGTCCTCAGACCTTTTACGTCCTTGCGGGGCCTAAGGCCTCCACTACTCCTACGCACCATCGTGTTCGGTTTCTTGAGATGTACCTCAGCTCTCTCCAACTCTTCCCCAATTGTGCTGAGTCCTCTTCGACCGTTCTTCGCCAAGTACTTCTAGGTCGGCCCAACCCTTTGCCTTGCTGCGTGAGAGGTTTCCATTGCATCGCTTGACCCGCAATGCACTGGTGGCCATTTCGAAGCGTATGCCCAATCCACTGCCACTTACGTTTTCGTATTATAGATTCAATAGGTTCCTGACCTGTCCTCGCATAAAGTTCATCATTGGAGATACGGTTAGGCCAGAAAATCCGCAAGATGTTTCGGAGACATCTATTCACGGACGTTTGCAGCTTTCTTGTGACAGTGATGGGTGTTACTTTCCAAGTGATGCATCCATAAAGAAGCACGGATTCTACATTGGAGCGAAACAATCGTAGCTTGGTCTTTAAGCTTATAGAGTTGTTCCTCCATATTTTGAACCCTTTGAAAGCCTTTGCTTTCCCGATTCGGCTGGTTATATCTTGTTCGGTCCCGCCATCACTACAGACAATACGCCCAAGGTATTGAAAACTCGCTACCATCTCTACTGGTTCTCCAGAAATATCTATTTGAGTAGATGAGGAAGTACATTCGTAAATGCAGTACACCACTTATTACCAACAGGAACAGTATTGGTGACAGTATACAACCCTGTCTAACTCCACTTTAAATTTCAAACTCCTCTGACAACATCCCTTTATGCAGAAAGTGACATTTGGATCCTTCATATTATGTAGCCTTATTTATAGCAATCAATTTATCCGGGACACGCTCTTCAAACAAACGTTAAAAGAAACCGAAACTAGACTAATTCCAAAACATCATCGGTTTTGACTAAGATAAAAAAAAATAAAAATCACTTTTTTTTTTTAATATAAAATTGACTATTTCAAAAAAAAAAATTGAAACAACAAACTGCTTTTAGCCATATCAGCAATTAATTAGAAATTTCTCTCCTCCAAAGTTTTTAACCGCAATACCAAGAAAATACTTAGCAAACCATATAAAAAAAATTGTATATGAGTTCCAGTCCAAGCAATTAAATTCGTTTCCTTCGCCTAACTAAAAGAATCAAAATTTATTTAGAATATAAATTTTGTGTGCCCGAATAAAATCTACGTTATGTTTCATTATCACCCTCACACAGAAACAAACGAAGAAGACAGACCTATAGAAAAAGCGAGAAAACCTTTGTGCAGCCAATTAAACAAAACCTCACCAAAAACGAATGGAACAGAGAGAAATCATATTGAAATCGATTGACTAACGACTTGGTTACATATTGCCAGACACTTGCCACACCATTCGTCTTCCATGCAATTAACCTCGATTCTTTATGCTAGGCTACTCTTCGAGCTGCTACTGCTACTGCTTCTGCTACTTCAATAACGCCCTCTACCGCCATTGTATATGTATATAGAACTTTAGTAATTGAGACGTCACACTTCCCGTTAAAGTTAAGAACACACAAGCTCCGCTGAATAATTGGCTCTGAGTGTGTTTCTGTGTGTGAATGAATCTGAAAATAATTGAGTGTGCCAACCAATTTTTGGGCAATAACTCTTTCAGCCCCTAGGATATCCACATTGCGCCATTTGTTTTCCCCGAAGCTATTACAGAGCCAGTTCCAGCATCCCAGAAACACCCGCGCCCGTTCTTCCACCAACACCAACACTGTCCAGCTAAAAAGACAGCAACTTTATTAATGCCATTAGCGTTTTGGACCTAATTTCCAATGAAATTACTCAATAAAAACGTTCTCATTACACATTACCAAAAGGCGAGAAGAACTTGTCTAAATGGACTATAACTTCTATCAGATTGAGGCATGGACATAAATTCTAAGTGAAAATATACTAAACACGCAAAACGCGTCCCTTTGCATTATTATACCTACGTTACTCGTAGTTCTGCTTACGTCGCGTCGCGTCGGTCGCTACGTTGGCGTTGTCGCATAATAAAGGGAGCTCTTGCAATGGCTTTTCATGACGTTGGAATTTAAGAGCTTTATGCCAATCTTTGCCCTAGCAATATTGGTTTGAACCCTGTAAGCCCCATTTTTGGTGGTGAGGGGATGGGCCGTCCGTCTCTGGTGACTTGGTAGTTGAGTCAACATCAATTTTAGATGCAAAATGAAATATTGCTTTTGTATCAGAACAAATCCGTCTAGACGGCACAAATAACGACGTTGTTAGTTGAGGTACGAGTGCATGGTGTAAGCTATGAGCGGAGGGTTGTCGCAACTTTTGATGTAGAATTTTTTTTTTTCCATTTGATATTTTGTTATCAATTAGAGTAAAGAAAAACCATTTGAAAGCTTTGAAATGAAATAATAAATGTCTCGAGTAGTTTCAATTCAAGAAGCGGGAATATAGAAGTTGACGCCTTATTATGTGAGCTTCTTACAGGTTCTGCATGCTTCTTTGCGAACTTATTAAGTGCGTTCAATGCGTTTTTTGTTTCAAAGGACAGACGACAAAGACTATAAGGCTATAACGACAAATGGGAGTGAAATTGAAAAGTACCTACTTAAGATTGGAAATGTATAGTGGAGCTAATGAATAAGAATACATCAAAATGGTTTGAGGGTTTGAGGGTAGTAGCTGGTGCTTTGATGCCTTTAGATGCCTTGTATTTGCACTGAAGTATTAATTTTATTTTATTTTTTTATTGATAGCATAGCCAGGGTAGAACTTTACAAAGGCGTGAGAGAATTCGGCATCCCAAATAAATTGATAAAACTTTGTAGGTTAACCATGACCAAGATAACTAGCCAAGATTACCGAATTGCCTGTCTCTTCTTCAACCTGGCGTTGTAGAAAGCAACAGGAGGGACCATCATCAACAAATCCAGCTAAATACCGGCTTACGCAGACGACATTGACATCATCGGAAGGAACGAACAATCTGTACACGATTCCTTCATCCAGATCTAGCAGGAGGCAAAAAATCTGGGGCTGCACATTAGAACAAAGAACATGGTGGCGTCGAATGCAAGAGGAACAGTTGTTGAAACAATCAAAGTAGCGGATCACGAATTTGAAGTGGTGCAATCCTTTGAATACCTTGGGTCAATAGTAGAATCCGATAATAATATGGAAGAAGAAAAACACGGGCCGCTGCTCAATACCAACAGAGTTTACTATAGATTGTCAAAGCTCTTCAAATCCAGAAATCGCACTATAACTTCAAAACTGCTGCTGTACAGGACCATGGTCCTGCCAGTACGTGTACCAGTACACGTATGGATCCGAGACTTGGGTGCTTAGCAAAAGACACTCCAACCTCTTAGCCGCGTTCGAGAGAAAAGTCTTAAGGAGAATTGTTGGCCCCATTATGTAAGGAAGGACGATTCCGGAGACGTTACAATCATGAATTTTACGCAATCTACCTTGAAGCAGACATAGTGACAAAAATTAAGCTTGATAGACTCCGGTGGGCAGGGCACCTAGCTCACATGAGCGAAGAGGAACCGACTCGAAAAGTGCTTTGTGGTACATTCTATGGTAGACGTCAGCTTGGTAGACCATGCTTGCGCCGGAGAAATGGAGTAGACCAGAACGCCCGAAGCCTTGGCGCTTCGCATCTGGATGGTGTCGTCGGCTGGAGACCGGGATAGGTGGAGAGCTTTGTTGAAAGAGGCCAGGACGGGACCCCGTTAGTCGAGCCGATGATGATAAAAATTTTAGTTATACCAAAATTCTTCGATTGCGAGAATTTTGAAGAATTTTGAAATTGTAAAATCATATAAAAAAAAAACAAGATTTAGTGCTTGTAACATTTTGTAATGTGTTATCATCGTCATTTTGAATTTTCTTAGAAACAAATTGTGAAATTTCTTATGGTTAATTTTTTGAGACAGTTTTTTCTATTCAAGTTTTTTTTCGACAAACTTTTTATTTTAAAATATTTTTGTCAAATTTTTTCGGCATTTTTTCCAACTAGTTTTTTTTTTAGAAAAATTCGCAATTTTTTTCGATTTTTTTTCTCGCATATTTGACTCTATCTTGTACTAATAAATTGTACTTTTGAGTTTTTGATCTTAGAACATTGTTCAACAGTGAAGATCCTAAATCCCAAATCCTGAAAAGAGCCACTCAACGAACTAAAAGTAAAATGAAATTCTTAAATTGTTGAATTATATTTTATAAAGTTACTAATTTGGAATATCGATTTTGGAGTCTCTTGACTTTTGGGATCTTAGGTCTTCGGAGTTTTAGTGATTTCAGCCTTCGTAGGTATAATTCTAACTATCCAAACACCAGTAATAAATCTCTTCCAGTCCTAATTGCATTCCCTGAAGAAGTACTCTTTTACACAGTTCACTGATTTCTAATTTTGATTGATTTGGTGATTTTAAAATTTTTATCTAATTTAAAAAAAAAGATGTAACGATTCCTTAACTTATTTAAAAAGTTAGTACAATTTCTTAATAAATTGAATAAATTCCCTAACCTGGCTCGTATAACTATCTTCGTTTGGGTTAAATAAAACAGAAAAACTATAAAACATTAGTTAAAACAAAACACATTCCATCACACACTCACACGACACGCTCATAAATTTAGGAATTCCCATTTAAATGCATAGCATACATAATTGCAGTGAAAATATAATTTCCCAATGATATACGTCCGTTGCGTTCGTCGTCCGACTGTATATTATCCTTGTGTAATGTATCATTTTGTTTCTGTCGTGGACAAATTTCGCGACCTGGATAATTTGAAATTTTCATCTTACTCAAGCAAAAACTATTTCTACTGCGGATTTTTTTTTTTTTGCTTTTAACTAAAATTTCTCTTTTGCTTACGGTGACCATGTTTTTGTAAAAAATAAAATTGTCACTTGAGAAGACGTACACACGTTGCACATATTTGGAATTTTTGTAAATATTTTACAGTACATGTAATGACTACATAAATATTTCCATAAGTGATATCTAAGTTTAAAAAAAATGTATTACACCCAACTGAGTGCTTTGTATGAGTACCTTTCACTAAGACTTTATTAAATTAAATAGTATTAAATACGTACAAAATGTATTGACTACATACCAGCTTCTCATCGACCTTGGCAATGAACTATAGTTATATAAAAATAATATTATGTACCAATAATAATTGTCATTTCTTGAAACCAGTAAAGCGATAAAATACATTTTACGTAATGTGTATTAAATACAAAAGATATGTAATCAATACATCATACAAAAAAAAATTATCTACAGTCCAATTTGTAATGATTACATGAATATTTAAACTCACCAGCAATTGATATTAAATCACAGAAATGCATTTTCTGATAAAGGGTCAATATTGACATGTATTGATTACATATCAGCTACCTATTCTTCACTTATTCATTCTGTCACTAATTTCTTATAATACTTCAAATATTATCCCCCCCCCCCTTTAGAATAAAGGTGAAACATCTAGGTGATAAGGACAATAGATGTACGACTCACAAATTTGTTTTGTAGTGATTACATTAAACTATTCTCATTGCAAACAACTATTAAAAATACGTGTTATTTAAAAACCGTGTTGTTCAGTATCTTTACTTAAAAAATATGTATGTAAAGAGTGCAGTGTTTCAAAAAATGACGATATGTAATGAGTACATACAAATTTAAAGCTCAAGTGATTCTCTGAAAATTGATTCAAAAACATTTTTGCTCTGTAAAACCAGATTCGATGGTCACCTTTACAAACCCCAAACAAGGACGCGGCACGACACAGAAGTGAACGCGTTCAACTCCTTACTTTTCATTACTCGCATATTTCCATTTTATGCTAATTGCAAAGGATCCTATAGTTCCTATACATATAGTGTATGTATGAATTTAGGTATCATGGTTCAAAGTATCGCCGAATAAAAATGACTTTTGCTCTTCCCTGGTAAGAAGGCCAAAAATATATATATATAGGTAGAATATAAACCAACGAAACGAAATTCCTTGCCTTCGGGGGGCTTAGAGATATTATCATCAAGATTCGGATGTCATTTAACATAACCACTTGACAGGAAGGAAGGCGTTTAGAATCTCCGTGTTTTGCAAAACTTAACATTACTATATACATAAAGTCGTACATCTATTTGCTTGGTAGGTATAGGAGGTACGTTCCTAATACTTTTTGGCCAAAAATAAACAAAACTTCAAAAGCAGTCTTTTATATGTATAGTGTAGTTGAAGTTGTCCTTGATGTCGGTTCGGTGGTAGTGATTGTTCCCATGGTGACTGAGTTTAATTTTTCCAAGTGAAATTTTTGACATTCATGATAATGCAATATAATAACCGTTAGTATTAATAGCATTGACGTAATAAGACGATGTGCGCTGAAGGCGTTGGATATTTATATTTTTGTTTGGCTGCTTGCTATTTTAGACAGGTTTTGTTGTGAGAAATATGATAATGCATACAAAATATAAATACATAAGGACCTATGTAAACTTTAAAGATATTGACATTGACACAAACAAAACAAGGAATAGCTATTTGTGGATGTCTATTTATTGTTTAGGTGGGAGCATAATTAGAGCTAGATCTTCTTCTGGGAATTTTCGAGTCAGTTTTGTTTAAAATTATGCAAATATAATGTAGAATGCCTACGTGTCCTTTATTTTTACCAATACAAACGAATCTTAAAATCAAATAGATTTTTAATGAATTCTGTTTGGATTTGGTGTAAGGACCAAAATATTTGTCAATTATTAGCTTAATTCTGGGAGCCATTTTCTAGAAATTTGAATTAAGCATTTGTATGTTAGCTTCCATTGCTTTCAACCCAAAATCAATTTTTGTTCAAATTTTAAGAAATAATACTGAAAAACCATTTTGTAATAAATTTAAAAAAGCTGTTTTTTTAAAGATGAATTTTCAAAAAAGAATTTACATATTTCAATTAAAAAAAGGATTAAATAAATTGTATATCCTTTTGCATAAAAAAATTGAAATTCGAAAATCAAAAAAATTAGTTTGAATTTTTGTTTCATTGAAAGTGAGAATTAATAGAATTGTTTTTTGTTTTTAATAATCGTCGGAGCCATTTTTGAGAAATTCTCAAAAGACCAAAAAAAAAAGTGCTGTAAATTTTTATTTTTGGTCTTAGACAAAATCTAAAAATTACTGTACCTACATTATGTTTCAAGAAAATCCATCCATCAGCTACTTTTTCGGTTTACCTATCATACTATTAGCGTTCAAAAATTTGCAATTTAGTACCCTTAGTGCGTCATGACAATGATATAATAGGTTTTAAAAAAGAAAAAAGAAGTGCTGGAAGGGGAGTATAACTATTGTTATGCTTAAGATTTCGAGAAAAAATAAAATGCCTTTTTCCAAAATTTTTTTATCAAATCAAAGAAACCGTTAAAAAATATTGAATATTGTAGATACGATTCTGTAGCAGGTACCCTACCTATCTAACCTATACACTTTAAACAAATTTTTGGTTACCAAAATCCAGTTACCCAGTTATTAAATAACTACTCACGTAACTAATTGTATTTTAAACCATTTAATTTACCTCAAATTATAGCACAAAACAAAAAAGAAACCTGTCTAGCCTTTTAAGCTAAAAATATGTCCTATTCCCTCAAGGGAGCATCCAGAAAATACTAATTATGTTCACTGTGACGTATACGCATTTTTTAATTTATCGTGGGTATATTCGTTCGTAAAACTCCCAAAAAGGCCATATTAAAACCACATGCGGATATTTTAATTTTGTTTAACATACATGATAGATTCTGTGCCACTATTTGGCTAACTTCCTTCTTAGTCAAACTTATATTAAACTCCAGAAGCACAGATTCTAGTTTTTATACAATTTTCATCTGACTTATCAAACAAAATATTTCTTCACAGTTTAATCGATCATTTTTAAATGTGTTCGAACAGAATAAATAAGGACAAAGTACTTTTCATCTATAACATACATATATACTGTCCTATCCACCAGATTACGGTGAGACTAACTCTAAATATCCGAGACAAGACCGTGTTCTTTGAAGAAACGAGCCATACCTACATTCCGGTGAGTTTTTCATCTAATGCCACTCATTTTAAAAATTCTTTTTTTTTTCAAATATCAGATTGAATCATCATCATTATCATCAACAAGTCTCTCCACCTATCCCGGTCTTGAGCCAACGTCATCCAGTTGCGCAACCCAGGCTTCGGGCGTCCTGGTCTACGCCATCTCTCAAGCGCAAGTATGGTCTATCATGCTGCCGTCTACCATAGAATGTGCCACAAAGTACTTTCCGAGCCGGTTCCTCTTCGCTCATACGATCTAGTTGCCCTGGCCACCGGAGTCTATAGAGCTTAATTTTTGTCTCTATGTCTGCTTCAAGGTACGTTATGTATCTACGGTTCATGATTGTACTGTCTTCGGAATCGTTTTTCCTCACATATGGGTCCAACAATTCTTCTTCAGACTTTTATCTCGAACGCTGCTAAGAAGTTGGAGATCGGAGTGTCTTTTGCGAAGCACCCAAGTGTCTCCGATCCGTACGTGAGTGTTGGCAGGACCGTGGTCCTGTACAGCAGCATTTTTGAAGTTATGGTGAGATTTCTGGATTTGATGAGCTTTGACAGATAGTAGGCTCTGTTGGATTTGAGAAACAGTCCACGTATTTCTCCTTCTATAGTGTTATCTGCTGTTATGATTGACCCAAGGATTGCACCACTTCAAATTCGTGATCCGCTACTTTGATTGTTTCACCAACTGTTCCTCTTGCATTCGACGCCACCATGTACTTTGTTTTACCTTCACTTATGTATGTGCAGCCCCAGATTTTGTGCCGCCTGCTCGACCTGGTTGAAGGAATCGTGTACAGCTTGTTCGGTTCTTGCAATGATCTCGATGTTGTCTGCGTTAGCCAATATCTGACTGGACCTGTTGACGATGGTCCCTCTTGTTGCCGCGCCCGAGTCACGGATTGCTTTTTTCAACGCCAGGTTGAAGAAGAGGCAGGCCAAACCATCCCCTTGTCGGAGTCCATTAAAGACGTTGATTGGTCTGAAAAGCAATGGGGCTATTTTGACTTGGCTTTTTACGTTGGTCATGGTCAACCTACAAAGTCGTGCAAATTTATAAAACTATGTTTATAACCAAAATTTTGCAAAATTTAAATATCGCGTTCAAAAAATAAAATTTATTATGAAACTGTTTATTGAAAAACGGAGCTATTAATTGTCTAGTTTTTTTTCGAGATTTAAAAAATATAAGTGTCCGCGTTCAAAAAAAAAAAACATTCATTATTCTTTAATTTGATGATCAAATCATTAGGCAATCAAAATGCACCAAATCAAATACAATTTCAAAATTAATGCAGGTACACATTCCAAAACTCGATCTAATCTGTACAAATAATTGTCCCTTTTAATACTCGAATCATCATTCATAAACCTAGAGCCGTGTACCCCCCCTCCCCCAGAGAATAACAAATGAAACAAAACTGAACTGAACTGAACTGAACTGAACTGTTTCCGAGAAACAAAAGCCACTGGCACAAAAACCACAAAATCCATATTATCTGCATACATTTTGTTCTGCCATAAACAAATTTGTTCTTGCTGACATATCGAGCTTAATAATCCAGGACTCTGTTTTTTGTATTTGGAGGACCAATGCCGCACTACAGGTAGGTACATAATAATGTAGATTTTCAGGTGGCAATTGTATTTAAAATCATTTTACGTGGTCTGCTGCGTTTCGTGAGGAGGGGTGGTTGCTGAGAAATAGATAAAAAAAACCTACTGCTACTATGAGATTATTTCAAAATATTATAACACCTCATCTGTGGTATAGGGCCGGGAATTATAGCAGCATAGAAATAAAGCCCCCAACCGAACATGGATGCACAGGATATATGCGAGCAAGAGACTAATCTGGAAAACGGCATCGGCATGGTTGGGCGGCCATTAGCGTCCGGCTATAAATAACCATATTTTATCATGAGAGTGTTAGCACATGAAAATTTCATAGCTCTGATAATGGAAAAAGTTTATTTGTGTTTCTTGATTTCTCTCTCTCCCCCTTCCTGTCCCTCCTAATGTTCACAAAGTGTGGGATTCTGTGCGTCTCTTTCTTTGCATTGAGTCTGCTTGTTTAAGTTGTATTTTTTCTGCGTCCACTTTCACTGGCTTTTGTGTTCTTGTCTTTAATCATTTTTACTTGTTGGCTAAACCAACGAAGCAAAAGACGACACGGAGGCTTTTCTAAGTAACTTTGGATGCGGGTATAACTTCTATCCAGCTATTACCTTATTCCTTCCGTCTTTATCCATGATGGTCTACGTATATACATCCCCTGTGGGTGATCACAGAGACCTGATTCTTGAGAAACAATTTTGGGTGTGGGTTTTTAAAAAGAATAAATTCGGCTTCCAGCAGGTAAACCTTACCTACCAATATTATTATCCAAAAGGTAGGTATTATACCAAACGTTGAGAAAAACCTCTTTTCCATCAGAGACGTAGTAAAATGAGAAGAAACAAAAAAAAAAAAAAAAATAGAAAATTCTGTTAAGAGATTAAGGGTGATTTATTATTGTGTGGTAATTTGCTAGGAGGGTTTTTCACTACCAAAAAGCTCTCTTTTTCTCTTTTGGGTATCCTAATGCCTTTTGCCCGTGCATATACAATTTTGGGGTCCTTTGTGTAATTCTTGTGTTGTTCATACTCTGTTGAAAAAGTATTATAAGGGGGTGTCGAGGAAGGACTTGAGAAATGTGACCGGGGTCAACTTGTTTGAACTATATCTGCTTCCCGATGTGCTGGTGAATAAATTTAATTTGAGCAATGAGACACAAATAAATCTTTTGTCCCGTTTCGATGTTTTTTTTTTTTATTTTTTTTTTGCGGTCGCTTTATTCTAAAGTGTGTATAATTATGTAGGTACACTTTTTTTTTTTTTGCTTTTGGAAAGGACCCAACTAAATCTATACAGCTTGACTTTGTTGGGGAATTTTTTTAAATTATTTTATGGGTTAAACAATTTTATTTAATCGTTGTGGGTTTTATTTAATTTAAAATAAATTTAAAAAAAAATCACTAATATATCCTTTGAATAATTTTTTTTTTTAATAAATTCCTACCTCTGTTTTGTGTGTTTGTTGTGGGGAAATATTATTATGATTAGGTACCTACATATATAAACTAATTATATTTTGCGTTGTTTATCACGGATATCCTAATTCAATAAAATCAAATGAATTTTTGTAAATTCCATTATGCATTCTATAGAGTATATGAATTGATATAAATTTCAGAAGCGGAAATCAACAACGGTACATAAGTAAACTAATTTAATTTAGTTTTTTGTACAAAATTTTGTTATAGATTCACAAGGGTAGGTAAAACATAAAACAGGTTCATTGTTTGTATCAATTAAGCTTTCATTATTTTGTAATTAAGAGCTATTTCATTAGAAGTAGATAATACCTGGTACGTATGTACCTAACTACGTATTTATATACAGGGTGATTTGCATAAAGTGTCACATGTAGGTTGGACTTAGACAAGAAAAAAATCGTATGGGAGTGCGACTATTTCCCCTTTTTTAGGCGGGAAGGCAATTAAAAAAAAATCAGTAAAAACAAATTAAAAAAATATTAAAAAGTAACGGTAATGGTGATTTCTATTCTTTAATATTATTTTTTAAATTAAGTGAGTGAATAGTTTTTGAAAAATTAATTTTCAAGCAAAATTTACATTTTTTTTTTTAAGTAGTTTTTGTTATTTTAGATTTAGACATCCAGTTTATTGTATTTGTATTAATAAGAGCATTGAATTCTAGGGAACAAAAATAATACTTAACTATGTGAAATTTTGAAAAAAAAGTTGTTTAAATTTTTTTTGACTTTGAAAAATAATTTCTTAAATTTAAAAATAATATTTAAGAAAAGATTTTTGGATTTATAAAATGCTATAGCATAACTCTGTTAGTATTACCGTTATTTTTTAGTATTTTTCTTTCTGTTTTAAGTGTTTTTTTTATAGACCCCCATCCCATAAGATTATTTTCTTGTCTTTTGTGACACAAATTTGCAAATCACCCTGTATATTTAATAAAAAAAAATATTGTTTTGGCATTTTAGTTTTACTGAGGTTTTCGTGTTTATTTACCGGTTTACTTTGTTGCTTTTAATCAAATTTATAAAATTTATTTATAACCAAAAAAAAAAAACGTGATATAAATTTAATTGTAGGTAAATAAGTTAATAATTTTAAAAATAAATTTTCGAATATCTCAGTACCTACTCATTTGATTGATTTTTATGTATGTATTCAATACTGGCTAACATTTTTCAGTCAACATAAAAAACTTATTTTTTACTTGCGACTATAGGTACTATAGGGCAAGTTTTGGATTCACGCAACAATCGAACTCGAGATATTAATCAGAACTAACATTACGATGATAGAGAACGCAAAAAATGTGGGTCTCGCAATTCTGTCTGTCTGTCGGTCTGTCTGTACCTCGACCTACAGCCTAAACTACTGAAGCGATTTTCTTCATACTTTGGACATAAGGTTTTGGGGAGATTGCCTAGAGGGGAAATCGAAATTTTTTTAGCTCCAAAAATAACGGTACTTGTCATAGCACCGTTCAGACAAAACATTCTTATCTCGAAAATGGCTCTAACGGTTTTGATGAATTTTTTTAAGTAACCTCAAGTAACCTTAATAATTTAGTCAAAAAATATTTTTGAAAAAACCGTTATTAACGGTACTTGCCATAGAACCAAATTTTTGGTTTTCTTATAAACTATTAGACGGATTTCCATGAAATTTTTTCTGAAGGAGGTCCTATATAATCTTAATAATATTTCATATCAAAATTTTCAAAATAAATATTTTTGTAATAATTTAAAAATTGATTTTTTTTAAATAAAATAAATATTTTTTTTAATTTTGTTTTTTTTTTTATAAAAATACTTAAATGATTATATATATATAAAAAATTATTTCTGAAAAAACAACTTCCACGATTTTTGAAATCTTATTTTCAAACATTTGTATTTTTATAATACATAGGTAAGATGTCATCGTCAGTTTTAAGATTGAATTTCTTGTTTGGCTTATTTTATCAATTCAAATAAAGAATTTCAAGCTTTTTCATATTTTTACTAGTGAAAATATTATACAGTATGATTTGTTTCAAATAAATTTTTTTTATACTCAGACTTTAAAACCAAGATGATATCGCTCATAGGAGCAAGTACGTGCGGGGCCAGTCGTGCATTTTATTTTTCATGTTTTCGAAATTATTTTCTATTATTATTTTATGTGAATAAATTAATATAACCTGTGCCTGGTTAAATTTGATGCCGAATTCGAATGGTTAAGAAGTAACCTTTTGTAGGTTTTTTTTTTAAATTTCTCACTCAGGAAAGGTTTGAGTAACAGCCCTTAAGCATTGACCATCCCGCCATGGGCTACTACTTTGAAATTTGATAAACCACTAATCCAGTTCGAAAAGCATAAAACTTAAAGGTTAATAAATCAACATTTCAAAAATCGATCAACTTTAGAAAATTTCGAAATCAAGTATTGGAAAGGATAACGTTTTTCAAGATCAACGATTTTGAAGTACCTGATTTGTGCTTTTAATTAATCTACAATATTTGTGTGTGTATTGAAACAAGGAAGAAAATCATCCTACCATTAAAAAAAAAATAAACAAACCAGATAACGGAATAAGCCATTTCCTTTCATTCGAGTTTATAAAATAATTCTAGATTTATTGTCCACAATCAAAAAAAAAAAAACCTTCAGTTGTCAAACTTCATCTTCTCTACAAAAAAAAAAAATTCTTATTAATCGTTTTATATTTTGAAAATATTTTGAATTATTTATTATTTTTTTTTTTATCGAAGCCAAAAGCAAGCAAACGATAAATCAATGTCAAAGTTATATGGAGATTTAGGATATGCTTGCTATAATAAGCAGAAAGGACACTCTCGCATACAATTTCCATCTTATAAAATTTCCATAGAATATTGACTTCATTAAGACAATTTCTGTCTGTTGTGTTTATTATCCTATAGTAGTTCATGTTGTATAAGGATAATGGATAGGTATAGTATGCTATTGTCCTTTTTCCTACATACATACCTACTTATATAAAGAAAATATGATTCACTTCGTTTTGTATAAAATTAACATAATCGAAGAATTTGAGTAATTCGATGTCAAATCAACTGTGAATTGGTCTTCTTTTATAGAAAGTTAAGTCGTCTTGTTAGAACAGTTGATAGAATAACTTGCTTGGTTTGTGTGTTTGTTTATTTTTTGAATTTTAAACGTTTTTGGTGCTTAACATCTGTCATTGTGATTGAAATGTTACACAAAATAATGGATTAATTTTTGTTTACGATTTATTGACAAAAATGAAATTTATCAGAAAAATGTAGGCAATTATGTGCCATGGATTAAGAAGGTTTATTTAAATATTTGAACAATGCTTTGAAATTGTGTAAATTTATCCCGATATCGATTTTTAAAGTGTATGTTGGGACACTGTTACATCCAGATAAGTAACCGTGGTGTGCTTTGGTGCTGGTGGAATCACGATGCTAGCCAGAACGTTGACTGTAACGTGGTGGTGGCTGCTATGAAGCTATGATTACTGACTTTTTCGTTTCTACAACATGGCAGCAATAAAAACACTTCTTCGTTGGATTAGTAACTTTCTTTCAAATCGCTCTATACAAGTAGTATTAGACGGATCCAAGTCTGAAACTCACAACATAAATGCTGGTGTGCCACAGGGTTCCGTTTTGTCTCCGACCCTCTTTCTCATTTTCATTAATGATCTTCTTATTTCGCTGACGATAGCACCCTTAGCTTTTCATATTCGTTTCCAGATTCAAATCCCTGTTCGTTGGACGTGGAACTGAAACGGCCAAATCTGATAAGTACATTAAATTCTGACTTAGACAGCATTGTACAATGGGGAATAAGAAGTCGCGTAAAATGTAATGCTTTGAAAACTCAATGCTGCCTTCTATCGCATCGAAGAAACTAACCAGCTTGCGATTTTATTTATGTGTATCACAAACCATCTTTTGTGGAATGATCACATACTTAACGTCGCCAAAAATGCCGCAAGATGTTTAGGGGAAATTATTTTCCAAAGCCTGAATATAACTCCCATCTCTGGGCTGGTGCTATAGCAACTAACTTAAACCTGTTGAAAAGTATACAAAGACGAGCCTTCAAAATGATCGGAGACAGGAACATCATCGATACTGTTACGTCACTCGATCACCGGGTAAACGTTTCCTGTCTCTCACTCCTCCCCTTAAACGATTCAACTGTATAACTCACGCTTCCAGGAATGCTCATCAGTTCACTCTTAAACCCAATTTCGGCCGTACTGTTAAAAACAGGGATTCGTTCTTTAGCCGTACTACGCGAATGTGGAATACCCTTCCATGCTATGCTTTCCCTCTCATTGTGATGAACTGAAATTCAAGGACAGTGTTCACCTACATCTATTTTCAAATCCCCGCCGCTAGACTATTTTCTGGGGGGACATAACGATAACGGTAAACCCGAAACGATCGACCACTAGAAGGAAAAAATTCACCACATTAATGCCGATATAAGGCCACAAAAAATGTTGGAAGAAGTGACCAATCGAAAATTGGACCCCCAGATTAAATTACCTCCGACACAACCATCATATTTAATCTATACCCGCCCTAACGGAGCGGGTATGTACAGTTCCCAAGCAAGCGCCAACGTTAACACAAATGCATGGTCTCTTAAAGTGCTGGATGAAATATGAACACAAAAAATTTCTTATTCAAGATTTTCCCCAATTCAGGAATTAACGGTTACACTTACATTATAATCTAATATTCCTCCCTCCTCATTTGTTCTCCAAAGGGTTTTGATTTTTCATTTATCTTTTTTTTTTGAATCAATAAAAATATCCTTTCCTAGCAAATTCATGCCATTACCTACCGTCGTACATCGTTGATTCATCTTTATAATCTACCTCTATAGAGTAGTTAAATCTTCTGCATGGCTTAACGCAAAGAATAAACTCTCTGAATTTGGTAATTGGAATCTAGGAAACTCTCTGTATACACATCTTCTGGTGTATTACCGATGAGTTTTCAGAAATAAGTGATGCAAGAATTGGGATTGGGAATTGATTGCTGACTCAATGAGAAGAGAAGTACACACATCTTAGATCTTTGAAAACGAAAAAAAAGAAGAAGAAGAATATCAACAAAATAAATAATATAAAACTCAAAAGGACACTTTATAAAAAATGCACTCCATTCGGGGATTCGGGAGTTCGTTAGAGTTAAAAGATGCTGCAGTTTCCTCGTTACCAAATAAATAAATCCATATAAGACTTATGTTTCTTTTTTTTGTTTTGTAATAAGTCTTAGGTACTTTATGTATTTGTTTGTATATTTGGAAATATAATTTTAAATGAGTTATGTTTCTATACATTTCCCTACAGGGACGTTACTTCCTGGAAAAACGTATTAAACATTGTCGATATTTCGGATAGAGTAACAGTTCCGTTTCTAAATCCATTAGCTTGAAAATGTATGTATATATTAACTTGAAATATTTATTAAATATAAACTGTATAAAACAAAGGAGAACATTTTATTGACGGTTATATGAAAATAGCAGCCAATTCAAAATAGAAAATTCCCGTTTCGAAGAAACACCTCGAATCGCAGCTACTCCAGCAGTTGGATGACGCTATATAGAGCTTGAAAACACACGAATAAAAAATACCAAAGAGCTCAGAGGTATCCACAGTTGCAAATGACACTAACTGCTAACTATTAGTTGCTCTTGAGGATCAACCTTAAAGTAGGAAGAAGCACGTTTTCTCCAGTAAGGTGAGTCTAAAACCCAATGATCGTTCCGAAGTACCGATTTCTCAAACTACCATTTTCATCATCATCATCAGCTCGACAACTGGGGTCCGGTCCTGGCCTCCTTCAACAAGTCTCTCCACCTATCCCGGTCTTGAGCCGACGCCATCCAGTTGCGCACCCCAAGGCTTCGGGCGTCCTGGTCTACGCCATCTCTCCAGCGCAAGCATGGTCTACCACGCTGCCGTCTACCATGCGAGCTAGGTGCTCTGCCCACCGGAGTCTACCAAGCTTAATTTTTGTCACTATGTCTGCTTCAAGGTAGATTGCGTACAATTCATGATTCTACCGTCTCCAGAATTGTCCTTTCTCACATACGAGGCCAACAATTCTCCTTAAGACTTTTCTCTCGAACGCGGCTAAGAGGTCGGAGTGTCTTTTGCTAAGCACCCAAGTCTCGGATCCATACGTGAGTACTGGCAGGACCATGGTCCTGTACAGCAGCAGTTTTGAAGTTATGGTGAGATTTCTGGATTTGAAGAGCTTTGACAGACTATAGTAGGCTTTGTTGGAATTTTGCCCTTATTAAATCTTTGGCGCGATCTAAAGAACAACAAAGCGGTCTGACTTGACGGTGTTTTCCCAGTATTCTTACGAGTCAGCTCCAATTACATCGAGCGAGCTTCTTCACCTACTTATTGAGAGACGTTGGGAAACAGAGAGTTTTTCTAAAGAAGTCACGCTCCCAAGAAAAGGAGATTTAACGCAGTGTGAAATTAGAGGAATTTTCTCAATACCTGCAAAAGCCAACATAATAGCAAGATTCTTTTTTAAGGGAGTACTAGAACACCTTGAAAACACACATGACACCGAAGTGGGGTTAGGCAGGACTTTATATATCTTTCATCAATACTGTTCCTGTTGGTGATGTGATGTGTGATTAGACAACTTTGTGACTGGAAACGCATGAATTCCGAGTGCTCTGCAATAAGACATCACACATCTGGGCTACGTAGATGACGTGGAAGCAAGTATGCTAACACTCGCATTGTATCATGAATTTCCCACAAATGATCATGGGTGAAGAAAGAAGCACAAAACGTTGGAGATAGTAGAATGTTTTTAATATTTAGGAAGTATTCTTTCTGCTCACAGTGAAATTGAACTAGATATAAAAAGTAAATTCAGGAAAGCAAAGGCTATCCAAAATTAAAGAAACACCTTAAACACCAAGCTACGACTGTTTCACTCCTATGCTGCTCCGATTCCGTGTTTTTTACTGGTGCCGCACTTGGAAAGTCACAGCCGCTGTCAGTAGAAGGCTACAAACGTTCGAAAAAAGATGTATGCGTAATGGAACCCTCTCTCTCAGGGATCCAGATGAATGGGCCGACCTAGAATCACTTGGCGAAGAACGTTCGAATAGGAAGCAGCATAACTGGATAAAAAATGAACAGAGCATTAAAACATCTCCAGGAATAGTAACCGATGGCGCTTAGTAGAAGGGGAAGCCTGGTGCCTCTGTAGTCTTTTATTCTTACGAAACGGGGCTCTAAGATCCTGCTAGAGGCCGTATTAGAAAACCCTTGGGAAAATAATTAAATCCTCGGTTTCTGATAAGTTAATTTTTGTGCTCTTCCAAATCAATGCGAAATATTCAGTGAAGATGTCGAAACAACGTGTTGTTATTGGGTTATTATTGATACGTCTTGCGGTTCAAAGCCCATAGATTTTTTTTAAGCCTTGTCAGGGCCAAATTGTTCGCAGTGGGTTTTCTAAAGAAAAATCTTTGAATGTTCGTATTTATTACTTGTTTTCATTGAATTAATAATTCAAATTGTTAATCATGGATTTAGCTAACCGGTAGGTTAGTGCCATTAGGCCAGAATTTTTAAAAATTGTATTAGAAACTTAACCCACTGTAAAGAAAGTGGCGTTTATTATCAAGAAAATTCTGGTTCACTAGAACACATTTTTGTGCCAGATATATAAAAATTTGCTATTAGATAAAAAATAAAATTTACACGAGTAGCAGTGATGCCATATATACTCATTCAATGCTTCAGAAGGAAAAAAAGGTCAAATATATTAGAATTCATAAAATAATCAAAACGATTTCTTTTTTGTTGGTTCAGAAATGTGACCAAAGGGAACTATTAACAAAATCACAACACAATATCTACAATACATTTCATTTTTTTTTTTATATATATAAACAAAGGAGTTACCCTTAATCTGAAGGAATGATATCGTTTAATCATAATCTTGCAGGGTCATGACTTTGTGCCATCCAAAAATGGACATCTCACACAATCTAAGCAAATTGAACACCATTAAACTAAGCCCCATTCAGATATATATACGAAAAAAAACAAACACATAACCTCGAGGCTCAAGAGTAGTACCTACTCGTATCTTCTATGTGAATCTATATGTATTTCAGTAACATTGAATAAATTTATAGAAAAAATATTCCCCATAGTGCCTGGATGGTAGATGGTAGTTGGACCAACTTGGCATTGTTACTGTTTCGGTGGAACTTAATTATTGTGCCATCGTCACCATCACCGACATCGTTGTTGTCTTTGTCACTATCCACCAGTCGTCGTCGTCGTCGTCGTAGTCACCGACCATCCACCCATTACTGCGTCACCGAATCATCACAGGCAAAACAAATCACAGTATACAACGACAACGACAACGACGACGTCTATTTAGAACATAGAAAACACCCCTTCAGGCTAAAAAAATGTCTACTTTCCCGTTCTCAATACCTATTGCCGACCGGGCGGATATTACATCCTCGCACCGCCAATCCTTAAAATAAATTAAATTGCCCTGGAAACACTTTCATCACTGCTGTGAGCACCAGGAGATGCTTCTCCTCCAGCTTTTGCTTTTACTTTTGCTTCTGCTGTTTTTGCTATTGCCTGCTTTCTCGAGCATTTGAGCTTCTTTGAGTATCTATACATTCTGGGTTTTGGTATCCAGCTACACTTGTTTCATTTTTTTATTCATCTTATTTTTTTTTTTTACTTGCGACATAGGCAATAAACAGGTATAGGAAAAATTTAAGGGCAAATTGATGGATTGATAAAATAAAATCAGGATTTCAATCAATTATGAAATAATAATGGCAGAATTCTGCTCGGGAAAATTTTTTTTTTTTCAAAATTGAGTTTTCAAAATTTCTAGTTTACAATCGGTAATGCTGTATTATACAGGAAGGGAGGGGAAAGAAAAAAGAATTTTTAAAAATACGGCAACATCTCACCTAATGAATTTTTATGGTCAAAATTCCATTCTTCAGTTCACTTTTTAAAGCAAGTTTTTTTTTAATTAGTTTTTGAAAATTTTTATTTTTTTTTTATTTTTTTGAAGATTTTACGTCATTAAGTACTTTTTTCATATTTAAGTTAATCACTGAAAATCAGATGGCCTTGGAAAACTTCGTTAAAAAATTTAAAATACTAATCTGACTACACTCTGCTGTGGCAAGTCATAATGGTGAGTTTGGATCTTTCTTCTTTTTATACCAAAGTTGTTTGAGATATTTCGTACCTTCAAAACTACAAATTTTTAGAGACCATCTAATTTTCAACCTTTGAAAAATATCTATTAAGAAAAAAGCAAAGTTGCTAACCAGTATTATATTTTTTTTAATGAACTGCCAGAATTTTGAAAAAAAAAATGAACTTTGAGAAGCAAATTATAAAAAAAAAAATAAATTGTGAAAAACCAGTTTGTGAAAACATTTTTGTCGGTTTAAGAAAATGCCAAAATAAATTGGTTTAAAAAAGCTATAAGCAACTTGTTGTTGTAATTTTTTTCGATTTTGAACTTTATTTTTTTTTCCTTAAGAAAGAACTCCCAAAATTAATACATAATTGAAAATTCAATTAACGCCCAAAATTGGGACTATTGACCAGGAAATTTCAAAAAATAAAATTGGACATATGTACAATATGTACATTTTTCGATAAAATTAATATTTCAATATATTTTCAAAAAAAATATGGATTACCATTTACGACCTTCAGATGCATTTGCAAAAATAATTGATCAAAAACAATAACGCTGGCTTTGAAAAGTCAAAATTCTTTCCAGCAATTTTTAAGGAAATTAGGATTATCCAAAATATAGAAAAAATGTGTGTCAGGTACCGTTATTTACGGTCACGTATTGTCAGTTCTAGTTTTAGGATTTTAAAAAATTTTTATGAATGAGTTTAATTTTGATTATTTACAGCATTTCGAAAAATATGATTATTCATATACATGTCGAAGATATGGGATTTTGAAAATTTTGAAAAACTGAATAATCCTATCTCACTCACACTGCAATAAATGTGAGTTTTGTGTAGGTAATATTTTTTGTTTGTTTTTGAACTATAGAAAAATTTGGGTGACATTTCCAAATTAATTTGGCAGCATTTTCCTTGGGCGTCATTGCCAAGTGCCAAATTAAACAACAATTTGTTCAAAATTTTTCTGGTGAAATTTTCAAATACATAGCCTTGGGCACTTTTGCCTCGGACTGAAGTTTTGTTCAACCACGAAATAATCAACAAAAATTTTAAATACTACCTTCTTGCTGTGAAATTTCAAATAAATTGACCAAATTTTTTCGAAATATTAAATTTTGAAAAAATATGGTTTTTTCAAAAAAAAAAAAAAAATTGAGCTTCCTTATTAAATACGTTTTTGAGATAATTTTTTGAGAGATTTTAAAACTTTGCATGGAATTAAATTAGACTCTGATGGCTTGGTATATGGCAATTTTGAAGTCTTAAGTGGCCTTCTGGATTGTAAGGCTATCGAGGGTATTGAAAAATGCCTAATAGACGTTATTGTGACCTTAGTATTTGTAACGTGCAAGTTCATACGACCTCAGCCTTGCGACACCTTCGAGATCTTTATTTCCCTCGTCTATGTTGATAGTCTTTGTAAACCGAATTGGTTTCAGCTTGTTTCTCCCCAAGGTCACATGGCACAAAAATAATGAAATGAAAGGAGAACGGGGAGTGTGAATTGTGGTTGGCAACAAGGAGACTTTTCGCGTCTTCCAAAAAAAAACCTATTTATCGTTCTCTTCTCGTTTTTTTTTTTTTGTTTGGTTCATGGCAAAGTGCTACCAAAATCGTTAAACGCCTGCGATCCTCGTCAAAAAGATTCTCTGAGGCTATACAATTTAATTTGAAAATGTTTATGGAATCGTTCCGGCATCAGCATCACAGAGAATCTTTTGGGATCTTCTTCTCAAATATTTTTTTTTTTTTTTGAGAATTCTAGCGAATTTAATGCGAAATGAAATTGGCTTCCTTGTTGGTTGTCGATTTGGTATTTTTTTTTGGTGATGATGTACCTAGTGGCAGTGAGTTCCAAATTGAAGAAGCGTGCATGCTTTGGAATATTATTCGTTGAATGTTGATGTGACGTGCTTTGCTGTGCACTCTCGACAATCGACAATCGACACCCAAATCGATTGATTCTTGTCGATTGAATGGAATTTCTGACAAAATGGTCTTAAGTTGATGATAATGAGAACCTCAATTAGGTGATTGATGGAATACGTATGTAAATTGATTGAGGTGCTGATTGGAAAGGTCGCGTATTGCATTATATGATGGTTGTTTGGGTTTGCATCATCATATCAGTTCAATTATTATAATTACTTTGATGATGGTTTTGAGAGAGTGTTGAGAGTGAATCAGGTTGTTTTGGCAGAGATGTTATTGAATACATTATTCATGCATGCATAGAATTGTACGTTTTAATGAGCTGTCACATAAACGGAGCTTGGAGTTTTTAGATTAATAGAAAATTTAATTTTGATTCACTGAAATGATTCAATGAAAATGTTTGGTTTTGGAAGATTGAAGTTCTGTTAGCAAAAGAAATTGAATTTTTCTCCAACTATTGTTGAGCCTCAGTTGGTGTTATTCCAATTTAACTTGAAACTTGCTTTGGATTCGTGAAAAAATTCGATTTCGAGATTTTGATCAAACTTGAAATTACTATGATAGGAAAGTCGAAAAAGCGGTTCTCACAATTATATCTATATGTCCGTCCGTTCAGCTACAGCCTAAAAGGGTTGGCGGATTTTCCTAAAACTAATTATTTTTTGGACCCACAACTTTTTTTGATTTTTTTCCTCAGGCCTATCAGCATAGGCCTATCGGCAAATGCTTATAGGCATAGGCTCATATCAGTATAGGCTTATCGGCATAGGTCTATCGGCAAAGGACTATCGGCATAGGCTTATAGGAGTAGGCTTATAGGCATAGGTCTATCGGCAAAGGACTATCGGCATAGGCCTATCGGCAAAGGCTTATCAGCATAGGCTTATAGGAGTAGGCTTATAGGCATAAGTCTACCGGCAAACGACTATCAGCCTATCGGCAAAGGCCTATCTGCAAAGACTATAGGCATAAGTCTATCGGCTAAGGCCTATCGGCAAAGGCTTATCGGCATAGGTCTATTGGCATAGGCCTATCGACAAAGGCTTATCGGCATAGGCTTATAGGAGTAGGCTTTTCGGCATAGGTCTATCGGCAAAGGACTATCGGCAAAGGCCTATCGGCTTAGGTCTATCGGCAAAGGCTTATCGGCATAGGCTTATAGGAGTAGGCTTATAGGCATAGGTCTATCGGCAAAGAACTATCGGCCTATCGGCATAGGCCTATCGGCAATGGCTTATCGGCATAGGCTTATAGGAGTAGGCTTATCGGCATAGGCTTATAGGAGTAGGCTTTTCGGCATAGGTCTATCGGCAAAGGACTATCGGCAAAGGCCTATCGGCTTAGGTCTATCGGCAAAGGCTTATCGGCATAGGCTTATAGGAGTAGGCTTATCGGCATTATTCTATCGGCAAAGGACTATCGGCCTATCGGCAAAGGGCTATCGGCATAGGCTTATAGAATTTGGCTTATCGGCATAGGTTAATCGGTAAATGACTATCGGCCTATCAGAAAAGGCATATCGGCAAAGACTATCGGCATAGGCCTATCGGCAAAGGCTTATCGGCATAGGCTTATAGGAGTAGGCTTATAGGCATAGGTATATCGGCAAAGAACTATCGGCCTATCGGCATAGGCCTATCGGCATAGGCTTATCGGCATAGGTCTATCAGCAATGGCTTATCGGCATAGGCTTATAGGAGTAGGCTTATAGGCATAGGTCTATCGGCAAAGAACTATCGGCCTATCGGCATAGGCCTATCGGCATAGGCTTATCGGCATAGGTCTATCGGCAATGGCTTATCGGCATAGGCTTATAGGAGTAGGCTTATAGGCATAGGTCTATCGGCAAAGAACTATCGGTCTATCGGCATAGGCCTATCGGCATAGGCTTATCAGCATAGGTCTATCGGCAATGGCTTATCGGCATAGGCTCATAGGAGTAGGCTTATAGGCATAGGTCTATCGGCAAAGAACTATCGGTCTATCGGCAAAGGACTATCGGCAAAGGCCTATCAGCTTAGGTCGATCAGCAAAGGCCTATCGGAATAGGCCTATCGGCATAGGCTTATCGGCATAGGTCTATCGGCAATGGCTTATCGGCATAGGCTTATAGGCTTATAGGCATAGGTCTATCGGCAAAGAACTATCGGTCTATCGGCATAGGCCTATCGGCATAGGCTTATCAGCATAGGTCTATCGGCAATGGTTTATCGGCATAGGCTCATAGGAGTAGGCTTATTGGCATAGGTCTATCGGCAAAGGACTATCGGCAAAGGCCTATCGGCTTAGGTTTATCAGCATAGGCCTATCGGCATAGGTCTATCGGCAATGGCTTATCGGCATAGGCTTATAGGAGTAGGCTTATAGACATAGGTCTATCGGCAAAGGACTATCGGCAAAGGCCTCTCGGCATAGGCTTATCGGCATAGGCCTATCGGCATAGGCCTATCGGCAAAGGCTTATCGGCATAGGCTTATAGGAAAAGGCCTATTGGAATAGGCTTACCGGCATAGGTCTATCGGCACTGGCTTATCGGCATAGGCTTATAGGAGTAGGCTTATTGGCATAGGTCTATCGGCAAAGGACTATCGGCCTATCGGCAAAGGCCTATCGGCAAAGGACTATCGGCAAAGGCCTATCGGCATAAGTCTATAGGCAAAGGCCTATCGGCATAGAACTACGGTCTTAGACCTATCGGCAAAGGCTTATCGGCATAGGCTTATAGGAAAAGGCCTATTGGAATAGGCTTATCGGCATAGGTCTATCGGCACTGGCTTATCGGCATAGGCTTATAGGAGTAGGCTTTTCGGCATAGGTGTATCGCCGAAGGACTATTGGCCTATCGGCATAGGCCTATCGGCAAAGGACTATCGGCATAGGCTTATAGAAGTTGGCTTGTCGGCATAGGTCTATCGGCAAAGGACTATCGGCCTTTCGTCAAAGGCCTAGCGGCAAAGACTATCGGAATAGGCCTATCGCAAAGGCTTATCGGCATAGGCCTATCGGCAAAGGCTTATCGGCATAGGCCTATCGGCAAAGGCTTATCGGCATAGGTCTATTGGCATAAAACTATCGGCATAGGTATATCGGCAAAGGACTATGGGCATAGGCTTATAGAAGTTGGCCTTTCGGCATAGGTCTATCGGCAAAGGACTATCGACCTATCATCAGAGACCTATCGGCAAAGACTATCGGCATGGGTCTATAGGCATAGGCCTATCGGCATAGGCCTATCGGCATAGGCTTATCGGCATAGGTCTTTCGGCAAAGGACAATCGGCAAAGGACTATCGGCATGGGCTTACAGAAGTAGGCTTATCGGCATTATTCTATCGGCAAAGGACTATCGGCCTATCGGCAAAGGACTATCAGCATGGGCTTACATGAAGTAGGCTTATCGGCATAGGTCTATCGGCAAAGGACTATCGGCCTATCATCAGAGACCTATCGGCAAAGGCTATCGGCATGGGTCTATAGGCATAGGCCTATCGGCATAGGTCTATCGGCAAATGCCTATCGGTAAAAGTCTATAGACAAAGGCTTATCGGCAAAGAACTTCAGTCTTAGATCTATCGACAAAGGGTTATCAGCATAAGCCTATCGACAAAGAGGGTTATCGGCATAGGCATATCAGCATAGGCCTATCGGCATAGGTCTATCGACATAAGCCTATTGATAAAGTGTTATCGGCATAAGCCTATCGACAAAGAGGGTTATCGGCATAGGCTTATAGGAGTAGGCTTTTCGGCATGGGTCCATGGGCCGATAGGCATAGGCATATCGGTATAGGACTGTCAGCATAGGCCTATCGCGATAGGCCTATCGGCAGAATACTTTCGACAAAGGCCTATCGGCAAAGGCCTATCGGCATAGGTCTATCGGCAAAGGCCTCTCGGCAAAGGTTTTTTGGCAAACGCCTATCGGCATAGGTCTATTTCAGCATGGGCCTATCGGCATAGGCCTATCGGCAAAGGACTATTGGCAAAGGCCTATCGGCAAAGGCTTATCGGCATAGGTCTATTGGCATAAGACTATCGGCATAGGCCTATCGGCATAGGCCTATCGGCAAAGGACTTTTGGCAAACGCCTATCGGTATAGGCCTATCGGCAAAGGACTATCGACAAATGCTTATCGGCATAGTTTTATAGGAGTAGGCTTATCGGCATGGGTCTATCGCCAAAGGACTATTGGCCGATCGTCAAAGGTCTATCGGCATAGGCCTATCGGCATAGGCCTATCGGTAAAGGACTTTTGGCAAGCGCCTATCGGTATAGGTCTATTGGCAAAAGACTATCGGTATAGGCCTATCAGTAAATGACTATCAGCATAGGCCTATCGGCAAAGGACTTTTGGCAAACACCTATCGGTATAGGCCTATCGGCAAAGGCCTATCGGCAAAGGACTATCGACAAATGCCTATCGGCATAGTTTTATAGGAGTAGGCTTATCGGCATAGGTCTATCGCCAAAGGACTATTGGCCGATCGTCAAAGGCCTATCGGCTTAGGTCTATCAGCATAGGCCTATCGGCATAGGCCTATCGGCAAAGGCTTATCGGCATAGGCCTATCGGCAAAGGCTTATCGGCATAGGTCTATTGGCATAAGACTATCGGCATAGGCCTATCGGCATAGGCCTATCGACATAGGCCTATCGGCAAAGGCTTATCAGCATAGGCTTATAGAAGTAGGCTTTACGGCATAGGCCTATCGGCATAGGCCTATCGGCATAGGCCTATGGGTAAAGGACTTTTGGCAAACGCCTATCGGTATAGGTCTATTGGCAAAGGCCTATCGGCAAAGGCCTAAAGGCAAAGGCTTATCAGCATAGGCTTATAGAAGTAGGCTTTACGGCATAGGCCTATCGGCATAGGCCTATCGGCAAAGGCCTATGGGTAAAGGACTTTTGGCAAACGCCTATCGGTATAGGTCTATTGGCAAAGGCCTATCGGCAAAGGCCTATCGTCAAAGGCCTATCGGCCTATCATCAAAGACCTATCGGCAAAGACTATCGGCATGGGTCTATCGGCATAGGTCTATCGGCAAATGCCTATCGGCAAAAGTCTATAGGCAAAGGCTTATCGGCAAAGAACTTCAGTCTTAGATCTATCGACAAAGGGTTATCGGCATAAGCCGGCATAATCGGCATAGCCTTATAGAATTTGGCTTATAGGACTGTCAGCATAGGCCTATCGCCATAGGCCTATTGGCAGAATACTTTCGACAAATGCTTATCGGCAAAGGCCTATCGGCATAGGTCTATCGCCAATAGACTATCGGCAAAGGCCTATCGGCAAAGCACTATCGGCAAAGGCCTCTCGGCAAAGGTTTTTTGGCAAACGCCTATCGGCATAGGTCTATTTCAGCATAGGCCTATCGGCATAGGCCTATCGGCAAAGGACTTTTGGCAAACGCCTATCGGTATAGGCCTATCGGCAAAGGACTATCGGCAAAGGCCTATCGGAAAAGGCTTATCGGCATAGGTCTATTGGCATAAGACTATCGGCATAGGCCTATCGGCATAGGCCTATCGGCATAGGCCTATCGGCAAAGGACTTTTGCCAAACGCCTATGGGTATAGGCCTATCGGCAAGGCCTATCGACAAAGGACTATCGACAAATGCTTATCGGCATAGTTTTATAGGAGTAGGCTTATCGCATGGGTCTATCGCCAAAGGACTATTGGCCGATCGTCAAAGGCCTATCGGCTTAGGTCTATCAGCATAGGCCTATCGGCATAGGCCTATCGGCATAGGTCTATCAGCATAGGCATATCGGCAAAGGCTTATCAGCATAGGCTTATAGAAGTAGGCTTTACGGCAGAGGTCTATCGGCATAGGCCTATCGGCATAGGCCTATCGGCATAGGCCTATCGGCATAGGCCTATGGGTAAAGGACTTTTGGCAAACGCCTATCGGTATAGGTCTATTGGCAAAGGCCTATCGGCAAAGGCCTATCGCAAAGGCCTATCGGCATAGGCCTATCATTTATTTATTTAATATTCACAATCAGTAAATGACTATCGGCAAATGCCTATCGCCATAGGCCTTTGGGCAAAGGATTATCGGCAAAGACCTATGGGCATATCGGCACAGGCCTATCGGCAAAGGCCTATCGGCAAAGGCCTATCGTCAAAGGCCTATCGGCATAGGCCTATCAGTAAATGACTATCGGCATCGGCTTATCGGCATAGGCCTTTAGGCAAAGGATTATCGGCAAAGACCTATGGGCATATCGGCATAGGCCTATCGGTAAAGGACTTTTGGCAAACGCCTATCGGTATAGGTCTATTGGCAAAGGGCTATCGACAAAGGACTATCGGCAAAGGCCTATCGGCATAGGCCTATCGGCAAAGGACTATTGGCAAAAGACTATCGGCATAGGCCTATCGGTATAGGCTTATTGGTATAGGCTTATAGGAGTAGGCTTTACGGCATAGGTCTATCGGCATAGGCCTATCGGCATAGGTCTATCGGCATAGGCCTATCGGCATAGGCCTATCGCTATAGGCCTATCGGTAAAGGACTTTTGGCAAACGCCTATCGGTATAGGTCTATTGGCAAAGGCCTATCGGCAAAGGCCTATCGTCAAAGGCCTATCGGCATAGGCCTATCAGTAAATGACTATCGGCATAGGCCTTTGGGCAAAGGATTATCGGCAAAGACCTATGGGCATATCGGCATAGGCCTATCGGTAAAAAACTTTTGGCAAACGCCTATCGGTATAGGTCTATTGGCAAAGGGCTATCGACAAAGGACTATCGGCAAAGGACTTTTGGCAAACGCCTATCGGTATAGGCCTATCGACAAATGCTTATCGGCATAGTTTTATAGGAGTAGGCTTATCGGCATGGGTCTATCGCCAAAGGACTATTGGCCGATCGTCAAAGGCCTATCGGCTTAGGTCTATCAGCATAGGCCTATCGGCATAGGCCTATCGGCATAGGCCTATTGGCATAGGCCTATCGGCAAAGGCTTATCAGCATAGGCTTATAGAAGTAGGCTTTACGGCATAGGTCTATCGGCATAGGCCTATCGGCATAGGCCTATCGGCATAGGCCTATCGGTAAAGGACTTTTGGCAAACGCCTATCGGTATAGGTCTATTGGCAAAGGCCTATCGGCAAAGGCCTATCTTCAAAGGCCTATCGGCATAGGCCTATCGGTATAGGCTTATCAGCATAGGCTTATAGAAGTAGGCTTTACGGCATAGGTCTATCGGCATAGGCCTATCGGCATAGGCCTATCGGTAAAGGACTTTTGGCAAACGCTTATCGGTATAGGTCTATTGGCAAAGGCCTATCGGCAAAGGCCTATCGTCAAAGGCCTATCGGCATAGGCCTATCAGTAAATGACTATCGGCATAGGTCTATCGCCAATAGACTATCGGCAAAGGCCTATCGGCAAAGCACTATCGGCAAAGGCCTCTCGGCAAAGGTTTTTTGGCAAACGCCTATCGGCATAGGTCTATTTCAGCATAGGCCTATCGGCATAGGCCTATCGGCAAAGGACTTTTGGCAAACTCCTATCGGTATAGGCCTATCGGCAAAGGACTATCGGCAAAGGCCTATCGGAAAAGGCTTATCGGCATAGGTCTATTGGCATAAGACTATCGGCATAGGCCTATCGGCATAGGCCTATCGGCATAGGCCTATCGGCAAAGGACTTTTGCCAAACGCCTATCGGTATAGGCCTATTGGCAAGGCCTATCGACAAAGGACTATCGACAAATGCTTATCGGCATAGTTTTATAGGAGTAGGCTTATCGCATGGGTCTATCGCCAAAGGACTATTGGCCGATCGTCAAAGGCCTATCGGCTTAGGTCTATCAGCATAGGCCTATCGGCATAGGCCTATCGGCATAGGTCTATCAGCATAGGCATATCGGCAAAGGCTTATCAGCATAGGCTTATAGAAGTAGGCTTTACGGCAGAGGTCTATCGGCATAGGCCTATCGGCATAGGCCTATGGGTAAAGGACTTTTGGCAAACGCCTATCGGTATAGGTCTATTGGCAAAGGCCTATCGGCAAAGGCCTATCGCAAAGGCCTATCGGCATAGGCCTATCATTTATTTATTTAATATTCACAATCAGTAAATGACTATCGGCAAATGCCTATCGCCATAGGCCTTTGGGCAAAGGATTATCGGCAAAGACCTATGGGCATATCGGCACAGGCCTATCGGCAAAGGCCTATCGGCAAAGGCCTATCGTCAAAGGCCTATCGGCATAGGCCTATCAGTAAATGACTATCGGCATAGGCTTATCGGCATAGGCCTTTAGGCAAAGGATTATCGGCAAAGACCTATGGGCATATCGGCATAGGCCTATCGGTAAAGGACTTTTGGCAAACGCCTATCGGTATAGGTCTATTGGCAAAGGGCTATCGACAAAGGACTATCGGCAAAGGCCTATCGGCATAGGCCTTTGGGCAAAGGATTATTTGCAAAGACCTATGGGCATATCGGCATAGGCCTATCGGCAAAGGACTATTGGCAAAAGACTATCGGCATAGGCCTATCGGTATAGGCTTATTGGTATAGGCTTATAGGAGTAGGCTTTACGGCATAGGTCTATCGGCATAGGCCTATCGGCATAGGCCTATCGCCATAGGCCTATCGGTAAAGGACTTTTGGCAAACGCCTATCGGTATAGGTCTATTGGCAAAGGCCTATCGGCAAAGGCCTATCGTCAAAGGCCTATCGGCATAGGCCTATCAGTAAATGACTATCGGCATAGGCCTTTGGGCAAAGGATTATCGGCAAAGACCTATGGGCATATCGGCATAGGCCTATCGGTAAAAGACTTTTGGCAAACGCCTATCGGTATAGGTCTATTGGCAAAGGGCTATCGACAAAGGACTATCGGCAAAGGTCTTTTGGCAAACGCCTATCGGTATAGGCCTATCGACAAATGCTTATCGGCATAGTTTTATAGGAGTAGGCTTATCGGCATGGGTCTATCGCCAAAGGACTATTGGCCGATCGTCAAAGGCCTATCGGCTTAGGTCTATCAGCATAGGCCTATCGGCATAGGCCTATCGGCATAGGCCTATTGGCATAGGCCTATCGGCAAAGGCTTATCAGCATAGGCTTATAGAAGTAGGCTTTACGGCATAGGTCTATCGGCATAGGCCTATCGGCATAGGCCTATCGGCATAGGCCTATCGGTAAAGGACTTTTGGCAAACGCCTATCGGTATAGGTCTATTGGCAAAGGCCTATCGGCAAAGGCCTATCTTCAAAGGCCTATCGGCATAGGCCTATCGGTATAGGCTTATCAGCATAGGCTTATAGAAGTAGGCTTTACGGCATAGGTCTATCGGCATAGGCCTATCGGTAAAGGACTTTTGGCAAACGCTTATCGGTATAGGTCTATTGGCAAAGGCCTATCGGCAAAGGCCTATCGTCAAAGGCCTATCGGCATAGGCCTATCAGTAAATGACTATCGGCAAATGCCTATCGCCATAGGCCTTTGGGCAAAGGATTATCGGCAAAGACCTATGGGCATATCGGCATAGGCCTATCGGTAAAAGACTTTTGGCAAACGCCTATCGGTATAGGCCTATCGACAAATGCTTATCGGCATAGTTTTATAGGAGTAGGCTTATCGGCATGGGTCTATCGCCAAAGGACTATTGGCCGATCGTCAAAGGCCTATCGGCTTAGGTCTATCAGCATAGGCCTATCGGCATAGGCCTATCGGCATAGGCCTATTGGCATAGGTCTATCGGCAAAGGCTTATCAGCATAGGCTTATAGAAGTAGGCTTTACGGCATAGGTCTATCGGCATAGGCCTATCGGCATAGGCCTATCGGTAAAGGACTTTTGGCAAACGCCTATCGGTATAGGTCTATTGGCAAAGGCCTATCGGCAAAGGCCTATCTTCAAAGGCCTATCGGCATAGGCCTATCGGTATAGGCTTATCAGCATAGGCTTATAGAAGTAGGCTTTACGGCATAGGTCTATTGGCATAAGCCTATCGGCATAGGCCTATCGGTAAAGGACTTTTGGCAAACGCCTATCGGTATAGGTCTATTGGCAAAGGCCTATCGGCAAAGGCCTATCGTCAAAGGCCTATCGGCATAGGCCTATCAGTAAATGACTATTGGCAAATGCCTATCGCCATAGGCCTTTGGGCAAAGGATTATCGGCAAAGACCTATGGGCATATCGGCACAGGCCTATCGGCAAAGGCCTATCGGCAAAGGCCTATCGGCAAAGGCCTATCGGCAAAGGCCTATCGTCAAAGGCCTATCGGCATAGGCCTATCAGTAAATGACTATCGGCATAGGCTTATCGGCATAGGCCTTTGGGCAAAGGATTATCGGCAAAGACCTATGGGCATATCGGCATAGGCCTATCGGTAAAGGACTTTTGGCAAACGCCTATCGGTATAGGTCTATTGGCAAAGGGCTATCGACAAAGGACTATCGGCAAAGGCCTATCGGCATAGGCCTTTGGGCAAAGGATTATTTGCAAAGACCTATGGGCATATCGGCATAGGCCTATCGGCAAAGGACTATTGGCAAAAGACTATCGGCATAGGCCTATCGGCATAGGCTTATTGGTATAGGCTTATAGGAGTAGGCTTTACGGACTTTTGGCAAACGCCTATCGGTATAGGTCTATTGGCAAAGGCCTATCGGCAAAGGCCTATCGGCAAAGGCCTATCGTCAAAGGCCTATCGGCATAGGCCTATCAGTAAATGACTATCGGCATAGGCCTTTGGGCAAAGGATTATCGGCAAAGACCTATGGGCATATCGGCATAGGCCTATCGGTAAAAGACTTTTGGCAAACGCCTATCGGTATAGGTCTATTGGCAAAGGGCTATCGACAAAGGACTATCGGCAAAGGCCTATCGGCATAGGCCTTTGGGCAAAGGATTATTTGCAAAGACCTATGGGCATATTGGCATAGGCCTATCGGCAAAGGATTATTGGCAAAAGACTATCGGCATAGGCCTATCGGCATAGGCTTATTGGTATAGGCTTATAGGAGTAGGCTTTACGGCATAGGTCTATCGGCATAGGCCTATCGGCATAGGCCTATCGGCAAAGGACTTTTGGCAAACGCCTATCGGTATAGGCCTATCGGCAAAGGCCTATCGGCAAAGGACTATCGACAAATGCTTATCGGCATAAATTTATAGGAGTAGGCTTATCGGCATAGGTCTATCGCCAAAGGACTATTGGCCGATCGTCAAAGGCCTATCGGCTTAGGTCTATCAGCATAGGCCTATCGGCATAGGCCTATCGGCAAAGGCTTATCGGCATAGGCCTATCGGCATAGGTCTATCGGCATAGGCCTATCGGCATAGGCCTATCGGCATAGGCCTATCGGTAAAGGACTTTTGGCAAACGCCTATCGGTATAGGTCTATTGGCAAAGGCCTATCGGCAAAGGCCTATCTTCAAAGTCCTATCGGCATAGGCCTATCGGTATAGGCTTATCAGCATAGGCTTATAGAAGTAGGCTTTACGGCATAGGTCTATCGGCATAGGCCTATCGGCATAGGCCTATCGGTAAAGGACTTTTGGCAAACGCCTATCGGTATAGGTCTATTGGCAAAGGCCTATCGGCAAAGGCCTATCGTCAAAGGCCTATCGGCAAAGGCCTATGGGCATATCGGCACAGGCCTATCGGCAAAGGCCTATCGGCAAAGGCCTATCGTCAAAGGCCTATCGGCATAGGCCTATCAGTAAATGACTAGCGGCATAGGCTTATCGGCATAGGCCTTTGGGCAAAGGATTATCGGCAAAGACCTATGGGCATATCGGCATAGGCCTATCGGTAAAGGACTTTTGGCAAACGCCTATCGGTATAGGTCTATTGGCAAAGGGCTATCGACAAAGGACTATCGGCATTATTGGCAAAAGACTATCGGCATAGGCCTATCGACATAGGCTTATTGGTATAGGCTTATAGGAGTAGGCTTTACGGCATAGGTCTATCGGCATAGGCCTATCGGCATAGGCCTATCGGCAAAGGACTTTTGGCAAACGCCTATCGGTATAGGCCTATCGGCAAAGGCCTATCGGCAAAGGACTGTCGACAAATGCTTATCGGCATAGTTTTATAGGAGTAGGCTTATCGGCATAGGTCTATCGCCAAAGGACTATTGGCCGATCGTCAAAGGCCTATCGGCTTAGGTCTATCAGCATAGGCCTATCGGCATAGGCCTATCGGCAAAGGCTTATCGGCATAGGCCTATCAGCAAAGGCTTGTCGGCATAGGTCTATTGGCATAAGACTATCGGCATAGGCCTATCGGCATAGGCCTATCGGCATAGGCCTATCGGCATAGGCCTATCGGCATAGGCCTATCGGCAAAGGCTTATCAGCATAGGCTTATAGAAGTAGGCTTTACGGCATAGGTCTATCGGCATAGGCCTATCGGCATAGGCCTATCGGTAAAGGACTTTTGGCAAACGCCTATCGGTATAGGTCTATTGGCAAAGGCCTATCGGCAAAGGCCTATCGGCAAAGGCTTATCGGCATAGGCCTATTGGCAAAGGCTTATCGGCATAGGTCTATTGGCATAAGACTATCGGCATAGGCCTATCGGCATAGGCCTATCGGCATAGGCCTATCGGCAAAGGCTTATCAGCATAGGCTTATAGAAGAAGGCTTTACGGCATAGGTCTATCGGCATAGGCCTATCGGCATAGGCCTATCGGCATAGGCCTATCGGTAAAGGACTTTTGGCAAACGCCTATCGGTATAGGTCTATTGGCAAAGGCCTATCGGCAAAGGCCTATCGGCAAAGGCTTATCGGCATAGGCCTATCGGCAAAGGCTTATCGGCATAGGTCTATTGGCATAAGACTATCGGCATAGGCCTATCGGCATAGGCCTATCGGCAAAGGCTTATCAGCATAGGCTTATAGAAGTAGGCTTTACGGCATAGGTCTATCGGCATAGGCCTATCGGTAAAGGACTTTTGGCAAACGCTTATCGGTATAGGTCTATTGGCAAAGGCCTATCGGCAAAGGCCTATCGTCAAAGGCCTATCGGCATAGGCCTATCAGTAAATGACTATCGGCAAATGCCTATCGCCATAGGTCTATCGGCATAGGCTTATCGGCATACGAGGCTTATCGGTATATGCCTTTGAACATGTTATTTTATTGATGATTGCATAAAATAAAGATAACAGCTGAAGTAACAATTCCTGATCAAATAAAAATCGAGAAAATCCGAAGAATCACTCCCGTCAATCATACCATCACGTATGTATGTACATAACTATTTTGATAACTATTTTGCGACCATAAAACGATAATTTAAGAAAATGTTTTTGAAAAATAAAAATATTTCTATCCAAACTGAAAGAGTAAATACAATACAAACTAAAAAACACACTTTCTTCACAATTGCACCAACTTTAATCTTGCCACTGTCATGTCCTTAACTAAAATTTTAGCAACCAACTTACATTCGCAATTGCTTTAAAAAAGATTGCATAACTAAAGTTATCAAACCGAGGTGTAATTCAATACTTTAGGTAAAAATACTTTAGAAAATTATGTTGGAATTGATAGGTCTAGCAAAAATGATTGAGACTCAAAAGAATGCAATATTAAACGATTGCATTCTTTTACAACTCAAGGTAGGAGGAAAAACTTCCAGATCAAAATAAAATTAGACCTGCAATTTAGTTGGCCACAGAAAAAACCGGAAGTCATATCGACGTTTTCTTAAGTGAACACCACAAGTATGGGTTGAAGAAGTGGAGTGGAAGGGCTATGGTCCCAATTTAGAGACTCTGAGTCATGACGTCGGAATAAAATTTCGCAAACAATACGGAATTTTATTAATATTTGCTGATTACAAATGTTTTCTTCTATAAATAGTTTCAAACAGGTACAAACAAAAACGACGACGTGAACCCTTTTTGAGATGTTGAAGACATTTGTTGATTATAACAAATTGCCAAAATTGCAGCCTCAACAAAATTCCTTCCGCTATCAAATTATTTCAACTGTACGCTGTACCACTAACATGGAAAATCTGTTTGTTTATTTTCCATTATCCTACATTAATTCCAACGAACGTGTAAAACGAACACAAATAAAACACAAAATTAAGTAAGATACCTTGGGTTGCATTTTTCTTTCCGCAAAAAAATAAATAATAATAAAAAAAAACATTTTCTTTTATTTCATTTCCTTAATGGAAAGAGAAAAAGTTTTCCATTGGATTTGTTTATTTCTTTTTTTTTATCATTCTATTTTTAGTTTTCACGAAGTTAGTCCTTTTTTTTATATTGCACATAACTCAGTTACTTTTGAAGAAGAAGAAGAAAAAGAAAAAGAAGAAAGAAGTTTTTTGTTGTTGTTCTCTTTGTTAAAATAGGATATTCAGTATGGCAAGGAAAATTCATCAAAATCCTGATTTTCTCTTGTTTCTTCCTCACTTCCTATGTTAACTGCAATTGTACTCTATAATACAACTGAATGAGAAAGTATAACCAAAAGCAGATAGAAATTAAAATTAGAGCAATCGTCAACATAGAGAATAATAAAAAAAAAGGACGGACTACAAAGTCTTTGTTGAAATTTGGACGAAGCAATAAAGCCTGAGCTGACATACTTTCAACAATATTAATTTTGTTGCTGAGGTTTGGAACTTCGAAGAGAGAATGCAAAATGAACATTACAAAGGAACAAAAAGTTATTATAAAAAAAAATTATTTTTTTTTGTATCTTCCTTAAGATTTTGTTAATGAGATGAATAGAAGCTGAACAAAATAAAACGGATGAAAAAAAAAATAATAGCTGAGAGGGAATCTTGTTAATTATTTAAGCTTTATTAGAAGTTTGAATTAAAACACATCTGGAGGTATTAAAAATATTTCTTTAGCTTGTAGCTACAAGCTTAAGCTGTTTATGAATGAAAATATTTATGCCAATTACTCAATTCGTGTTCTATTTTCTCTTCATAACAAACTTAACTACATGCAACAGTGGGACGGTATCATAAATAATTTAGACTAATTTGTTTGTGTGTGGGCAGGTCATTCGGAATACCAATCTAGGCTTTATGGTTTTCAATTCATGATTCAAACAATAGTCTTCCAACAAACTCTTTAGGCTTTTTTTCGATGCCATTATTTGTGTAATGGTTTTCTCTTTTATGATTTTTATTTTCCTTTCACCAACCTCTGAGCTCTAGCTTTTTGTCACAATTTATAACCTTGTACAACACTCTTCAAAATTAAGCGTTTGAACGAAGTTCGTTTTTATCAAAATCTGATGCTCATAGAATAAACATTTCGAAAGTTTAAATTTTTGAAAAATTTGCTACAACACAATTTTTGGCGACATGCGACGGCTGTCTCCGACGTAATTTATTCTGGAGGCCCAAATTTCGATCACTTTTTCCAACGTCGATCTTTTCGGACTTACCGTTATCGGCATACACTAACGACTTCCCCACAAAAAATAGTCTAACGTCGGCTTTAAATCGCACGATTTTGGATTCCAATTCACGGATCCGAAACGTGAAACGTTGTGTTACAAGTTGCGCCATCTTGATGAAACTACACCTCCTGATTTATCTTCACTCCAAATACGGCAGTTTTGTGTATTGACGTAGCCATTCAACCAAAATTCTCTCATAAAAATTGGGATCAATGCCAATCTTGTTTTGGGCCAATTCACAGAATCTATAAGCTTGGTTAAGTCTATTCATGTCAAAATGCCAAACCAAACTTAACACAAAATCACTTAACACAGCTATTAAAATGGCCGCCAGTTAAAAATTCGCTGCCAACTTGAAGTTCTTTAACTCAACAAAAATCCATTAATTTGGCCTCAAGAAAATTCTATATAGGTAAGAAATTTAATTGCTTGGTGTCTGACAGTCCATAACAAAACAAAGTGAAAGACAAAATGACAGCCGGATGTGTTCACAATGTCACACTTGCTTAACGTGTGTCCGCATCCATAAAATACCACAATACCTGAATTATTCACCAACAACAATATATTGTATAACCTTGAGTTCCTATATGGTTCCTAATTCCTATGTACTACATATAAACCATCATCTTCTATTTCTAACCCAGATTGAAGAAGACTATACAAACAACACACAAAAGAGACCTGTCACCAATTAAAGTTGTCCTCTTATTTATGAGTCGCTAAAAGAGAAAACGGAGCAGACAAATTGGCCCAATTTCCCGCTAAACATATGTATGACTGCCCGCCGCTGCCGCCCGCCATCGCCAGCCAGGCAAGGTATATAGACTGGTAGTGGATGGCATATTGTAAGTACCGAGGACTCTATATGAGACAATGGGTATACAACAGTATGTTATGTCCTCTAAACCAAAAAAAAAACGCTAGAGGCTTTTGCCAACAGACACGGTCATGAATACAATTTCGAACTTTTTGCATTTCCATATAAACGAGTAGGTATCTACGACAAACTACAAGGAGAATGAGTCCTTTACATCAACTCCTTCGCCCAGTACTAGCACTAAATGTTATGTACACAAACAGGGTGTTCCATTGTTCTTCAATTTTTTTAAATATGAAGTTAAAAAAAAACTGCTCCCGAATCTTTCGGAGTTTTTCGAAACGATTTTTGGGCGCTGTTTCATGGTTGACGTCTTCAACGTGGAACTTAGACGTAAAATATCGACATTCTGACGTGTTCTGAAGTAGGTAAAATATGTCTCTGGAAAGTACGAAAAGTTATCAAATTATCTATCGACCAAATCGATAAGGTTCCTGAGTGAATTTTAAGATTTTAAACTTAACTTTTGTCAGTCTAACAAAAAAGGATCTTTGATACTTTGAAATTGATTGACTAACAAAAATTTGAAACACCCTGTACAAGACATGTTTACAGTTAAACAATACAAATAAAACACCAAGCCTAACTAAAAGAAAGAATTTTTTTTTTGGAATGGGTGTCTACGATGCAAAAGATACAAAAAAAAAACAGAAAACAAACGAATTCAAAACTAAAGAAGAACGAACAAGAAGAAACAAAAACAGACAGCTTGCTTTGTTTTGTTTAAAGAACAACACACTTCCTTCACACAAACTCGAGCGACAAGAAACAAAAGCGGAAAGAATTGCCACTGCCACCATGTGCGGGTGAGGCTTGGTGTAACAATGGAATGGGCTAAAACACACCTCCTAACTTTCCTTGTGAAAGACTAAAGGAAACATTTTAATTAAGCAAAGTTCGGCTGACACAATAGCAACGGGCAGCCAGTTGAATGCTTGGCACAGGGTGGGCTGTTGTGCTATGCAGGGATGTTAAACTCGTTATACTCGTCTCGTATATATGTATGTGATTGGTTAAGTGGAATATATAGAGAGAGAAAGTCAGTTCGGTTGTTAAAAAAGAAAATTCCATCTCACACATATTAACACTGACTGCATGCAACCGTGAATCCTTTTGGCACATGTTATTTTCTTGTAACGATTGTTTTCAGATAAATGTACATCCTCTTCCTTTCGCATATTGTCTTTATAATGTAGGAGAATAATTCTTCTTTCTTCCTATAGCCTCTTTTTACATACAATCTGTATGCTTTTGTAAGCTTTATATATTTTTTTTTCTTTTTGTTGGGTTACTGTTCTTCAATTTCCATGTACTTTTAGTGAAGAGACAAGAAATGATGGGTTGCTTAGCTTTGTGGACTCTAAAGAAGGGCATTAATTTGTTGACTTTGGCAACAAATTGTAACGGAACCCCCTCCCCACATCCCTGCAAACACTATAACACAATTGATATTGTTATGTGTCCTTTGTTAGAACTATTCTATCGCTAGAACCAAAAACTAAAGTGCACACAAGCGAAGAGATGATACCGTTATGGATGTTGGAAACGCAATTTATACTGTTCGAGAAGACAATAGAGTAAAAACGGCTTCATGTGGTTAAGCAAATCAACATGAGAGTGTAAAAAGAAATGAGCAAATGGTGTCGCTTAATCAAACGCACATGTAGTACAAAATATCGATATCAGAACATAATTTTTGAGTTTTGATAAAATTTCTACCTAGCACTGATTTACATGAAGTTGAACAATGTGAATAGTCCAAAAGGTAAAATGTCGCTTTAGACGAATACGGAGTAGCGAGCGGGTGACGGTGAGTAATAAATGGCGAGTGGCGAGTTGAAAGTGACGAGGAATTAAAAACGAAATTTGGTAAGTAGATAGTGGCGAGTAACATGTATTTGTATAGATTAGCGAATGACAAGTACCGGGGAACAAATGACGGGACTATTGATTTATTGGAGCAAAAACTCCATGCTTATTTTTCATTGGAGCAATTACTACAGTTGATGAAAAAAAGCAGTTATTGGAGTACATTTTTTTGTAAAATGTGTTCTTGATACCCTTTTTCCAAATTACTGATAACCATTTTGTTGGCCCTTTATTGAGACTCATATTTTTTTATTATATTTTCAAATTCATTTACTCAAAAAAAAAAATTATTTAAAATATCAATGTGAACTTCTCAATAAGAAATGTTTGGCAAACGACTTTTTAGTTTTTGTAACTAATATCACAGTAATTAATTTATGCAGGTACAAATGTAGTCATCACCTAAAATACATTTTAAAATTTGATCAAATATAGAAAAATCTTATTTTCAAAACAGAAATACAAAATACATCAAATCACTTTAACCTAAACTGGATTTCCAATCAATCCAATTTCACTTATTTTGGTAATCAATCTAAAATCGTGCGGAAGGCAAACTTTAAAATATAAAGGCAGATACTTTATCAATTTATAAACCTTCAATCCACCTGATTGAGGGGTCGCATCGTCGCTCGTCGTGTCGGTTGGTTGGATCGTAAACCTTTTTGACTCTACCTTACATACCTGCCACCGGAAATTTCCCTGCCAAAATATTGGCTTACATAAACTATACCAACAATTTATAGAAATTGCGAACAAAAAAAAAATTTATTATTTCATTCGAATTTTGCTATGCTTAAAATAAAAAAGAAAAATCACAAACAAACAAAAAAAAAAAACTTGCTCAATTCAGCAGAAAATCCCATTTTACTTTTTTACATGGATGAATTGAATTCGGGGTAAGGCCTGACACAAGGTGAACAAACTATACCTCTCTCTACCTCTATATAAACGCTCCGCTCATACTCAAATTCCAGATGGTTGCATCGTAATATTGAGTTCGGTATAGGTTAGGTTCGTTCTACAATAATAACCCCCATCCAGAGGGTAATTTTCCATCGAAAATATTATTGCCAGTTGATCAAACACTATCTACATAGTTTACCTATATAAATCTACTAATATACATATTCCAACTATACTATAGATATATGAAAAACTTTAGCCGCACATCAAATTATAAAGTTTTGGGGTTTGAAGGGAACGGAAAACGGACGATAGTTGCTGTTGAATAAAGTTTGACGAAAGTTTTAAGGGTTTGTTTCAAGCATTCAAAAAGCTGCCCAATCAATATCAACATGGTTCTTCTAAATTAAGTTCAGTTTTTTTTTTTTGATTTTCTTTGTTGGTTAATGCTTGTTCATTTTAGGAAAAAGTTGGCCCTAACGATCATCCCCAATTATTTTTCAATAATGGCTGTACTTCAAGAGTAAAGTGAGAAAACCTTCAAAAGTGACCGCGTATTATATTTTAATAATTGCTTTGAATTGAGTTTTCCAACAGCTTAGAAGTACGTACAGTACCTATATCTTTCAAGAAAGTTTTGAAAATTGTGGTGAGTACCTATATTTTCACAGAATCCTGGAGGATATAATAAATTACGTATCTAGATATGCTCGTACTCGGGTATAGTTCAATTAATTATAAGCGTTCAGAACGAACAAGCTCTAAAAGTTGATATGGATTTTCAATTTAATGTTTATTAAAATTGGATTGCTCACGACGTATTTCAATTATACGTAAACTGAACGAACGCAAAATATTTAAAAACCACATTTTGTTTTGAACTATTTCAACACAAATCTTTGAGATTGCATAAGTTTTTTGGAGAATATTGGTTCCTTACTTAGGGACATTTTTTTCTGTATATGACAGAAATAATTTTTTGATAAATAATAACACATATTTGGAAATCCAATGAGACAGTCATAAAAACGTTTAAGTCTGTAGGTAGAACTATAATAGTCGGATGTGGTATAGGAAGCTAATGTCAAAACCGAACGAAAATTAGCTTTCCCAACACTCAAATGGAGGAGTCATCCATATTATATGCTTCCACCATTTTGATTTTTGTATCTATGTATGTGTCAATTCACTTTGGCAGGAGCTGTCGATGAGCGCTCTTGCTATCGATAGCGAAAGTTAACGAAGCCTAACGAAAGACCACCAATCGCAATTATTGGCGCGTCATATAAATTCCCCGTATTCGCTTCGTTTCATACGACCACTTCAGCTGACGTTCGACGATTATAGTTCTACCTTAAGGTAAGATTCGATTCACAGTTTTACTTAACAATACGTTGGGTGGTTAGTTATACTACAAAATTCACTTTACCTAACTTTTCGTTAAGTCATTGGAACAATGTGGTATGACGGAACAAACAGTAAAAGAAGACACAACAGTCCTAAATGTTGGCTTATTACTTAATAGTTTTATTATTGAATATTTGCTACTGCGGGTTTAGGAAATTTAGAAAACGTCGACAGGTGTGACAATTCTGGGAAAATCGGTATTATTCCATTTGATTGGTCAAAAAGTTTTTTGCGCCTGCATTGCATATCCTCAACGATATTGGATGAACATGGAACGTGTATGGCTTTTAAACTTGATTCTCAGGGCACCGTGAGAGTACCATCCAATTTTCGTCATGTTTGTTATTTGTAAAAGATGGTATTTTCTAGCTTCTTATTCGATCACGTCTTTTGACCTATGACTTGAAGATTGAATAACATTATGAAGTGCTGGACAGAAACTACATTGCAGAACTCTCCTCCTTTATCTTAGGGGGAATTTTTTGATCTTATAATGATTGATCCCTAGCTTTTGATTAAAGATCCAAGATATTTGAACTTCTCACACTTTTCAAATCAAATATCTGTCCGAAATAGGACCTAGTGTGGATCACAAAATGGGTCCTTTTCTCGCTATCTTCGATATAATTTTCGACAGAAACATCAATTGCTCTAACTTGTTGCGAAGACTTAGGTTCATCACTTATGATGGTTCCATCGTCAGCAAAGTGAAATCGATTCACTTTCAGATTCGTAATAAAGATCAAAAGACTAAAGGATATTCCCTGGTGCATACCTACTCTAATTGGGAACTCTTAGGTGATTTCTCCGGGGCATCTTACGTTTGTTTCAACTTGCCCCTGCATGTCCAGTCCCTAATCATTCGTACGTATACTTCTGGAACTCCTTGTTGTGTTAATTATTGATATAAGTCTCGAAAAAATCAACCAATAAAGTATGCAAATCTTTTGAGAAATCCCGATATTTTGCATCTGTTGTTGATTTACGCAGAACATTGGAAAGTTTGGCCTTGAAAACTATTAATTTAAAAGTCCTTCACATTACTGTTACCATTTATGAAGAATTTTGTCGTCATTCACTAGAAATTGGCCTTGAGCATTGAGTGTTCTAGATGAATTTTGGTGAATGAATCTGCTGATCATGTTTCTTTTCTGTACCTAAATTTTGAAAATTCTTGCGCCCTTGATCATGTTACAATGCCACAGTTCCTGAAAAAAATGGTTTGCATCAGCAAACGCGTGCAGATATTTTCCCCAGCTCTCCATTGGGCACAATTTTCTTCGGTCTGCTAAAGGACTTCGAGGCACTTTTTTTAATCTTCTTTGCGATAGGTGCAAGTTTATTAAGCTTTGAAGTGATCACTTCTTTCAATATCATTTTACAACCTTTCCCTTGGGGCTTCATGGTGATAATAAAAAAATGATTTTCAAACTCAACAATTTTGTTTTCAGGATCCAGTTTCTAAGTGGGAAATAAGTTTCAAAACATTTTTTTTTAAAAACCCTAATTTTTATCATTTTCATTTTGACGCTAAATGGCATCAAAAAGCGGTAAAAATTTTTTGTGAAAGATACGTGGAATGTCTTCTTTTTTGTTTGTTTGTTAAATTATTTTAAAACAGATTTTCCAGTTATGAGCTTGATCAAAAAAAAAAAAAAAAATAAAATGAAGGGCCTACAGTTTTTTAATCAATCATTGGACGTCGTCAACAAATCATCAAATCCAATCACGTTGCCTGTTATACACTATCCAGGGTGAGTCATGTGCAGTGCGCCAAAATGCCAGGGCGTGTAGGTTGGGTTGAGACAAGAAAAAAATGGTACAGGAGAGGGTCTCTTCCCTCCCGTTCAGCGGGGAGGGGCAACTTTCGAAAAAATTGGCTTAAAATGGAAAAAAAAAATATTTAAAATCAGCGGGTTCATCCACAATGCTGTGCGATACCTTTTTGAAAAAAAGCCAAAAACTTCTTCGATCATTTTATTTTTATAAATAAATATATTTTAAGGAATAGTTTTTGAAAAATTAATTTTCAAAGTCAAAATTAAAAAAAAAGGAAAAAAAATTAATAATTTAAATTTCAAAATTCAATGCTGTTTACAAATTTAAGTGAAAACCAGAAAACCGTATACTTACTTATAAACGTCCAAAATAGATAAAGGGGAGTTTTTGAATAAAACACTAACATATTTTGTTTTTATTATATTTATGTGATTTATTTAAATTCATTTAGTTTGTTGTATATTTTCACGATTCATCTTTAAATTTATTTTTAATTTTTATTTACAATACTTTTTTTTTGCTTTTGTCATTGTTCAAATAATATTGAGTTCTGGTTTTTTTTTGTTGTATTATTATTTTTTAAATATATTTTAAAAGTGATTTTTTGTTTTCATAAATTTAATAAGTAGTATTAAATTTAACATTTATACTTTTTATTATTTTTTTTTCTGTTTTAATTTCTAAATTATTCGTGAACAACAACATTTATATAACAATCAATTTTATTTTATTTTATTTCTCACCTGTTTGTATTTTTTTCTTTAGTATTTCGCTTATTACGTTTTAATGTTTCATTTATTTCGCCTTAAGATTTCTATACCAAAAAAAAAAAGAAAGAATAGAGTTGTTTCATTATTATTTTTACAATGTTAAAAAAAATCGATTTTTTTTTCATGAACTTTTTTGGTATTTTTGGTTTTAGCTTTTCTTTTTTTTGCACGAATCATGAGATATGGAAATTTGTTTTTTTTTTGTTTTAAATTATTTTTGTTTGATTTTATTTGAAATATACATTTATTATCATTTACTGCAACAATTCGAATATTTTAGAAGACGGAAATTTATTTTATTAAAAAAAATAAAATTTAAATTGTTTTCTTAAATTTAAATATTTACATTAACAGAAGAAACTGAAATTTATATTAAGGGCACATTTTATAAATTATGCAATCAGAAAAATGATAATAGCTCGAGTGTAAGGGATTTGTTATTTTTAACTAAATAAATAGTTTTAACAAAAATAAAAATATTTTATAAAATAGGATAAGTGGTTCAATTAATGGTTTTTTAAAGAAAAATAAGAACAAAATCTTGATGTTTTTTACATCTATAAATTTTATTTTAAAGTTTTTTTTTTTTATTAATTTCTATAAATAAATGTTTATAATATGCAAATGCAGATTATTATTTTTACAAATTTTTATAAATATTAACATTTAAATAACTAATTATACTTATCTATTTATTTTTACAGAAAAACGTTTTAAAATTTAAAACTACTTATTTATTCATACCTATGTGTTAATTAAATTTTTTTTTCAAGAAATATACAGTTATAGAATGATTTGTTTTTTAAATTATTTAAAATTTATTTTTTTTTAACATAAACAAAAATTGTTGTACAAAAATTTCGAACTATTTACTAACTTAAATTACTTATTGAACAAACTAACTCAAATTTTTTTTTTTTTTATATATTTATGCAGGATGTTCAACACCTTATATTTTTTTTTTGTTATTATTTTTTTGTTTAAATTTTTTTTTTTTGAAACAAAAATAGTCTTATATTTTCTAGTGTTTTACCTAGGGCCTTATAGTTTTAATTTAATATATTACAGTATTTCTAAGTGAAAAAGATGTGTCTGAAATGAAAAAAAGTTATTAATTAATTTATAAAATTTATTATTTATTTAGTAAGATTTAAGGTTTAAGAAAATGAATTTAAAAATATATATTATTAATTTTTACCTAAATGTAATGGTATTAACTAAAATACATGGAACCAATAAACTTTCTAATATCGTTGCAATTCGATCGGCTGAAGAGGTTTTTCGTCGGGAAATAGCCGCCATATTATCTCCTGTAAAATATTAAACAATAATTTATTCATTAATTTTTTGTACCAAATACGCAAGAAAAATTTTATTTAATGATTCTGGCATAAATTTGTGAAACCATCTCAATTACTATTTTTCATATAAAACTCCATTTTTTGTTTCAAATCGGTTAAATCAAAGTAATTGTATAGTCCCACTTATTAAGCTGATTGTGAAACTAAAGCTGAGTTCATAAATGTAAAAATGCTGCAGTCATGCAAGATTTGCGTTTATGAACCGTTTTTAACATGTTTAACAATGTTGCAATTATGAACTGTAATCGGTCCGATTTGTCATATTGAAATTTTTGACATTTCTCGACGTTTCAAGGTCCCTAGAGCCTATATCAATCATTTTTAGAGAGATGTCTGTGTGTGCGTGTGTACGTACGTTCGTACGTCCGTACGTCCGTACGTTCTGGTACCAGTTTTCGTCGTCGATATCTCAAGAACGAGTAGAGATATCGGCTTCAAATAAATTTTGTTTTATAGATAATAACTTCGAAAGAAGCTGAGTTTATTAATATTCAATCAGCTGTTTTTTTACTATAGCAGTTTAAAAAAGAAGTGAAAATTTTGGTTGGGCTCAAATATCTCACGAACAAATAACGCTATTGACTTGAAATAAATTTTATTCGACACATTATGACGTCATACAAATTTGATATGAATTTGGAAAAAATCAATATACCGTTATTTTTTTTAAATCAAAAAAACTAAAAAAAAATTTTTATAGCTCGAATATCATTAGATGGAAAAACGATATTAATTTTAAAATAATTTTATTTTACGAAAAATATTTTTTTTGACTACTGGTGAAAATTTCAAAAAAATTCAATGGACAGTTTTTTTTTACAAAAAATTAAAAACTACAAAAAATTCTACCAAAAATTGGTGTAAATTGTCTTTCGACTCAAATTTCTCAAAACCGGGTAACGATATTGACTTCATGTTTATTTTATTTTCTACATAACATAATTGTTAGCAACTCATAAAATTTTGATAAATATTGAATGGGCAGTTTTTTTAACAAAAAATCAAAAACTGTTAAAAATTCTAAAGAAAATTAGTTTCAATTGTATTTCAGCTCGAATATCCTGAGAACGAACAACGATTGTGCCTTCTAAAATATTTTATTTTATACATAGTACAATTTTTTATGAAAGGTTAAATTTTGACAAAAATCTAATTGACAGTTTTTGACAAAAAATATAAAAAAAAAAAATAAACTAAAAAGTGTTAAAGTTTTCAAGATCACAAATGGGAAGTTATCAGTGTGGGTCGTACCCAGCCTCTTTTTTTTTAATATTTAGTAGTTTTTCGGGTTGGATTCATAATAGCAATATTTCAAAATTTTGATAAATCTAAACTTCTTTTTAGTAATTCTGCTAAAACATAATTCTGTATTAAATAATTCGGGATTTCAAAATTGTAGATATTAAAATATTATATTCTAAAATTATGTTAACCATAAAAGTAATTTTTTTTTTTAGGTTTAAATTTTTTCGAAAACTGTTTCGACGTTTAAAAAAGAAATACATAAATTTAAACTGCTATTGGCTCACTTTAAACAAAAAAAAAATCCAATTTATGAAAAGTATAAGTAGTCAATAAGTATTAGAATTTATTTAAAACTTTTTTTTAGTAGGTGCTGAAAAAATATTATTTTGAAAATATTTTTGAAATTTGAACAAAAATAAATTTTATTTTCAAAAATAACGGTATCTCTCATTTAAATGTTAGGAAAAACAAATTGATTAAGGTTCCCATTACACCTAATTTCTACATCTGTGGTACATCAGTTTATGTTGCCTATAACTTTGCTCTGGTGCATTTCAACGAGAAAAAAAGTTATAATTACATAAATCATATTTGATGTTGATATCTCCGTAAAATTGGACTAACTACATTTCTACTTTTATTACTTTCGACTATAAAATCATTTCTTAAACAACTTTCACGTTGAGTAGATGCAGCTATGTGAACAATAATAAACTTTTATGCAGCACTGTCTTTTTAAAGAAAAAGATAAATAGTGATTGTTAACAAGCTTTAAGATTGCCTTCAAATAAATCAGAGTAAAATAAAAGTTGTTGAGCTCAACTAAAATCTGCACGTTGACCTAATTTCCTGGATCATCGATCATATTCATAATAAAGGGTGAGTACCTACTGCGTGGGTTTTATTCGCTTTCTAATTAATGGAATTTCACATTTAAACTAAAGTTGGGTGTAGGTAGGTAGCTACCTTCTTTTTCAATTTTAACAATTACTGCATGCAGTCAGGCAGTAAGCAGATTTTTTTTTGACAACCAATTTTTGAGGACGAACATTTTTTTCGACAATTTTTTTACAAATTAGTTTATTTTATTATTTTTTTATTCACAACGTTCAGAAAAATGTCCACTTGCTTGTTTCTTGACACTTTTTTGACATTTTTTTTCTTTTGGTTAAGGTCGAAATTCTGTATTATGTTTTCCAAATTATGCATTCTGCAGAATGACTTTAAGAAAATTCTGCATGATCATTGACCAATATTTATTTTCGTGGTTCAAAAAAGTATCCACTTACTACAGAACCCTATTTTGACAATTTTCGATGAAATTTTCTTAACAATACTTTTCTTTCTTAGCAGATTTTTATTTGATTTTTTTTTGGCACTGTCTTCAACCATTAAACTTTAATATCAAAAATAACGGTACCTGTGGAAGGAACCGTTACTTTCCAATCTAAACATCACTTATAAATAGATATACATAGAACCCTGAGCAATGACAACAACAACAAAAAAAAAATAACTAATCATATTCCTGTCATCTTATTTCATTAGGCTTCAATTTATAAAAACTGTTTTAATTTCAATACACACTTCTCATATTTGTAATAAAATTACTTCCAAACAATTTGATGCGGAAATGCATTTAACAACTACTAATAAACATATTTTCTATAATCCCCGGTCATTCGGCACTCATATAAAATTTTCCATATAGCCACACAACAATATGTCCAAGCTTAGTGTAGTAGTTGCCGATAAATAATTTCTGGGAACCATTCCCAGAGCAATTAAATGTCTGAAAGCCTTCAGCGTTGTGTCCCTCAGCAACTACCCTATTTTAATTATTCTCATGTGGACTGGGCCTGTTTCAACAACAAGGACATCCACGTCCTTCGTCGGTCGTCGGTAGTTGATGTAGGTATGACGATGCGACGACGTAGGACGTAGGAGGTAAAGGACGATGCTAAAACGGTAAATCTTTGAGTTTGTGGTTTATAAAACTATATATCGACAAATATTCATGAGTTGGTTTTACTTTGTTGAAGAATCTACATAGATGTAGATATTTCTAAATAAATATAAAGCAAAAAAAAAAAAATATATATCTATATCCAATAGGAGTCCTCAGGGATTTTATCATACTTTCATCTTTTTTTTCTTCTTTTCATCGTATCATCTTTTGCAATCATTTTTGCTGCGCCCTGTAATTCAGCTCTGGACTTTTCTTCCCTCTAAGGGTTAAAAATGGGAGGAAATAAAAAAAAAAAGTATTTGCAAACTATTTCCATTAAAATAAATTTTCAGTTTTTAACTTTTCTGTTTTTTTTTTTACAACGGCAACGGTGTCCTTAGCAAAGGATATAAAATAATAAGGTTTGAAAGAATGAAGACAAGTGGTGAATAGAAGAACTTTTTATGCTTAGGAACAAAAAGAAAGGTTTAAAATACTTAAGTAATCAGCAGAGGAGTTCAAATTCAATAAATTTTTTAAGGTTACAATGTTTTTTATCTCTGCCGTTTCATTTTCATTTATGATTGACTTTTGGAAAGTAAGAAAAAAACAAGACAGACAAAAATGTAACTTTATTAATTATTAAATGGTTTCATTTTAATTGCAATACTTTTTTGACTGCAAAATATTGCTGAAGTGATTTTTCGGAGAAAAAAAGTTTTTTTTGTTCGAGTGCTCATATTTCAATGAAGAAAAGTATTTTTATTAAAAGAAACAATTTGAAGCATGGTGGCTCATGGTTAGAAGAAAGTATTGGATTTGTTTTGCTATTGAAAAGGGTCAATGTTTGTACTAAATAGGTGGGGGGATCTCTAAAAATTGATACTTTTAAGGGACTTGAAAAAGTCTAATATTCAGATATTTAGAAATTGAGTTAATGAAAGAAGAAACATGTCTGCCTTTTTAGAAGTTTTTTTTTGATTGAAGGTAAGATATTGCGAAAAGAATTCAAAATATGAAGATGGCAACTTATGCGTTAAAAAAATACGAATATTTGATTTTTTTCAAATCTTTGTAGCAAATTTATCAAAAAATAATGAGGCATATTCATATAGTCGTCTAACAAGTTGTTTCTTTGTCTCCTCTAAGCTAACCTGGAATTTATGTTAATTATAGACAATTTAGACCCAGGTTCAAATCAATCCTTAAAAACGATTGACTTTTTGACTAAGTTGTTATTTTTTTTTCTATCTGTCAAAAAATGGATTGGATTTCAATGGACTGGCAGGCAATAGTACTAAAATTGTAGTAGAATTCTGTTTTTTACTGAAAAGTGCTGCCAAATTCTTTATGAATAGCAGCTGTTTCTAATCTGTGTGTTAACTTTAGACTCGAATCCAGTTGGAAGAATTTTCTGGTGGAAAAAGAAGAAGAGAAGTAAAGTATGAAAAAAAGACTGGAGAGGTATTTCGAGTGGAAAAGACAGAAAGTAGACGTGAGAAAGACGAAAGTGATGAGATTCATTAAAGAAAGAGGGAGGCAGGGAGGACGACTGTAGATGTGGTAGAGAAAGAAGATGGAAGAAGCAAAAGAATTTAAATACCTGGGGTATGTGTTGAAAAACAATGGAGGACAGAATTTTTTTAGGACAATCTAAAGGGTATTTCAATAAGAGGTGTTATTTTGAATAGCCCGCTATTTCGGTAGTTGTCACATTTGAAGCTGTAATATTTCACATTTGACAAGTAAAAAACTACGCCATTAATAAAAATGGAACGATAGACGCTTCAACAACGCACATTTTTTTGGTCGTCGTGAAGCACCTTGTCGGATCACGATTCAGAAATGTGTGGAAACATTTGCGCTGTTGGGACTCGGGACAAGTAAGCGTTGTGAAGAATAGAACCCACGTATGTCACTCAAGAACAACTGAGAATTTTGCAAAGTGTTGAAGAAAACCCAGGTTTGTCGATTCCTCGTCGTTCTTTGGAATTGAACATTCTTTAAACGTCAATACACCGTATAGATAAAGTCTTAGCTCTTAAGGCTTATAAAGTTCAGCTAACTAATGAACTTAAGCCGGCTGATCATCATCAACGTTGTGTCTTTGCTGATTGGATCCTTGAAATGCATGAAAATGTTCCGGAATTTCATCTAAAAACCATCTTGACTGATGAGGCCCATTTCTCGAAGAGGTGATCACAATTGGTCACCGAGATCTTGTGACTTAGCACCTGGCGACCTTTTCTTTTAGGGCCACGTGAAAGACAAGGTCTACGCCAACAGCCCATCGTCGGTCCATTCAAGACGTCAAAGGTGGAATTCATGAAGCTATTGAGGTTATACAGCTGCCACTATGCGATTTGGTGATGGAGAACTTAATGAAAAGGGTATTGCTCTGTAAGCGTAGCCATGACGGCTATTTGACGGATGTTTTTTTTTTATTATTATTGACATATACTTTCCTCTTAATATTGAAATAATCATCCGATCTTTTATCTCAAAAAATGACATTTTTCTTTGAATATCAAAATAAGATCTATTATTGGAAAACCTTTTAAACGACTTAATAAAAAAGGCAGCACTGGTCATGGGATACATAGTAAAAGAGCAAAAATAAGAAAAGAAAATGATTATGATAAAAGCAGTAAAAAAAAGATAAATTAACACGTGGAAGCAAAATATCAAGAGAACGTTTAGATGATATGCAATAGTGACAGCGGGATGGGAGGGAGACAGGAACAGTCTATTATGGGAAATTTGTAGAAGTTTTAAAAAGACAGTCCCGAATTACTTAAAATGCAATTATTGCTAAAATTTTGTTTTAATCGTTATTTACATATAATTTATCAAAATACGTTAAAAATAATATTTACAATCTTACCTTTTGAAACGAACACGTATATGCTAGCTGGTTCTGTATTACTAGCTGAGCATGTATAATTTCCTGAGTCGGCAATTTGTGGTTCTCGTATTATCAATCGACTTTGTGTTCTAGTACCAGGTGTTGTTTCAATTGAAATATCTCGCCTCGCATCATAGTAATTAATAAGCCGATCGTTTTTCTGCCAATAAACATATTGTGGTGGGGTTGGACTCTGTAAAATAAAAATACCAAAAAAAAAAAAAAAAATGAACACACTTTTATTGAAAAAGAAAAAACTTCAATTAAAATCTAAGCCTAAAACACGATAAATTTAATCTAAACGATATTGATTTTGGCAAACCAATAGATACTCGTAGGTATAAAATGGAAACCAGGAATTTATATTGAAAGTTTAAATTTTCAATTAGCTATGCGAATATGGTAAAACAGTGTAGCGCCATCCGCGCCGCGCCGTGGCGCTTTTCTATTCGACTTTAGGCATCCATTTTATTCCAGTGAAAGTGAACACATATGTGGTTTTCCAAATTGGTCAGATCTAGTTGAGCAAATTTAAACGGTAGTCTACCACAATGTACTCAATTTTCTATCCGAATGGACATTTGGACTACATACAACAAGCATTTGTCATTTTCTAAATAGTGTATGTTGAACAAAAAAATTCGGTTATTTATAGGTGATTTTAAAGTTGTGGGTTTTTTTTTAAGGATTACTAAAATGAAGAGAATTGCTTTATAGTTTGGAGAGGAGACAATTTTTTTTAAAATTAAATTGATTAAAGGTATAAAATTTGAATGGAAAGAATTTTTCAATATAGAATTTTATTACTCCTACATTACGCCATTATTGACAAATTGTTTCATTAGCTAACTTAAATTAATTTATGTTGTTCAAGGGTGTCACTTTTATTGTCACTTTGAAATGCCAAACTTTAGTATAATATGCTGCGATGGTATGAAAATAGCATGTTATTATAATTTATTATTTTCAAATAAAAGACAATAAATTCGCGGCAGATTATTTTGTGGTTGGGAATTTTATTCAGAAGCAATATCAAAATCAATGAAATAATTGACAATAATAGTAAGCCTATGCTAATTTTGAAAATGATATTGTAGGTGCTGGCAGATGCGATTTTGTTTCTGTTCTGATTAAGTATTTTTTTTTTTTTTTGAAAACTGTCATCTTTTCAAAAAACCCTTTTTTTATGTCGTTTTACAGGTTACCATTTAAGCAGGGTGATATAGGTATGTATAAATAATAGGACGTGCAAAATTTTGATTTTGTCAATTTTAAACTTTACAATCCACTTTTTATGAAAAAAAATTGAAAAAATTGTGGCTAAATATTAAGAGGTCGCTATAGCATAGGGTGCTCTATTCAGTTAGGTATTAGTTATATTATATTATGAATTTACAACAATTTTTTAATGCGAACAGTTGTCAAAAATTTTAATGGTAAACATTTTATAAATTTACAAATTTTTTGACTTGTTTTTGAATTCCAAAAATGAGGTGCTAAACGTGTTATAGGGTGACCTTGAATAATAATTTTTAAAAATCTTTAATAAGATGACTTTGGTTGATCCAATTTTTAAACACTAATGGAACAAACAAACAAGATGAAAACTTTAACTTTTTATAAAATAGTTTTCTATGCATGACAAATTTCTCAAATTACCTCATTTTATCTCTTTCAAAAATCAATATTTTAAAAAAATCAATATTTTAAAAAAATCTATATTTCAAAAAATTATTAAAAAATATATTATATAGGTAAAACAAAAAACACGAAAAACATTGTTGTCAAAAAAAAAATGTTTAGAATACATTTTTTTTTTAGAACAATTGCCTACAAAAAATAAAATGTACGACTGGGTCGCTCGTACTTGCTCCTATGTGCGATAATATCTTGGTTTTAAAGTCAAATAAATAAAAATACAATATTACCCGACTACCTACTATCGATTATAAGCATAAGTAAAATTATGAAAAACCAAGAAATTCATTACTTGAATTGATAAAATAAGCCAAAAAGGAAGTTCAATCTTAAAAATGAAGATGTATCGTAAAAATACAAATATGTAGAAAAAAAAAATTCAAAAATCGTTAGAGCTGTTTTAAAATAATTTTTTAGGTGTTTTCATAGAAAAAAGTTGGTATTTTATTAGTATTTGAACATACCCTTAAAACCAAATTAAAAAAAAATATTTATTAGTTTTCAAAAAAAAAAAAATATTTTTTTTTGAAAATTTTGATATTGAATATTATTAATATTATATATAGGACCTACTTTAGAAATCCGTCCAATAGTTTACGAGAAAACCGAAAACCAAAAATTCGGTTCTATGGCAAATAACGGTTTTTTCAAAAACATTTTTTGATTGAATTATTAAGGTTACTTGATAAATCCGATTTAAAAAATTTAATCAATATCGTTAGAGCCGTTTTACAGATAAAAAGTTTTGTCTAAACGGTACTATGACAGGTAACGTTATTTTTGCGTTATTTTTGGGGCTAAAAAAAAATTCGATGTAACTTTTAGGCAATCTCCCAAAACCTTATGTCCAAAGTTTGAAGAAAATCGCTTAAGTAGATTAGACTGTAGGTCGAGGTACAGACAGACAGACAGGCAGAATTGCAGGACCCACGTTCTCTATCATCGTAATGTAAGGTCTGATTAATATCTCGAGCTCGATTTTTTACACGAAACCGTAACTTGCCCTATAGTTCCTATATGTAGGTGCAAGTAAAAAATGACAGAGAAAACCCCAAAAAACCAAATGGTGGAAACTTTTTAAATCCGTAGAATAAAAATGCGGAAAACAATTGTATAAAAGTTTTGTCGAAAAATTTGAATTCTCAGAAAAAAAAAATTGTTTGAAAAGAAAACGTCAAAAAAAAAATTGCCAAAAAACGACAACGAACGAAATTTCTTTGCGTCGGATCGACCAAGCGGAGATTGAACCGCCTAGCAAGCCATCATTCCATAAGTCGATCGAATTTTTCGAAACTAATGATGAAAATAAAAAATAATTTTATTATTTTAGTTTTAAAAAGTTTACTTTGTTAAAATTCAATCCTCACAATTGTAAATAAAAAGTTAATCTACAAACACAGAATTTTTTTGTTTGTGGTTTAACGGTGATACATTTTTTTTGAGATAACTTGGCTAATTCTAGGATTTGGAAAAATATAAAAAAAAATTATATTCCAAAATTTATCGCAAGACATAGCCATGTTCATGTTGAGGCCCAATTGTATTTTAGTTTCCCGCCACAAAAAAAAAAACATTATACAAAAGAAAATCTACCCACAAGAAATTGCAAATCTGTGATATCGTTTAACCTTAAGGCTAAATTAATCCAAAAACAGGACAAAACTTTCCATCTCAATAAGTGCTTTAATCTCTCTCTCTCTCTCTCTCTCTCTCTCTCTTTTTCTCTGTTAAAATCCAAAACAATCTTTTTTCCAGAACTGGCTTTTGTTGCGAAAAGGTCATGTGTGTTTAATGCAAACAAAAGAAAACTTGAACTCAAGAACAATGTCGTTCATATAAAAATATCCTTCCACCGAACAATAGATCTCTTGTGGTGTCAAAAATGTTTGCGTACATATAATATTTTATTGTATATGGAACAAGGAACATCACGAGTACTTATATATAGAAATAAAGCACCACATGGTAATGTCCCTCCGATATATAGACAAACAAAAAGCATCCACACCACACACATCACACATCACCGCACAACACTTGTGCTATGTTCTTGTCCTTCATCAGTGAACTCTGGATGGATGGTACTCCAATCTTTGAACAACATTTTATGCTATGTTGTGTGTGTGTGTTGTGTCCTTGGAAACAATATTTTGTGAAATGCGACAATGTCAGTCAACCAAATGAGAGATAGTGATTTTAATTATGCGAGCGACGAGTTTGAGCGATACGCAACAACTGCTTGACATTTGGGGAGGAAGAGGAGGACACACATTTTGTCAGGTATGTAACGGATAAAAGGGAAATAGCTGAACTTATATCAGCTGTTGCTATAAATTTCCTATCAAAGTTTTCAGCTGATATGAGTTGGTAACTCTGCCACTCGTTGGCACCATATTAATAGTCAGATAGACTGTTTTGACGTCAAGTCTGAGATGAACTTTTAATTCATGCTGACATGGAGTTCCAGATGCGGACTAATTGTCTTGGGTGCATCTATGAATAATAGAGTACTTGCATATGAGTCGCAATCTGTCAAAGTAATGCTTAAAAATTATAAATACAATATCATGTCATGATCATAAAGTTTTTGTAGGGAGGTTTCAAAAAGAAAAGGAAAACATAGACAATCAAATTGTAGTTTAATAAGCTGTGTAATTGACCCGAACCGCTTGGCTTAGTTATTTCAGAACAGAAAAGGAAGTAACATCCTAGCGATCTTTTCTCTTTGTAGGATGGAATATCGGCTCGACAACCTGGGCCCGGCCCTGGCCTCTTTCCACAAGTTTCCCCACCTATCCCGGTCTCGAGCCGGGATCCAGGGCGCCATCCAGTTGCGCACCCCAAGGCTTCAAGCGTCCCGGTCTACGCCATCTTTCCAGCGCAAACATGGTCCACTACGCTGTCGTCTACTATAGAATGTACCACAAAGGGCTTTCCGAGCCGGTTCCCGGTCCCCGGAATAGTCCTTCCTCACATATTGGGCCAACAATTCTTCTTAAGACTTCTCTCTCGAACGCGGCTAAGAGGTCGGAGTGTCTTTATTGAGACCTGTACTGAGGGTCTTTCCAGTTTGACATTTAAGGCCTACACTTTAAGAAGTACGAGGAAAATTAACTAAGAGGAACGCTTCACTTGATTTAAGGATTGTTACTCCGCTTGGAGTATGTTTGGTCGCAGTGGTAGGTGCCAAGTTAAGACTATTGAATAAACCTTCAAGGAATGAACTGGAGTCAACGATTTATATTACCTGTTTAAAGCTAAAAAAAAATACTTATAGCTGTTTCATCAAACGCATTTGAAAAGAGCATTATTTTTTTTTTAATAGTGAGCTATAAGACATCTTCTAATAAAATGAAATGCACGACTGGATTTCACGAACTTTCACCCATGTTAAAGAACTTTACAATAAACAAACAAAAAATGAAAAAGAAAGAAACTTCTTTTTCTTTGGAAACCTAAAAAATGAATGACCCTTTATGACAAAAGTTTTATGAAAAATAAGACAGCAAATTTTTTGTTTAGAGAGAAAATATGTTGATTTTAGGAAACACTATCGCATGAAACTTTAGCTAAAATGAACAAGGAATTTATATATTTGAATAATTCACTGAATTGAACTATAGTTCGTTGAACTACTAGTTTGCAAACTACAGAACCAATACGGCGCTAAAACTAGCTCCCAATGAACTAACTCCTAACAAATTTAAATTTAATTCATTATAAACTAAGGGCCATTATTTTTGGAACTAACTTACAATACAAAATGAAGTAAGTCCCATAACTGGGACTTAGATCTGTATGAACTAGCTCTCGAATGAACTAAAGTCCGGTTAAAAAAATTTATATATTTTAAGTTATTACAAAATAAACTAACTCCTACTTTTTTTCTAGGAATTTTGTTCATTGAAGATTTAGTGCATAATGAACTAAGTTTCAAGTGAATCAGCTCTCAAATTTATGAACTAAGTCCCAACAAAATTTTGTTGAGAGTTCGTTTGTTTGGGAGGTAGTTCGTAGGATCAAAAATACGTATAGCTTAAATTGGGTTCATGCATTATTTTATTAAGGAGAGAGAAGTTACAATATTTTATTTTGATATTAAGGCAATATTGAATATTATCGAAATACTGGGAACTACTATATCTACTATATAAATGCAGGGATAGGTAGATCAAATTATTTTAGGAGCCAATAATATATCGCTACAATTGTAAACATTATACAAACTATAAACTATAAACAAAAGTAAGTTATTAATCAATTCGAAATTTGTATTTTCCAAGAAAAGCTAATACATACAAACCAAAATGTTCAATTATTAAAATTAATTTTCCAACAGAATTCAAATCGAGATACATCATACAATTATTATTTACTAAAACTTACCTTTTCGATGATGCATACTAAATTAATGGTTGATCCCATATCCACATGAAGTTCACCAGAACCAAGAATAAACGCCTCCGGCACCACCACTTGTAAATTCACAAAATGCGAAATGACACCAGTCGGAGTTGAGACCTGCAAAAATTAACAAAAATATTTTTCCATCACTCAATTGGCAAACTTTATTAATAATAACCCCATAGATACACAACATACTACATTAATTAGTCATCAAAAAAAAAACTATACAAAGACTCAAAATTTACCTAGATACAAATATGTTCAAGGATTAAAATTGAATTGAATGAGTTTTCAGGGTTTTTGTGGATTTCCTCTGATGGTGATTCTGGCTGGTGTGATGTGTGCGATGTGCCGTTGACGTCGACGTTGGACCTCAATCTAAATAAACAACAGAAATTTGTTGTCAGGCTTAAAAACAAACTGCATGTCTAATGCACTCCTCTTCCTTCTCGCTTCAAATTCAAATAGAGTTAAGTAAACACACATTCCACACAACATCTGCTTCTGCATGATGTGCATCAGGATCCCCATCATCAGGATATTTCAATAGAAATATAAAACGAATATTCATTCCCTAGACATTTCAAATTCCATATATTTTTGTATGTATAACCAAACCCAGTCAGTCAGCTCAGATCACAGCTCAGCTCAGTCAGTCAGCCATATTTCTGCAAAGTTAAGCCTCTGAGAGGAGGTAGGACTTTGTTTATATTTGTTTGCGGATTTTGCAGGCAGAATTCAATATTTGAATCGAAATGTCCTGAATGTTCAAATGACTTTGACGGTGCTTATATCCAAATCGCTCAGGATGATAGCTGGGTACACACAATTTCACCATTAATTTCCTCCCGCCCCTCCGTCATGCCCCCAACACACATCATGATGGGTGCACAATGCACACAAAATTATCCTTGACTAGCTATTTATAGTTTGTAAGCGCAACATGTTCTTTTATACGCAAAAACCCTACAACTCAGGACACACCTAATGGCAGTGATTTCTTTGCAGGGCGTATGCGTGATTATTTCTTAAAATAGCTTTTCTTGGTGCGTTTTGTTGGAAAGAGAATTCGCCAAGCTCATTTTTGTCAAATATTTTTTTTCTCATTTTAAAATAGAGTAATATATAAATGTCTTCAAAAAAATCCTAAAATTATAATACGTAGTCCAGTAAAATAAATCTTTTAAATGGAAAAAAATTAAGTCCTCCTAGAATTTTCCAGAATTCTCGTACTTAAAAAAAATAAAGTAAAATCCGCCCACTGTTATTTTTTTTTGTAGGAAATGATTCAAATAATTTAGAAGAAAAAGAAAAAAATATGATTCAATAATATTCCATTTTTATTTGTAATTTTTGCATTTTTGAAGTTTGAGTCAGAACTCAGAAGAAAATAGAACTAGAGTAAAGCGCTTAAAATAAAAATACGAAAGGTATAAAGGTGAAGGTGAATTTCAGATTTGATTGGCCCTTGCCATAAATTAGAACCAAATTTGGTGTTTCAAAACCCATCACTCTACTGGGTCATTCTTTTTTCTCAAATTACAAATTCCTTTAAAAAAAAGATCTGTCAATTCATAATTTTGAATGAAAATTATAGGTTATCAATGTCTGCTAAAGGGAACGTTTTGGATTCGTAGAAATACTTGAGATGTTCATATTAATCAGAGCTAAAACTACGATGATGGAGAATGCAAAAAAAGTGATGTACGAAATTTTGTCTGGCAGCCATTAGCTCCACCTACACCCTAAATTTTTCTTAAAACTAAACCCCTAGAGACAAAATAGATATTTTTTTGCTCCGAAACTAATGTTAAGTAGCTGTATTATACACGTCAAGATAAAAATATTTATCTCGAAAACGGTTGTGAAAATTTTGAATAATTTTTTTTAAATTGGGTCCAATATGTGCCCACTCTCATTGGGACTTTTTTTACCAAATGTGCCTAAATGTGCCCTAATCTGCTTCCCCAGGCGGTACCTTTGGACAGCACTGGGCAGTTTGGGACATGTCATACAAAAACAAAAAATAAAAGTAGCAGATATTTTTACTTAGCTATTTAACAAAAATAAATTATTTGAAAAAATTACAACAGTTACCTAAAAACACAATTTTTAATTTTTAACTTCCCATAGGGAGTTATTGTAATCGGTCCGATTTGTCAAATTGAAATTTTTGACATTTCTCGACGTTTCAAGGTCCCTAGAGTCTATTTCAATCATTTTTAGAGAGATGTCTGTGTGTGCGTGTGTACGTACGTTCGTACGTCCGTATGTTCTGGTACCATTTTTCGTCGTCGATATCTCAAGAACGAGTAGAGATATCGAATTGAAATAAATTTTGTTTTACAGATAATAACTTCGAAAGAAGCTGAAAGGGTGTTTATTAATATTCAATTAGTTGTTTTTTTACTATAGTAGTTTAAAAAAGAAGTGAAAATTTTGGTTGGGCTCAAATATCTAACGAACAAATAATTCTATTGACTTGAAATAAATTTTATTCGATACATTATGACGTCATACAAATTTGATATGAATTTGGAAAAAAATCAATATACCGTTATTTTTTAAAATCAAAAAAACTAAAAAAAAAGTTTTATAACTCGAATACCCTTAGATGGAAAAAAGATAAACTTTAAAATAATTTTATTTTACGAAAATTGTTGTTTTTGACTACTGGTGAAAATTTCAAAAAAAATTCAATGGATAGTTTTTTTACAAAAAATTAAAAACTACAAAAATTCTACCAAAAATTGGTATAAATTGTCTTTCGACTCAAATTTCTCAAAAACGGGTAACGATATTGACTTCTTGTTTGTTTTATTTTCTGCATAACATAATTGTTAGCAACTGATAAAATTTTGACAAATATTGAATGGGCAGTTTTTTAACAAAAAATCAAAAACTGTTAAAAATTCTAAAGAAAAGTTGTTACAGTTGTATTTCAGCTCGAATATCCTGAGAACGAACAACGATTATGCCTTCTAAAATATTTTATTTTATACATAGTACAATTTTTTATGAAAGGTTACATTTTGACAAATATCTAATTGACAGTTTTTGACAAAAAATATAAAAAAAATAAACTAAAAAGTGTTAAAATTGGTTTTTCGACTCGAATATCTTGAGAACGATCAATGATATTGACTTTGCCGTTAGGTATTTAATCTCTATAATATATGTGCATTTCGTAAATCTCTTTAAATAATTAAAATGCTTTTCAATCTTAAAATAGTGCTTGTTTGAATTTAACAGCTAAAGTTTGTTTCGCAGAAAATTTGGTTATTTGAAAAAACCTAAATATAAAGTTTTCAAGATCACAGATGGGAAGTTATCAGTGTGGGTCGCACCCAGCCTCTTTTTTCAGTTGGTATCGATCCAAATGTTATCACATAAATATATGAGGTGGAGTTTCCATTGTAAAATTGTATTGCTTTTGTGCTAAACTGCTCTCGTATTCGTTTACTTAAATTAGTTAATCAAAAAACATTTTTTAAAAAAACCTTTAACCAGACCTGCCATAGAACCGAATTTTTCAGATGTAGTCTTCAGTTTTGAGTTCAATCTTTTTTTTTTGTATTATTTTAGCAATTCAAATAATTTTATTCTTCTTTATTATAAAGTACTCCAACACCTTCAGACACCTACTGTGGGGCCCAAAAGCAAAAATATTTGGTATATTTTCCCATTGACGTTATAGTATCAAAACTGATTTGTATATTATGTATGTAAGTATGTTTTTCGGCCAACTTTTTACCAATATTACCTAAACAGGCAAACAATTGATGCAGTTGGGCCAGATGCCTTAAACCTGTTAAAACTAATGCGATTTGAAAGTTTAAGGTGTTTGAATAATGGAAGGCCCACTGTGTGTGTCTGCAAGTTTGAGAAAAATTGTTAAAGAACTGTCCGAATACTTAAAATTTTTGAACGAATTAATATCGATACATCATTTTCGAAGCTCTATTACATGCAAACGCAGTTATTTTAAAATTTCACAGAAAAACAGTTTCCCTTTGTATACATTCAAAGCCGAAATTATGCAATAAGCTTTTTAATAAATAATGTCAAAAACATTTTATTGTAAACCAAATTTAATTTTCTCTTTATGAAAATAAATTTACAGTTATTTTTTGAAGGATAAAGATTCCTTTTTTCTAAGTTAAGAAAAATTTCATCTTAAATTTGCAATTTTGTCATTTCAGTTTTGAGTTTCATTTGTTTGATGCTAAATAAATATTTTCAATTTTGATCGCCATTTTATTTTTCATTAAAAACTTTTAGTACCTACCATTTTTGTTAATGCGAAATTTTTTTCAAAATAGATTCCTTAGTGTAAATGCCTTTTTTGACATTTCTAAAACTAAAAATATGGCGATTGTAATATATGTAAAACTGATTTATTTTTAAATTAGTTAAATTCCCTTTAAATCGCCCTATAAACGTTTTAGCATCCTAAGATTCAAATTCTTCACAAATAAATTATTTTTTATTTTTTGAAATAATTTTCTTTAAATTACATACGTCAGATGTTTGTATATCGAGCTGAATGAAATTCACCTAGCAAATGAAATATCATTTCCAAGTGATTTCTCAACAAGGACGACCACCCATTCAAGTAGTGGTTAAAAAAAAACTAGTATATGCGCGAGACAAAGATTGCAGATTTTTCAATTCTTGTTTTTTTTTGCATTAAATCGAAAGGCAACTCGAGATTGAAGGTTTCTGTTTGCATACGTAGCTTGTGCAAGTTGGAAGTTACCTTTACATTGCTATAGAAGCTATAAAGTCAAAGTAGTTTATAAAGATGAGAAACGTTTACACGTTGCCAGAATAACCATGCCTCATGTCTTCTATGACCCTGAATTTCTCTGGAAAAAAATATATCAAGGGGCTTACTTGGCTTCGAGATGGTTGAATAATTTTTTCCACGTGTTCTTCATGATGAGTTATTTATTTATATTTTTTTGTTTTTTTTTTATTTTACTCAATTAAGTCAAGGATTTTTTTTTTTATTGCTATAGGAAATTCTTTTGATTTGTGTATTTTAAAATAAAAATATACAAAAGCATATAGAGTGGAAGTGGAAATGGAAATTGAAAAGTGGATGGATCTAAGAAAAAAAAATGTTCGCTGTAAGGGTTTCTCAATTGATGTATGTAAATGAATAGAAAATGTAAGTTCAAAAATAATTCTGAGAATGTGCACAAATAAATTTACATTTAAAGAAAATAGAAATTTTCTAGAACTTATGATTTAGTGATATCTACATATTTCGAATAAATAAATATTATTATAGTTATCGGAAACTCGAAAAAAAAGTTCCTACATATTACATTTATTTTGAAATGTAGTTGGCAACTAGAACAAAAATTTTTAGCTTCTCAGTTAAAATAAATATTGTTTTTTAAAGAACCTCAAACGTTTGCTTTTCAAGGTACTTCAAAAATACAGTTCACCTTTGAAGTCCTTTTTTTCTAGATTTTTAAGTTGCAAGTCAAAAAAATATTTAAGAATACAATTTTTGGGGTGCAATTTAATAAACAAATATTTTTGAAGAAGGGGGGTCTATTTCCCCCAACTAATCTGAGAGGGGCAATTTTCAAAAACAAAAAGTCAAAACGGATAAAAAGAATATTAATGTTGGGTTTGAAGCTGGAAAAACATTCTTTATGGCAAGTCGGTTAGTTATTGAAAACTAATCTTCAAATTTGAAATTTTGACGAACAAAATATTTGTATTTACTGTAAGGTTCTGACCAGGACACACAAAACAGTCAGTGTCTCAATACACAATACTTCAGGATTATCTTCACTTCAAAAATTGCAGTTTTGTTTATTGGGGAAGCCATTCAACCAAAAGCGAGTTTCATCCCTAAACGAAATTCTCTTTTGAAAATATGGGTTCAACGGCAATCTTGTTGTGGGTGAATATTCACCAATGCTAGAAATGTTCTGCTTCTACTTTTACCCACGTGCGGTGGACATGCTCCTCTCCAGAATACTGGAATCACAACTCTTGCACTTCACTGCTTCACTCTAAGACTTCACTTGTGAAGTTCACCAGATTGACCTTAGGAAATGTCGACAGGCCTCTCAGTTTTGGATAGTTCCATGTCTGAGGCCAACTAAATGCAGATGTCGTTGCATTCGTTTCATCCAATGCCTTTTCTCCGCTAAAATGTTGGAACGTCGTCGTGTGCTATTGCTTTTTGAACTGGGCTATCACCAACTTATCTGATACTGTCTGCTGTGTTTTGAGGAAGATGGTATTTTTGATGGGAAAACTTCCTCGATACTTTTTTGCTTCTTGTTCTATCAAACTTTGTAATTCCTGCTGTCATTAAAAGCATTTCAAGTGCCGTCAATCAACTTTGGATAATATTACAGAGCTTTCCTTTCAGCTTAGCTGCATCACAGCAGATGGCAGACTTTTCCCGCTACTTCAAACACGATGTTTGATTTTGTACAAATCGTAAATATTTTAATTTATCAAACAAAAGGGGCAGATATTCATTCTTCTTAGGGCTAGTGCTTTATCCATTTTCCTTCGGAACATCTACCTTTAAAACAACTGTTCGTTGCAAGGACACAGGATCTTCACTTATAATTCCTCTATTATCAGCAAATCATAACTGACTCACTTTAGTCTCTGTCACCTTTTTCCAAGCAGAAAGCTAAGGGTTTTGATAAAGAGTAAGGGACTCAAGACGTTTCCCTGGAGCACACCTACTCTAGTTGAAAACTCTTGGGTAATTCCTGAGGGATATTTTGCATTTGTTGCTATTCTTCTTAATAATTTTTAGTAAATGAATCTCTGGAGCAATTTCCTTCTTTGATCAGGAAATTTCGAAAATAGTTGCAACTTTGTTCAAGTCGACAAGTCGCTGTTCCTGAAAATCATGCATCCTCTATGCATCAGCAACCGGAGTGAATATTTTTCTTCCATCTTCCTGTACATGTTGTGGTCTTTTGATTGCTTCTATATTGTTACCAATCGGTTCGTAAGTACCAGCAATACCTTCAAAACCAAAATCATCAAAACATTCGTTTCCATTTCCACTCTCCTTCAACAACAACAACCATTATTATACGAGAAAGTAATTTTGGAGTATCTTCAATTCACATATTTTGACTGCAAAAGTCATAGAAAGAATACAAAAAGAAGAATAAGAATAAGGAAGAACTTGTATACATAAATTAAAAGAAAATGAGAAACACTTCTTCCTTTCGATGCTGTGTATACTTTACTCACTCATCTATGGATCCTTCGGAGTCCCAGTCAAATACAAATTCCAAAATGATATCATAGACAACTACTCTTGTATTTGCTGGACATCGTTAAATTATGATTTCAACTTGATTCTGGGACAACAACCAAATCTTACTTAGTCAGCAGAATATTGTCCCTCTTTGGTGCTGTGTGAAGAGGCAGAAAAGGACACACTCATCCTCTATCTGTTCTCTGACTTTCAACGTATGGCAAACAGATTAAATAAGAATTTATAACAAACTCAATTTCATTGCATACATATTTATGTTTTAGATATGTATACACTTTGATAGAATTCACTTGAAACATTTACTTAGGTTGCGGAACCAAACCGACTGACGACGACGACGATGTCGACCAGGACCGACCTCAGAATAAAGATCCATTCAAATTCAACCCTACCCAGTTTTATCAGCCACCAGTAATCGATTCCATCATGAAACCCAAAGAGCAAGCATTGGGACATCAAAAGTGTGTAAGGAGGAAGAGGAGGTCCTGTATATATGTAGCTATATGAGTACTTCTGGGATTCCTTTGGAAATCTTGAAGTGGCATCTTGAGAGTATAGATAGCCATCAATTTTGGTAATACTTATAGGACGAGATATAAATGTGGTTTTGGAAAATGGTTCTGAATCAGGAGAACCTTATTTGCAATAAGGATTCTCCGTCTTCAATTGTCTTTGGTCATCTTCAATGCTATTGCTATGGGCTGTGGTTTATTTGTTAGGTGTTGTTTGGGTCAAATGTGGTTTGGATAGCATTAACTTATGGAAGAATACGACATCAGGTTCTTTGGTGATGCGATGCTCCTCTCACATCCATAATAAGGACTTTTCCATATAAAGTGATATAGTCATTGATTTAATATGAAGTAAAATATATTAAGTTAGTGTTATTGAAGGAGTATTGTTGGCTCTTATTGATGATATAGGTGGTATCCATGTTGTATCAATGATATTGCTGGGTGAGTTCTAAGAATTTCTGAGTGGACTGATATACTTGAGGGCTGGTGACGAGACAAGATTTTATTCAATATTGTCTCGGTCTCTTGAAACGTAGTTTAGTTATTTAAAAATCAAAATTTTCGAATGATTTTCTATGCACCGAGACTCTCGGTAGTCGGTAAGTCTTTGTGCAAAAGTTACTTTAGGGTTTTGTCTCAAATGCCGAGGAAATAGTCTCGACTCGGTCTCATCTCAGTCTCGGTCTTTTGGCCAGCCCTATATAAGATTCCTTCAAATATATTTCATATTTCATTTCATTGATATAAGTGTTGAATAGAATTATGAGGACTGAGCTCATGAAACGTATTGAGTTGAAATTTAAATTATTGAAGACAGCTATTTCATTATCTCAATAAATGTTTGGTTTCGTAAGAAATGTAAGGAGATAAGTTCGATAAGTTAAAAATTTCTTTGATTTTGTTTTTGAATTATCGGACATACATTTGTTGGAAAAACTCATTATCATCGGCTCGACAGCCGGGCTACGACTCTGGCCTCTTTCAACAAGTCTCTCCACCTATCTCGGTCTCTAGCCGACGACGCGGACGCCATCCAGTTTTTCCAAGCCGGTTCCTCTTTGCTCATGTAAGCTAGGTGCTAGACATTTTTCCCTCTCCCGCCTAAGGGTAAAGATCTGATCGATTGTTGATTTGCTTGAAAAATAGTTGAAGCACTTGCAGTATTCGAGGTTTTCACTTAAATGAAGCATTCTTCTTGTTCGCAAATGGGTCAAAAAGTTTGAAGAGACCAATTGTGCACTAGAAAATTTGAAATCCGGAAAATACGATTCTGTCTGCCCATCGGTCTCTCTGTTAGTCCATTTGTAGCTCTGTTTATCGCTCTAACTGTCAGTCTTTCTTTGAGTATGTCTGTAGGTCTCTCTGCATGTTCTTTTTGTCGGATTAACAGCTTAAAAGATTTTTCCGGTGTTAGAACTCTAGGTTTTTTTACGATTCACTTAAATTGAAATAGATTTTTTTATCTCTAAAAATAACGGTACACGTTAAATTATTTGATTAAAAAATATTTTTCAAAAAACTTTATTTGCGGTAACGGCCATATGGGACTGGATTTTTGGTTTTCGATTTTTTCATAAATTTATTGACAAACTGTTTCCATTTTCAAATAAAACTGTGAATTCAAAAATTCAACTTTGATTTGAATTAACAAGTTAAAGACCTAAGCTATATTAAAAAAACAGCAAACAGACATTGTTAAAATTCAAGTGAATTCAAGAATTGTTCCGATTAAAATATTACACGTGTAATATTTCTTTAATACAATCAAGAATGAATATTGTTATTATTTATGTATTTATTCATATTTTCAAAAAAAAATAAAAAAAAAAATTAATTGCAAAATATACGTTGTTCTTGAATTTATGAGTTCTCATTAAAGTGATCCATCTTAAAATGTATATTTCACCCATCATAGTACTTACACAAAACAACACCCAAATATACCTCCTGACGTTGTTTTGGGAATGCGGAGAAGAGGATATACCCACATCACAGCTACCTACAGTCTACACCCCATACCCACCGAAAATGTCATTCTCGTAAATCCTAATGTTAATAAATGTATGGAAATTCAATTCAATTTCTCCCGAAATATGCAAATAAATTATTCAAAAACTGAACTCCATGCGCCAAGAGGTGAATGGTTGAGTTAAGTATTGGGGCTGCCACTCTGTGCTGTTAAAGGGGGATCAAGCGGGCTGAATCGCATATTGAAGGTGGAACCAGATGAACAAAATATTGTATGGAAAAGGAGTCACAAAAATACTATGTAGAGAACAAAATCAAACAGCCCTGTGTTGGATTTTTGAAAGCAGATTTCCATCATAATACGAATACTGCAACCTGACTTAAGGAGAGGTCTTTCAGAGAAAAACATAAACTGCCATCCCCTCAAGCAACCATCACCAACTATACAGCCCTTATTCCTCCTCCATTCCCTAGATCACATTCAAAAGCTGAAACATGAATATTTGATGACGTATGTATTGTATGTATTTCGTATCCTTGCTGAGGACTGAGAGGACTCCTATTGCACTTACCTGACATTCATACATTCCGTGATCCCTCCTCTGAACAAACTTTATTTGCAAAGTCCACGTATTGGAGCCCGGCGCATGGAGTATTGCAAATCTCTCATCGTTTGTGTAAAGCTGAGCTCCTGATGATAATATATGCCAATCTCTCCTTCGAATCCAGGATATTTGATTCTGCAAAAAAAAAAAAAAAATATAGATAAAGATATGAGATTAAAAGTAAGCAATTTGAATTTCTATATACGAGTAAAAGAAAAACGTATTTGGGGGAGGGAAAACAATCTTGAATGATGGACTGTGTTATGTGGATGATGACCTTGGGGTATGTGTTTATTAAGTACATCAGAAGTAGGATATTGCAAACGACATTCCAAAAAAATATAATAAAGTCACAAAACGCAAATAATAAAAGGAATTCACTTCGCACAAACAAGGAATTCGGATAACAATATTCCTAAATCAAATTTTGAAACTCAAAATATTCTCGCAATTCTGTCTGCCTGTGTGCCTGTCCGTTGAGGTGCATTCCCAATGGGTAGGTAAGTGGATTTTTTTCAAACTTGGTGTTTAGTGTTTTCTAAGCTGGGTGTCAACCAAAGACCAAAAAAAAACGTTAGGTACGTTTTTCAAAAATGAAAAATTTAAACAAAATTCCAGAATGCGAGAAGTACCGTTACCTACATCAAATAGAATCAGTTTTTTGATTTTCGATTTTCTCAACAACGGTTTATCGGATTGTTATGAAGAGAAGTTGGTCAAACAATCAAGGTAGCGGAGCACGAATTTGAAGTGGTGCAATCCTTTAAATACCTTGGGTCAATAGTAGCAGTCGATAAGAACATAGAAGAAGAAGAACGCAGGCGGCTGCTGAAATCCAACAGAGCCTGCTATAGTCTCTCAGGGCTCTTCAAATCCAGAAATCGCACCATAACTTCAAAACTGCAGGTCCTGCCAGTACTCACGTATAGGTCCGAGACTTGGGTGCTTAGCAAAATACAATTAGTCCTCTTAGGATGATTCCAGAGACGGTACAATCATGAATTGTACGCAATCTACCTTGAAGCAGACATAGTAACAAAAATTAAGCTCGGTAGACTCCGGTGGGCAGGGCACCTAGCTCCCATGAGTGAAGAGGAACCGGCTCGGAAAATCCTGGAAAAACTGGATTGCGTCCGCGTTTGGCTCGATACCAGGATGGAGAGACTTGTTGAAAAGGCCAGAGCCGTACCCCAGTTATCGAGCCGATGATGATAATGAATGAAATTTTTTATACAAGTGTCTTAAATAAAAAAAAAAGTTTTCAAAAGAAATAAAATAATTTTTTGAATATTAAATATTTCAAAAACCCAGATATGAGTAGGCTTTTAAAATGTCATTCCCATTTCAATGTAATTTCTATTTAAGAATAAAATAGAATGATTTTGTATTGAAGGTGTATTCTCGTTTGCAAGCGATTGAATTATTTCATTTAATTTTTCGCTTTTTTTGGACTTTATTTGACCATCACCAAGTTAAGTAGAATTCCATCTAAGTTAGGTTAGGTTAAGGTGGCTGTTGGCTTGGAAGTCCAACACACTTAGACCAAAATTAGGTCTAAAGGTTCAAAGAAGATAATTCATTTGTGTGGCCATCTCCGTAAGAGATGATCGACAGTTTAGGGCTGTTAGTGAATTCGTAGAGACAGGGTCTAGCGATTTTAACGCGGCCTGGCTGTCTGCGAAAATACGTATATCGGTTGTCGATATAACGTTTTCTTTGAGCCAGGTAAGGACTTCTTTAATAGCCAGAAATTCAGCTTGGAACACGCTACAATGATCAGGTAGACAGGTTTAGTCTATCAGAGTATACGCCTCCACCAACCCCATCATCCGTTTTTGATCCGTCGGTGAAGAAGTTGACAGGATCATCGTTCAGAAATGATGTATCCTCCTAAGTAGACCTGGAAGGGATAGTCACCTTGAAGCTATGTTGGTTGAAGTTAGGATGGGGAATGCTGTAGTCGATATTACTATTTATCGATCTGAACGAATAGCGGAGTGGCCAATCTCATTATTGATCCACTGTGAGGAGACTTGAAGCCTTATGGCAGTGTTTGCAGCCTTTGGTTACCGAAGATGTCCAGCGGCATTAGATGGAATAGAACATCAAGTGCGGCGGAGGGGGTAGAGCGGAGTGCTCCACCCATACACAGGCAGGCTGTTCGTTGGACTTTGCTGAGTTTGTCACGATTTATCGCTATATCGAGCGCAGTTCACCAGACCGCACCTCCGTAAGTAAGGATATGAAAAAACAGAGCTACTGTGGCCTTGTTTATTTTTTCTTGAATGTTAGGTTTCCAACTTAATTTCCTATCCAGAATAAGACTTATTTATTTTGCATGATCTGAAAATTTAAGTGAAACACCGTTTATATGGGGAGGGTCAATATGTGGGATAGAATTTTATCTACAGTGAGACAAAAATTTATTTAAAAATTTCAATATACTCCATGCCATCCCTGACAAAATTTACAATAATTTTATAGTACAGACATATCAAACATAAAAGCATCATTATTCCAGAAGAAATATCTTAGGAAATTAATATTTTGGAATATCATCGTTCTCTAAAGAAACTCTGCTCAACAGTTAAAGAGGCGGCTAACAGTTAAAAGTTCAAAAATGATCAATGATTGTGAAGTTTCTAAAGAAAGAAGATTTAACGCAATCCGAAAACCGGGGAAAAAAGTAATAGTTGCTAATTCAGAAAGTAATAGTGAAAATCTTCCTAGAGCGGGTAAAAGACAACCTCGAAACATAATCGAAGCTGATTCTACACTGCATCTACTAGTGTGGACTACATTAACACTACTTCTTGTCGATCATTATCGAACAGTGCATTGCATATCGACAGTGTCAATAAATAACTTATCTGGCTTACGCATCAAGGATGCATATGATGAATCAATTCTGCATATGAAGAGGAAGGAACAGAAATTTGAAATTCAAAGCGGGGTTACACAAGGCTGTGTACTGTCACCAATACTGTTCATCTTCTTAATGTTTTCACGTATACGCAGCTTTGTAGACTGGAAATGGGGGAATTCAGTAGTGTCTGAAATAAGATCTCAAAAACCTTGACACACAGACGACGTGCACTTACTCTTTAATAGGATCATGATTTTCCATCAAATGATACCAAGTGAGGAAAGAGAAATTTATAAACGTTTTGCTCAAGATCAATACAGCATACAATTTAAATATTTCTTGGCAGGGAAGTGATATTTCTGGATAGCGGAACCGAGGTAGATACTAACACCCGAATCAAAGCAAAGGCTGCGAGTGGAATGCTGTCCAAAATATGTAGAAACAGCTCATCAACTATAAAAACTAGGCTACGACTGTTCCGCTCCAATGTTGGATCTGTGGTTCTTTCTGGATCTGGATCCATTGTCACTAGAAATCTGTTAATCTTTGAAAGTAGATGTCTGCGGAACGTCTTCAGGATTTTCTGGGCCAACGAAGATTTACGGGTAGTGGATTGGCAAGCCATGCAATGGACACCTTTCACACAGAGAGTTGAGACTGATTCAGTTCCCCAGGAACCACGTATGATGGCCAGTCAGGGCAAAATCGTTCCTAGAACAACTCTTGGAGTTCTTCACAGCCCGATTTGTCCCCAAGAGTTACTCATGTTATTAATGACTGGACTAATATCAGTACTCCAAAAAAATAACATAAAGTTCTTCGAAATTCTTTACTTTCCAAAAAACTTGACAACTGTCTTCCTTAATAGATTTTATTTATGAACATACAAAAAAAGTTCAAGTATAGCTGCCAGAAAGGCAGACAAGCCTGTCCTCTGTCCTGTTACATTTTCTTACTGCATTATTTGACCATTGTCCAAGAACTTCAATGACATCGAAACAAATGCGAGGTGCGTGCTTGTCATGCCAGTCAAGCAGCAAGTACATGCATAGCATAATGCCGAGTAAGGAGAGATGTCGATAGAAAATTCGTGTTATATAATAAAAACCTTTTACCATTACCATGTGCCATGCCCCAACTTGAAACTTGCAAAGCTTCGAAAACAAAAATGTCCTTGCAAAGCAATACTTTGGGAAACATGAGAGTGAATATATATTTTTTAAAGACGCATCCAGTCTGCAGTATAGAGTATATTAGGGAGTATGTTTAAATTCATTTGGTAAATTTTGGACAGACTATATAATCTACTTAAGTACATATATAAAACTCTCCTCTATTCAGGCTACATTATACTCTATACAAAACATGTCGTGTATAAGTTTCTTATCTGGGGGTGTCTTTACTGTATATACAGTAAACACCACACATTTCAATTCATGGATGATGGCTTAGGTTTTTCTATGAAAGAAGGAAGTCTGGTGTTCCTGGAATTTCTTCAATGGATAAAATGTCCTTTTTTGGCATTAGGATACCGAAAAACCTTTTCAACGTCGTCTTCGCGTCATTCAGTAGCATATACCTACCTACCTTACCCAAACCTTATACCTTGTCCTCGTTATCTGTGTTTTTGGCTGTCGCCTTAAGCACTACCAAGGCAGGCAGGTATGTGAATATATTTGCCAACATTTACAAACCACTTCTTTGTGCTAACATAAGGTTCTTAAGCTTCTAAGATTTCAACAGCAGCAATAATGGTCTATCGTTGCAACATGAAGAGATTGGCAAGAACTTGAATTCTGACTGCAAGTAGATCTCCATCTTTTAAATCAGGATATAAAGTACAAAAGGTACATACATATTTGAAGAATAAATATTTCATTTTTCATTACCTTCGAAGAGAAGTTTAAACAAAAATATCGATGAATTATTTTCAAAGAGGAGAGAGGTAAAGAACAAGAATTTTAATTAAAAATGAAATACTTCAAAAATTTTTATGGGATTTCATAAATTTCAATTTAATGGAGAGTGAATTATTTGGGCCTTGGATAAATTGAGCCTTGAAGAGTATCGTCTCGGTCTCGTCTAGTGGCCATTTATTATATCCCGCACGTTTTCCGAACAGAACAAATTGGTTGTTGTAATTTTTATATACAGTTTTTGCCAATAAGATATTCAAAAATACCATTTTTTTGAGATAAAAGGTCGGGGGTTTATTTCAATATAAAGTGGCCCCAAAGGAAGAAGTCACAGGGTGCTAAGTAACACGATTTCAGTGGCCAATTGTGATTACCTCTTCGAGGGCCTAATCAGTCAAGATGATTTTCAATGAAATTTCGGAACATTTTCATGCATTTCAAGGACCCAACCAGCAAAGACACGACGGACATTGTTAATGATCGGCCGGCTTGAGTTCTTGTGTTAACTGAACTTTATAAGCCTTAAGACCTAAGTCTTTGTGGAATGCCCAATTCTAAAGAATGACGAGAAATTGACGAACCTGAATTTTCTTCAACACTTTGGGCTACAGTAGCAATATTCTCAATTATTCTTGAGCGACTTAGACGGGTTTTATGCTTCACATCGGCTACTTGTCCCGAGTCCCGACAGCTCAAATTTTTCCACCAATTTCTGAATCCCGGTCCGATAAGGTGCTTCACGACGACCAAAAAAATTTTAAGTTTTAAGAACCGTTTCTGCCAAGTTTTTACCAAAAATTTTCAATCGTTTTTTTTTTAGGATGAACTTATTTACAATTTATTTTTTAAGATTTTTTTTTCAATGGGTATTTCTTTTTTTTCGACAAAACTTCCTTCTCTCTTGACCAATTTTTATTCTTGGAGTTCAGCAAAATTCTTATCAGTTTTTTTCTTCGATGGAATTTTATTTGAACAATTTTTTTTTCGATAAAACATTTTTCTCATAGTTCAGTTTTTGATCAATTTGTATTCTCGTGGTTCAAAAAAATTTGCACTATTTGTTTCCTTTTCATTTTTTGACAAACAAATTTTTGAGAAACAAATTTTTAATGACATATGTAAATCCTTAGGGAATAAATTCGTCTGTGAATCGGATAGTCGCAGGATCGATACTAAGAAATAATGTTAGGTACTTTGAAAAAATAACAAATAAATCTGTGGCAGTATGACAGAGTAGCTTATGTTAAAAAAAATTGATTTGAGAAATTAACATTTTTGTCAAAAAATTTTATTTATAGTGATTATTGTTTTTTGGAAGTCTAATCATTAAATAAGATAAAAATACATCATATTTTATGGGAGTGAGATAGAATTGTAGGGTTCCATTTGTAGAAAACACTTATGTCGACTTATGCTACTCTGTAAATAAATAAATTTTATGTAAAAGATGAATTGAATTTTACAAAAAATGGCTCGGACGAAATGCCAATTTTTGTGTACTAAAGACCGTTAAAAGCTATTTTGACTCCGTTATTCAAAAAGTCTAATTTAATAGTGCCAAGTCTTCTAATTGGCTGATTTATTTCAGTAGTATATAATAGAGTTTCTTTTATAAATATAAAAAAAACATCCTAAAAAAATTGTTGAAAAATTGTAAGACAATTCTCAAAAAAAAAAAATTGTTGAAATTTTTTTCAACCGCATAGCGCATATGTATACTTAGTTAATACTCATAAAATGATTTTTTTAAATCTAAATATAAAAGTTCCGCCATCCAAAGTTTTTTTTTTCAACTAGTGCTTATTTAGTGAATTGCAACACTTAGCTCATGTCTGATTTGACAGATAATTAGTTTTATCCTTCCGCTGAACCTGTTTTTGAAGATCGCATTATTAGCCGCAGAGCTGATGTCGTTTGGAGACCTCGGAGCTGCGATTTGACACCGTTGGACTATTATTTGTGGAGTGCCGTAAAAGATAAGTGTTACGCTGACAAACCAGATACAATTGACACTTTAAAGGACAATATTTATGAAGCCATTGGTGAAATACAGCTGCAAACAATCGATAATGTGCTTAAAAATTGGACCGATCGTGTATAAGCTACTGCATGGCCAGCCGAGGCAGCCATTTGAATGAAATTATTTTCCATTATTAACCGGAAGGACTGTTCTTTCAAATAAAAAAAAGAAATTTGAGAAAATATTCAGCAGTTTTCTTTTATAGCATTTTCAAAAAAAAAAGTTATTTGGCGGACCCTTTATTTAAAATAAAAATCGATTAACTGAATAATTTTTTTTAAGTCAATTTTCAAGAAAAAACCAGACCTCTAGTTACATCCCTTTTTATATCTTCGTGACAGAGGCCGTTAATTTTTTCCATTAATTCAATATCTATCTTAAATCAAAAACTTTCAAACCTTTTTCTTCAACTCTCATGAAACTAATGTGACCTCGGTTGTTAATTAAATGAACAAACCAATCATTTTTATCGTTAATCTTGTCTTCGCTTTCAACAATCCTCTTTACGACCCAGCCAAAAAAAAAACACAATAACTCAACAAACGATACATCATTACTTCAATAAATTTCATATTGTCACAAAGATTAGGAATTGTCGAATCGTGGAAAGTTGATATAGAAGCTATTTTAGGTATGAGGAGATAGCAACTCAGGCAAAAAGAAAAAAACTAAATTAACCGGAAAATAAAACAAAAGCTTCCTATTTTGCTCAAATTTATAAAGTTAAGAATATTTTTCGAAAAATTTTCAAAAATTCACTTTTTTTTGAAGAGTATGTTTTTTTTCAAAGGAATTTTTTATTTATTTATTTCCCAAGTAGAGTGATACTGAAAAACCTATCCAAACGAAACGTTAGTCAATCAAGATGTTTTTCCTTGTTTTTTTTTTTCGTGTGTATCCTCGTATCGTTTGGCTTAAGAACCATCCAAGGGATACCAAAGTACTTTTAAGGGCAAAAAAAAAAAAAAAAACTTCCATATTCCGGAGAGGGAAAATAATGCTCACAAAGAAAAGAGCGAACAAGTGAAAATGATGACAAGAAATATTATATATGTATGTAGGTAGGTAAATCTAACCTACAGGTAAAAAAAAAAAAAAAAAACCTGGAAAAGTGAAAACTCCGAGGAACATAAAAACACGTATATGATATAAAAAGCTTATCCGTGTTTGTGTAGAGAAATATTTAGGTTCCTCTATAGGTACTCGTATATGGTGCGGATTGTGAAAGTCACGTGAGATCCAGCTTCGAGGAATATAAGGATCCTCCATAAGAACTACATACATACTCACTCACTTTACCGTTTGTTATGTGTTATACATGAATCCCGTCATTTTGCAGTCATTTCTTCTTGTTATGCACATGTCCTTGTTCCATTTGAATGCTGGCACAGTTTCTATGGCTTTTCTTTTGTTTTATTCATTTAGTTTTTTTTTTTTTTCTTCATTGTACTCGTTATTTTGGCAGTCCAAACTGGGTTTTTTTTTGAAATTTTTCTTTTTTGTTTTATATTCAAAAGTGAGTTAGGTATACCTATGTACCATGTACCTATACCTAGTTGAGTTTTTGAGTTGAGGACTCGAGAGGGTATAAGGAAGGATTAGACTATTTTGATTAAAAGCAAACTCAAGCTGAATAGGTATGAAAATTGAGCTCCTTTCAATTTTGAAAGGTATTCTTGAGTTTTTTTTTTTAAAGAGGCAGAATTTATAAATCATTTATGGAATTTAACTTTCGATTGATTAAAAAGAGAAAATTCAACAAAAAATTTTTTTTTTAAACTACAAAAGGAATTGTCGAGTTAATATTTCCAAGATTTAAATTTACCGTTAGGATTAATTATTTTTTAACTTTGAGATCTTAAAAACGTTGAAGATTTGAAGACATATAAGCATGAGAACATAAAGTTTAAAAAAAAAATATTTAGAATTCTAAAAAACAAAAACAATATTTTCCTTGACATTTTTTGATGAAGTTTGTTAAAGCATTAGGCTAAGGCTCAGTTTTTCAGAGCTGACTTAAAAGAAATTTAGTTGATCCCGAAAGTGAAATGCTGGATAGTTAAATCCACAGGCTATATTTTAATGGTGGATGAATGCAAAAGGTCCCAATTATTGATCCAGAGTTAATTCAACATATTTTGTGAGTTAACTCGTGGTTAACTAATCTCGCACTGAAAAACTGGGCCACAAAAATAAAATTGAAAAAGCTTTAAAGAAAAATAACATCCATAATAATAAAATCGACGCCTAGCTTATAAAAATTCAATAGACACACAACTACAAAGTTTAATGATTTAACTTAATTTAAACAAACAATTTGAACGTTTTGTTTTACTCGTATATTATAATAGGTGATATGTGTATGGCAAGTTCGTATATATGGCAAGTTGGATTCGTAAAAATAATTCAATAATGATTTTAAAAAATGGGACCAGCGATTCTGTCTGTCCGTTTATACCTCTTTAAAAGCAAAATTTAATTTGTTTCTTAACTCCAAAAATACCTGTCATATGTACATCTGCTACGAAAAAACTCATTTGTATCGAAAACGGCTTTAATGATTTCGATGAAATTTTTTTTTATCAAAAAATATTTTTCAAAAAACATAAGAATATAAATTTTTGGTTTTTGATTTTCCCATAAATGGTTGGTTTGAATTGCATATCAAAATTTTCACAAAAATGTGTTAAATTTTTTTAACATATTTTGAAAATATGTAGTTGAATATTTTTAACACAAATTGTGTAACAATTCTAGCCTGTTAAAATTTTTAAGAAATTTCATTTAAGGTACACGTCGCGTGTAAAAAATACGCAAATTTGTACCAACACATAAGTGGTAGTAAATTTAAATAACTATTGGATTGTAATCTACTTTACATGGGTTACATAGACATGGGTTTTTTGTGTATGAACCTTTTATGAAAATTTAGAATAAATTGTAAATATTTCTGTTCAATAAAAAAAAAATACGCTTTTAATGGGCTAACAATAGAGAGTTCGTATGGAACTTATGCCAGATACGTGGATTCATAAAAAATTGAAATTTGTTCACTTAGTAACCCTAGGCCGAATAAATTAAAAGCGAAAATGAACTGCGAGTTCGAATATGCTTTTCGGCCTTTTAATGGTATAGGAGGGTTAAAAATGTAAAACTCTTATTTTACGTAAAATGCGGGAGAAAACAATTTTTGAAAAATTTAATCAGTTCAAAAACATGCATATCTTAAAATCGTTTACATTTCTGTTTTTTTTTCTCACATCATCACTTTTAGCTTAAAATATATAAAAAAAAATTTAAAATAAAAAGGAAATTATAGCCTCGTGAATTTTTTTTTTTTTGTCTCGGTTCAATTCACATGCTCTAGCTTTTTGCTTTTTGCTTTACCTGATATAGGTATGTTAATCATTATGATTTATGAGACTATTTTTCAATAATTTCGATTTCGATCTGATTTAAGTGAAAAACTTACATTTAATATTGAAGCACACATAAGTATGCAAGTGTTTATTTGTTCATAAATATTTTTTTTTAAATAAACATAAGTTAATTAAAAAAATTCGGAGTAGTATTAGTATACAATATATATAGAAAGAAAAACAAAAAATGTCGGCAAGGTAGTTTTTGGATAATTTTTGAATGCATGCAATTTGTTGTTGAAAATAGAGGGTTTAAACAGTTAAAATAACAAACCCAATTAACACCCACTCTATCCACTCCAGAGACTTTGCAAATAAGAAAGGCAGTTCCACCTAACTGGACGGTCGTGTTGTGTGCCATCATCTGAAAAAGATATAAGAAATTTTTATAAAAATATTATTACGTTTTTTTTCTTCTAAATTAAAAAAAATATGGTTTTCATTTGAAAAAAAAAAATATTGAAAGAAAGAAAGAGAATTTCGTTTTTATATAAGTTTGCTATATGCTTTCGGAGCCGCAATGGAAAAAATTCAATTTTGTTCATTGCATAAAATAAACTATTTTTTTCATATTCTTCTGTTTTAAAATTTGGTGAACATTTTCAAAAAAAAAAAAAAAAAAATATTATCACAGAACTCGCTAGTACCCAGCGTACTAAAAGTTTTCAAACGGTTTAAGATCACGTGATTTTTGAACCCTCTCTAAATTCCGTAGAAGCCAGACACTTCAAATTCAGAATAGTTTTTTAGGCGCGCCGGCAGGGCCTCTCACCAAACTTCAATTTTTTAACTTTCCTGAGACATAGAGTTTGAAAAATCACAAAAGCTTTAGCTAATTGACTGACTGACAGAACTTCAAAATTTAGCACATTTTATAATTATGTTATCCTGCAGTTGACAAATTCAAAAATTTACGTTCAATCCAACAACTTCTTCAGAATTGTGGGCAATTATAAGAATCGCTACCGTTTGCTGCAAGGCTATGAATTTTTTAGCAGATTTGCTTTAAAAATTTTTATTCTATCACTCCAGTACTCTTAATTTGAAAACTTTTGAAAATTTACCCACAGAACGTTTCAAAAATAAGTCAGTGATTTTGTTCAAGGTAAGATGAACCAAAACGTTGATTTCTCAGACCCAGTCGAGTCCGGGAAGTTCTTTGCCCCACTCTTTGGGGCGCCAGTGGCTGATTTGGGATAACTGACGTCTTTTTTTTAAAACAGTTTTGAATTTTTTACTTTTCCAGAACCAACCTTACATACATAGAAGATATCTTCGAAAAGTAAAAAGTAAGGGGAAGCTCACAAACTCGTTCTCTAACTTACGTCTCCCATTCAAAAGGAAAATCAAGAACATAAACCCACCACTAACAATAAAGATGCAAACACTCCATAATGTCACGAGTCCTTCTTTTTATAAAAAAATATAAAAAAAAGAATTTCCTTTATCTCACGAAGATGCATAAAATAAAATGAAAAAAAAATATATATATAGGTATCTAATCAAATAGACGGAACAAAGCAGTAACTAACTACACTTGAATATCCTGATATTGATGACAAGGATGATGGACTGAGACCAACTATATTATGTAAAAGGAATAGTCAAGTCATGCCATTGAATACAAAAAAAAAAAAAACCCTCTTGACATACGAGTTCTTATTTAGAAAACACTTACCTCGCTATCTTCAAACATCGGACTGTCACTCGAGTCAAGATTATTGTTATCTAATTTGGAGTCTGGATTGACACCACCAGCCATCCATAGTTTCTTCCAGTCGCTATCGGTGAGTATTGATTTTTGATCTGAAAGTAAAAAAAAAACGAAGAGTATGCAGTTGAAATACACTTGAATGTTTTTTTTTTATTAAAAAAAATTAATTTTAAGGGAATTTTTGATAGCTTCATAAAGTTGTAGAAGTTTTCTTCTTGATGTTGGAGTCATTGATTAAGTAGAATTTAATTAAATTAACAGTAGGAGTAATTTTTTGAACTATTGGAAGAATTGAAATTGAAGTAAAACGGATGCAACTTTATATTTCCCCGGAAATAATAATTGATTTTTCTGTTAAATTAATAAAAAAGTTGGTCAACACTCAAAAAAAAAAATTGTAAATTTTGGAGCTATTTATTTATTTCCCTCCACTAACTGATTGCTGCTTTTTATATTATTGCTAATTATAATTCTTCAACCATAAAGTTCAATACATTTCACTTGTCAATTCCGTTAGACTCTCTGCAAATTTGCTTGATCATCATCATCGGCTCGACAATCGATCTGGCCTCTTTCAACAAGTCTCTCCACTTATCCCGGTCTCGAGCACACGCCATCTAGTTGCGCACCTCAAGGCTTCAGGCGTTTTGGTCTACGCCATCTCTCCAGAGGAAGCATGGTCTTCCACGTCATTTACTTTAGAATGTACCACAAACGACTTTCCGAGCCGGGGTCCAGCTCGGAAAGTCCTACTCCCACCGGAGTCTAGCTCAATTTTTGTTATTATGTCTGCTTCGAGGTAGATTGCGTACCGTCTCCGGAATTGTCCTTCCTCACATATGGGACAATTCTCCTTAAAACTTTTCTCTCGAACGCGGCTAAGAGGTTGGAGTGTCTTTTGCTAAGCACCCAAGTTTCGGATCCATACGTGAGTACTAGCAGGACTATGGTTCTGTACAGCAGCAGTTTTGAAGCTATGTTGAGATTTCTGAATTTGAAGAGCTTTGACTGGTGGAAGTGTGATCATAGCCTCTTCGCGGCGGCCGCTAGAAACAAGCCTTTTAAAAAGGTTTGGCTAATATGATCAGGTTGGCAACAGGCTAATTCCCTGTTTCGTAAAATTAAGAGAATTACGACAACAAGCCTCGGAAACGGACTGATCTTACGAGGTTTACCTTTGCTAGCAAATTTTCTTGTATGAAGCGAAATTTTGACTGGGAAATGGAAGGGGACGCTATGGAAGGGGACACTACAAAGCAATATGGTGGTAGAATGATGAAGCTAAATCAGAGAAAACGAGAAAAAAAACAAAGAAGAAGTCGAAAAAGTTAATGTTCCGTTGCAGAACTCCAAAAACTTAAAAGCAAATGGACCAGAAATGATACGAGTTCTAGAAAAAGATAAGAAACCTCGGGTCTAGATGTCTAATCAGTGGAGGAAAGAATTCCTTCTTCCAACCTAATGGGGAAATGTGATACATGAAATTGTGACAGCCGCCGGCCGTTCAATCAAGCTGAAAACAAATCTGGCTTTCTGGCAACCATGCGGTTTTGTTTCGGCTAAATCAACCAAGATCTGAAGTGATTTCCTTATTTATTGGTTGATATGGAAAAAGTATATGACAGAAATCTATGAGATGTGATATGTGTTGGGCACTTATGGCACGAGAAGAATCATGTACATGTACAACAGTACGAGTAAGTTAAGATCCCCACAGGAATCACCAAAGAGTTTCCATCTATGGAAAAGGAGTGCACCAGGGAAGCGTCTTGGGGCCTTGTCTTTTTCTTAGTCTTTAAATTTCTGCTAGAGGACAAGGTGATAGACCCCAAAGTGAGTCAATTGTTCTTCGCTGTTGTTGTTTATTAAGCTTACAGTAAACTAACGACAGGAGTGCCAATTTTTTATTTTTCTACAAGTTTTTGTTTTCTTAATTTATTTTCTATTTCAGCATTGTGCACCATGCATTTTTTAAGTAGATACAATTTTTTAAGTATTTAAATGCGTTTCTGTTTTGAAAATTCCCTTGAAAACCCTTAAAACACTTTTAATTAAAAAACAATGGTGACTAAAATTATACCCTAAGCTGAGCAAAGGGATTGCATGAATGAGCAGCCTCCCCAAGAAGCTTGTTAACGGTAAAAAGACGCCAATACCGACACCTTAGGTGTCTTGCAACTAACTAGTTTTCAATGTTTATTAAATATTATGTTCTTCATTTTTCAATTCAAAGCTGATAGTTTCTGGAACACAGCCTTAATTGAGACAGTCAATTTTATTGATCTTATATTTTCTGAAGTTCAAAAAGTTTTGCATTGGTTTTTTTGAAGAAGAACAATAGTGCCCCTCTGTGCGGTGGGTTGGTGTTCATGAAGGTCCAAAATTTCTCTGCTTTTTTTTAGTTTCAGTGAAACTCATTTAAGTTGATCAAGTTCATATAGGTTAGTGACCCTTAAACTGCAATTGAAAAATTAACAAACATTAAAACTACTTCGAATTATAACGAGCCCAAACACTATTTAACCTCAAACTACCCATAAATTGTATGAAAACTAAAGATTTCTTTTCCTGCTCCATAAATAAAAAAATAAAGAAATAAAGAAATAAACAAAAAAAAAAATAAAAAGCATTTAATATTTCTTTGATGTTGGCAAAAAAAAAAAACAACAACAAACCGCATCAAATGCTTTGAAAAATTAAATAAAAAAATTATCTTACGACGATGGCAGATGAAAACCCCAAAAACGTTTGTTAAGCGGCAATAGAAGATAACCACAACCACATCAACCTCTGCCATCACATCAGACGCCTTATTCATACCTGCAAACTGGTTTTCTTTTAATCTGTTCCCTGATGGGTCCTGATGAAAAGCTTCATTATTCTTATTAAGACTTACAAAAGACTCAACCAAAAAGTACACCGAACAAACTCACAAGCTATGTTCATTATTTTGATTCGTCACAATGACGTCATCTTCCAAATAATACCTTCAACGAAAAAAAAATAAGAAGAAATTTCAATTCGGCCGGAAGTTAAAATGGAAATATTCCAGGAAGAGAAGTTGAAATTCCGCTGCCATTCTATATTAAAGTCCTTTGTATTGTGAGAGAATGAAAATGTATTCAGGAAGAAAAAATGGAGTAAAAATTTGACGTTGTTGCTAAAAATTTTAGTCTCTCGTACGTATACATCATCATCATTGTTGGCCCCGTGAGTAAGAATTTTCACAAACAATACAAAAAGCATAACACGATGAACAGAATAAAGTAGATTTTTAAGGAATTCCCATCTCTTGGAGTTCGCCGCCGCGTATAGCGTGGAAATCACTTCCCCCTTCCCCTTCATCTCTGTGGGAGTTTCTTTTGGACTGCAGAAAACTCACGTTCCCTGCGCTGGTCCCTCCCGCGTGAGTTTATCCTTCCATAGACTATAATAGTTTCGAGAAAATTTTCATAAGCAATTTGAAAACTTCTATATTTCAATTATACGTAAACATAGTAGGTAGCTCTAGTCTCAACTATAACCCCTCCGCTTAGGCAACTTCAAACAGTCCAGGGCCATATTAAACAAAAGCGAGGAAAAGATTGGGCGCGAGAACTTTTCTCTTACAATATAAATGCGAAGTAGGTAGTTTGGTTCTTGTTAGTTAGGAATAGAATAGTGGTTGGAATAAGTGTGTTTTGGGGTCAACGTTATTTAAATGCATATTGTTTTAGTTTTTGCCAGGGAAGTGAATGAGAGCTCTATATATGAAAAGGGTCGAAGGGTGATTCTATTCTCTTTTTTTTTTAGCTGTCCTGGATCATATTTATGAATTTTGTTTGTAATTATTATGAATTATAACGTAAAATTAAGGACAAATGGTTTCTTTATTTGGAGATGCAGTATTCAAGCGAGGTAGATTAGAAATATTAAGGGTGGTATTCACCGAGCGGTCATGAGCGTATATAACTCAAGAAATCCTCCTTAACTCATACAAATTTCCCTTGCATGATATAATGATGGGCAATTTTTTTTTTTCAGTTATGAGCAATCATAAAGTTATCAGCGCTCAGTGAGTACCAGCCTAAATTATTTAATTTCAATATTCTCAGTTGTTCTTGAGCGACGTGCACGGGCTTAATTCTTCACATCGCTTACTTGTCCCGAGTCTCGACAGCTCAAATTTTCCCAGCAGTTTTTGAATCGCGGTCCGAGGTGCTTCACGACGACCAAAAAATGTTTTAGTTTTGCGAACCATTTCTGCTAAATTTTCACCATTTTTATAGTGAATTTTAATAATTTCAAAGTGTAGTTGTAGCGTGTATCGTTCCATTTTAATTAAAAAATTAATCGATGAAACACTTTTTCACGTTCTTTCGAATTGCTCTATGTATACAAGTATAATGAGACGGATTCAAATCTGAAACCCATAACATAAATGCTGGTGTGCCACAGGGTTCCGTTTTGTCTCCGACCCTCTTTCTCATTTGTATTAATGATCTCCTGTCTGCAACTACTTATCCATTAAATTGTTTCGCTGACGATAGCACCCTTAGCTTTTCATATTCGTTTCCAGATTCACATCCATGCTCTTCGGACACGGAAAATATGATAAGTACATTATATTCTGACTCAGACAGCATTGTACAATGGGGATTAAGAAATCGCGTAGAATTTAATGCTTCGAAAACTCGATGCTGCCTTCTGTCGCTAAAGCGAGACGTACTTCCTCTGCCATTATCTATGAGTGGCAGTTGCATCGAAGAAACTTATCAACTTGCGATTTTAGGTACGTGTATCACAAAACATTTTTTGTGGAATGATGACATACTTAAGATGCATGAAATTTTTTTCCCCTTCTGATCTGGCTATTACCTATAAAACTTATATATGTACGTCCAAAGCTTGAGTATAACTCCCATCTCTGGGCTGGTGCTCCAGCAACTTACTTAAGCCTCTTGGACAGTATACAAAGACGAATGATCAAAATGATCGGATACAGGAACATCATCGATACTTTTACGTCACTCGAACACCGGCGTAACGTTTCTTGTCTCTCGCTCTTTTATCGTTACTTTTACGGTAAGTGCTTAAATGAAATAGCCAGTTGCATTCCTCCCCTTAAACGATAATACTTCGCGCTTCCAGGAATGCTCGTCAGTTTGCTCTTGAACCCAATTTCGGTCGTACTGTCAAGTACAGGGATTCGTTCTTTAGCCGTACTACGCGAATGTGGAATACCCTTCCACACTCTGTCCTTCTGTCTTTCCCTCTCATTGTGATGTGACAAAATTCAAGACTAATGTTCACTGAGATCTCCTTTCAAATACTCTACTTCTTACCTAAAGCTTGCACTGTGTCTCTGGCATACAAAGGGTACATAAAAATCCCCTTGAGTTTGAAAAATACCCCATTGAAAAAATTTCATCAAAATCTTTAGACCCGTTTTTGAGATATTTTTTTTTTGTCTTAGCGACATGTAGCATTATTATTTTTAAAGTTTCTCTTCTAAAAAATTACATATTTTATGAAAATAGCTAAGGGCGGGCGTACTAGCTAAAAAAAGGAAGTTTACCTTCAATTAGAGGGGAGGGGAAACTTTTCTGTCAAAGCGATTAAAGTTTTATTGAAAAAAAAGGAAATCTGGAAACTGTGAAATTCTCTGAATTGTATTTTTAAATCAACAATTCTGTTAACGCAATGAAACGCGCAGTAAATCGATATTATATTTATTCGATGTGTGACATTTGACTATTTGAGTATAATAACTAATCTAATTCAATAATAATAATAATGTAACAAAGATTTTGTCAAAGTACCCTCGTCTGTGCTCTTATGGAGTTAAATATCACATATATCAGTTAAACATGAACTACGAGTACCTAGGTATGTATATAAATACAAACCTCTATAGCCACTTGAAATTCAATATATACACAATTTCCCGCTGACTAATCCTTTGACGGTTCAACCACTCTCGCTCCTTCTATTTATATATATTATAATAGCTGTCCTCGTTCATGTTATTTACTCCTTGTAAATATCACACCAAAAACACCAACATCATCACACAACATGAAAATCTCCTTATCTATATTCCAACTATGGTTAATGTTCGTCCTCGAACCATTAAGCTTATTAAATTTCTTAAAATCCTTCCAAGAAAAAAAAAAAAAAAAAAGAAAGGACACAAAATCTCTGAACTTATGTATAAAGTATACCTCTAGGAAACAAAAACCGGATTAGTTCTTATATTCGGACTCAAATTTCCTTTTACTATAATATTGCCCTAGGTTTGCTTTCGTTGCTTGCTGCTATATTTCGGAAAAGGACTTTCTTTTGTGGGTAAATAGAGGAAACAAAAAAAAAAAACAAAAAATCTCCCCAAAAGTACTACAACTGATGTCCAACATAAACACAACACAAACTATGAATAATAACTCTGTTACTCATTATTCTTTTTTTTTCGTCCTTTTTTTTTTGTCTAAAAACCGGATTGAAATTGTCGCCAAGCTTTTTCATGATTTGGGCAGGAGGCTATAGAGGAGATTTTAGAAATTCAAAGCACATTATTATATCCTCTACTTTCACTTCACGAATAATTTTCAATGCCGCATCTTCTCTGTTTGCTGAATATTTCAGAACTTTCAGAAGGACATCGCACACACATAAAATGACAAACGCGGGCTTCATCAAAATTTGATATGCATAAAATTAAATGGCTTTTGCTTTGTCCTCTCAAATTTAAGGATATAGCAACGACCGACGAAGTTGTAAAGAGGACTAGCAAAAGGATATCGGTATAGGTACGAGTACTATATAGTTTACATAAATGCGGGATATGGAGTAGCCATTTTCTAAGTCTATAAGCGGTTTTATTGGAACCTAATGAAATTCACTCAAGCGGATGTTTATCTTTTGTTTGGCCTATTGGGATATCTAAATAGTTGTTTGAAGCGTCCATCACTGTTGTCCCCCTCTCGTCATTTCGATGAAGTATAGAGGATAGGATTTTCGATGAAACACCCCTAACCTACAAATGGCTCTTTATGCGCCAGGGAGTATACGTAAATGAGATACACGGACCAACCGAAAGTATAACATGCTCATTGCCATTACTTTCACATGGTTTCGAAAAATTAATTTTGTGCTTTATATGCTGAACCTGAATCAGAACATCTTCCTTATATTATTCTCTCCAATTTGGTTTGTCCTCATTCATCCCTTAGTTTGGTTTGGATCTTGCGAGCTTGATTTAGGATTTTATCTATACATACCTATAGAGAACATCAGCATAATATATTATAATACAAATTAAGGAATATAATCTTGTTGTTGTTGTTTTTTTCGAGATCGAGGAACCAATATTTTATGGTTTTGAATATTGGCAATTTAAGGGATGAGAAAGACAAACAAAAGGTGTGTTTGTTTTTTTTTGTTGAGATGATAAAATCCGTGGGTATAGCATAAGGCGTATAATCAAATAGGATTCTTTATACCACACCGATAGCATCTAATTAATTAAATTCAATTTAGTATTCGTTATATTCATAAAAACCTGCATATAAAACGAAGGTAAATTACCAATAAAAATACTTTTTATATACCCTACACATACAAAGCTATAGTGAGGGTTTCAATAAAAACGATGCAGGATATAGGCAAAACCCCAAGGGGGGGGGGATGTATTTCATATTGAATTGGAGTTGGATTTAAATGGCCTAAAGTCCCTTTGGTAAAATTTTGTCAAAAGACACCTGATACCTTAAATAGATTGATATACAATACGTATATAGGTACATATTATTTTTGTTAACCTTAAAAATAGAGGAGAGAGGAAATTATAATATCGATCCAATTATTTTGATAGAAAATAAAATGTCGATGTAGAACTACGGTATATGTATAATTGATAGGTTTAAAAAAAAAAAAAACTAAACTAATTGTTGGATCGAATAGGTTCAACTATTAATTATGGGTATAGTGTAGATTTACAAAAAAAAATTGTAAGGGGATGAGATGGGTATTTGATGGGAATTAAAAGCTAACGCAGACAGACAGACAGCTAAATTTACCCTCAAGCTCAAGGTGAACAAAGGGACAGAATTAATTGTAAGTTTTTTTTTTGTTTTGTATGTTTTAATTATTTATTGCAATTAAATTAAATTTTTGTATTTAAAAAATTTTAATTACACTATTCTAGTATAGTTAATGATTGTAATTTTAATAACTTTGTTGCACAGGTGTGAAGTTTTAAATAAATAATATTCTATTGTTGAGTAAGAGATTTATTTTTAGCCTAACCAGCAGGCTTTTTGTAATGCTACTTTTTTTAACTTCTCGAGATAATTTTTAAAAATGCCTTATAGGGTTTAAAAAAAAGAACCTATCGATTGAAATTAATAAATCTGTGGCAACAAGGAATAACAGCATAAGTCGACTTATGTCGAAATTGAGTTTTTGATAACATCGGATGCGCAACTAGCGATTCTACCTCCAATATTTTTTTCGTATTTGTATCTCTTATGGTTTCTGAATTATAACCTAGAAAAAAAAAACAACGTAAATCGTTTTCTATGCTCAGTTTGCACAAGCAAAAACAACACAAGTAGACATATGCACTTTTTACAAAACTATAGCAATTCCTTTTGAAAAAATAAGTCGACTTGTGTCATCACTTGTGTAGCTATTCCGAATAAAAATAATTTATTTTTTTGCGGAATGCGCAATGCGGAAAAACGACATAAGTCGACTCAAGATCAGAACATTTACAAAACTGCATAAGAATGCATAAGGAAAAACAACACAAAAATTCAAACTGCTTTCCTAAAAAACTAAAAAAAGTGACTTATGTTGTTTTTCCTTGTTGCCACAGAAATATTAGTTAAATTTAACTTTTTTCGTGGTGGTTTTGTTTTGCTTTTAGTCACACCCTATGACAATCTGAGCCCAAACGAGGTTTTTTTTTTAAATATTTAAGTCCCCGCTTACACCAAATTTTTTTTTTATCTTCCCAGGTATAATAAAATGTATGGGTTTTTGGGAAGACTTATCGATAAGATTTTTTTTACTATTGTTTTATTCATCAGGTAAAAATAAAAAAACTTTATGTTGACAATGCATTTTTTGAAAAAAATGACCTCAAAGTCAAAATTTTGCTCGGGAAAGAAAAATGGAACACCATTTGAAATTGAATATCTGGCAACCCTAAAATTATATCAGCTCAGTTTATATGTAGTTTTAAAGGATAGTCCTACCATTAGTACTAACAAAGAAATTGAACTTAACTTGAGTCAGAATACAACAAAGTTAGCCTCTTTTTAAATCGTCAAAAAATGATGTCAAAGTTAAAAATCAGGCTTTACTGTAGAATATTTTTTTTTTCTCAGAATATGACCAAGAGTTTGGCTTACGAATTACCGGACACCTTATATATGCATAGGTATAGAATTTGAAAACTATAAAAAGTAGGTAAATGGGGTAAACCTCGAATTTGCAGCTTGACTAGGTAGGTAGGTACAGAAATGGCGATCACAGGCAAATTAGCTTGTGACCGAATTGGCGCTGTAGGGCGCCGTTTTGATACCATAACTCATCTGACCTATGATTGAAGGAGAAATATTTATAGAGAAGCTTCACAGTGGAGTGCTCTAGAGCCATTTGGTCGCATTGAGAAATGAGATCAGATCTCTGATCTTCATTTCAGATAGCTCGGCGATGTCGATAAAGAATGCCCTTCCAAAGGATTGCAGAGGGAGGAAATGGAATACTGTTTCCCTTTCCCGCTGGTCACCGCAACTACGGCAAAAAGTATTGTGGGGAATGCCCAACTTCGCTGTATGTTCTCCTATAGGCCAGTGTCCGGTACAAACCGCAACGACCCTGGCTATGTCTTGCCTGGGCCTGAATAGAAGATCGTTAGAACGAATTTTATTGTAGGTATGCCATATATCTTCCTGGATATAATGCAGTTGGCTAAATTGCTCCACCTTCGATTCGATTCTGTTTGGTAAATATAAAAGATTTTTCACTTCACAGAACCAAGAGGAATGTCAACCATTTCCGCAAGTGAGCTATGAAGAGCCGATCCTTGCCTGGCCAGCTCATCAGCCCGTTCATTTTTCTCGATACCACTATGGCCTGGAAACCAGATCAGAGTGACATCGAGGTTAATGTTCAGGCTCACAAGCTCATGTTGGACCAATTTAGACGATGATGTGGGCGAGTTAATGGCTTTGGCAGCCGCCAGACTGTCTGTAAAGATAGCCGTATTTCGGTTTTGGTTTGAGTTTTGTTTAAGTAATTTACATGCTTCCCTCATTGCCAGTCATTAAGATTGAAAAACCCTAACAAAGTCAGGAAGCCGAAAGAATTTATCGACATTTAAGGAATCGGAAAAGATCCCTGAACCTGACACCATACTCCATCTTTGAGCCGTCAATAAAGATGGGTTTGTTGAAGCCTTTCGTCAGGATGTCGTTCTCCCAATCCTTTCTGGATGGGAGAATAACCTTAAAATCCTTACTGAGACTCAAGGTAGGAGTGCAGTAGACACTTAGACAGTGCTTGATGAGATAATATCCGATGGAATTATTTCTGTCATGTTGTACAGCTTGACTAGTTTTTTAATATTTATTGTTTTTATTAAATTTAGACACTCAAGGAAAAATAAGGGGCAAAGTTAAAAAAAAAATTCTTTTTTCAAAATTCCGGCTTTGGCAAATTAAACGGTTGTCTTCTATGGCATCTGTAAAAGCTACAAAGCAAAAAGAAAAGTTCAAGTTCTTAAACAATTCTGATCTTTTTTTGGTTTCTAAGCGCAAAAAAAACAGAATGGAAATTTGAACTATATTTATCTAATTTCGGGGATTTTCAAATTATGGGACAAAGAATCCAATTTTTAGATTTATCAATTATCAAATGTAGTCCAAAAAAAATGTAATCCTGTCCAAAAATATTTTTCAAAAAAATTGTATTCGAACACGAGCCTTCAAAACGATCGGAGACAGGAACATCATCGATACTTTTACTTCACTCGAACACCGGTGTAACGTTTCCTGTCTCTCATCCTTTTATCGTTACTTTTACGGTAAGTGCTCTAACGAAAATGCCGGTTGCATTCCTCCCCTTAAACAATTCAGCCTTACTACTCGCTCTTCCAGGAATGCTCATCAGTTTACTCTTGAACATAATTTCGTCGTACTGTCAAGTATAGGGATTCGTTCTTTAGCCGTACTACGCGAATGTGGAATACCCTTCCACGCTCTGTCTTTCTCTCTCATTGTGATGTACTGTAATTCAAGATTAATGTTCACCGACATCCATCTCCTTTCATATCCCTTCCTACTTACCTAAAGCTCGCACTGTGTCTCTTATACATATATAAAAAAAAAATTGTAATAGAAAAAAAAAAACTTAAAGAAGGCCAAAAATGGCCTTATGAGCAGAAACAATAAAAAAAAACTTTAAAAAACACTTTTATTAAAAAAGTTATATCTCTGCCGATAAGTATCAACACAAAACATGAGTCGTCATATTAAAGTTTTGAACCTTAAATTTTGGAAAAAGATGTCCCATTTACCTTTTTTTCTATAAATTATTTTTAAGTTAATTTTTTTTTTAATAATATTTTTTTGACAGAAAATTTATTTCTCTGCGAAAAGTTAAATTTTAAAAAAAATATTGTAAAGTAACATCAGAAACTCATGGGTGAATACTGAATTTTGTAGATTTTCTACCGATAAGGTCTGTCATATAGAATGTCTGGGTTTGATTTCAGACTTGTTTTTTTAAAGGACAAGTCTTGCAAGAAATTGACAAAATTTTTCAAGAATAGAGTGCATCTCACACCAGCCGCTTTATGGCCAGTTGTCGAACCTACTAACTTAGCGACAAGATATTAAAACAAATTTTTGAAAACAGTTAAAAAAAGCATTTTCACTATCTGAAGGGGGAGGGTCTATCTCTCCCGATTTGGAAGGATGGCAATTTAAAAAATTACTAAAAATTGAAAAAATATTGATAACAAATTACGGTAATTTTGAATTTTTTTTTAAGGTCAATAGCTGTTCTATTAGCCTGTTTAGAACAAAAGTGAAATCAATGCATTTTTTTAAATTGAATAGTTTTGTGCAAAAAAGTTTCAAAAATTTTCAATTTTTAAAACTTTTAGATTATGTACTATCGTTGCCCTTATTTCTTTTTAATCAAAAACTAAAGATAACGTCTTTTTATGTCTTCTAATTCTTGAAGGCTAGCAAAAGGGTTTTACAAAAATGTACTATTTATCTATATTTCTATTTTAAGTTCATTTTTTTAAACTACCCCTTCTCTCTAAACTTCACACATTGAATTTCAAATCAAATATGGGGATTCTGATAAAAATCAAATTCCATAATTTAAACAGGCGTTATATTAATTTAATGTTGGTAGGCAAAGGTGTATACATTTTGTTTTCAAAGAAATTTAAATACATTAATAACAAAAACACCGCCGTGCCACCATCAACAAGAAACAGTGTCTAAGAAAACGAATTTTCCCCATATTATATTCATAAGTTCTTTTTTTGTTTTACTGAATATGAAAAAACAAAAACAAAATCAAATCAGCTTACTGAGAGAATTATAAAACTGGTTTGAATAACGGATTTTCCTCTTATGATCTCAAAAGTGCTGCAAACAATGATAAGTTATTCACAATTATATTTTTTTTTTTTTATTTCTCAGAAAATGAGTGATAAAATAAGAGCTTCACAAACAATATCTTTGAACAAAGTAAAATGCAAAGAATAAAGAAAACCTGAATATCTACATCTCTTCGCATTGGATGCTGGCAGCATCCAGCTTCAACAGCAGCAGTAGCAGCAACATCAGTAGCAGCATGAAGTTCCAGGACTCACTCAGCAACCATACCATCACAGTTAATAAGTAGCATAAGCAAACGAGAAAACAGGGAAATAAACATAAACATGAGGCGAACAAAGTATTATAATACTTCATCACTTTGATGCTTTTATAATATTTCATATGCCATATTTCGAAAACTGTGCGTATAATATGATCCTTGAAAAATTCGATATCAGGAAAGGAAACAAGAAAACCATAAGAAACCAAATTAATGTGTATGTGTATCTTTCTTTCATGTCGTAGATACCAACATAAACAAACACATTTTTCTGTTTAAATTATCATCATAATCATCATCATCATCATCATCTTGTGTCTCAGCATTAACTTCTCGTTCAACACGAGCGTGTGAGGTTTTCTTTTTTACTTGCAAACAATTTTGTTCCTCTTTCTTCCTTTTTGAAGGATGAGAAAAAATACACATTTTAATAAGAAACAAACAAGTAAAGGATCCTGGGTAGAGGTTTAGATACTGATAACACGCGACATGTGTGAGGTTTATGTGTATCGTGCAACAGGAGCTAATAGCACTGCTCCATGCAACTTTGTGCAGACATTTTTTTTTGTCTTCACATTTTTTTTTGCCTTTGAATATTAAGTATACGCCACAGTGTCACTGTTGCGCGACACTTTTGAGCCACATGGATTTGATGGACGGAAAAAACAAATATTTTCTTTTTATGTTGGATAGAGAGAGCGAGAGGGACAAGTATTGGATCTTAAAAAAAAAATTAAAATGGGTTAATTTTAACAATATCTTTGAATCTCGAAGTTGAAGCCAATTTTTGTACGGAGAAGTCTTCATACTCATCTCTAACTAACGCCCTTTTCAACTCAGTTAGGGATTATTTTAATTTTATTCTAATCGGTGTTCTTAAATTGAATTATTTTGTTTTTTGTTTAAAAAAAAAAACAATCTAGAACTGTTTTTCTAACTCGAAACATCTTCCAGTCTCATCTCGTTTCTCGACATTGGGATATTATCTTCTTCATAAGTCGATCAATCGAAAAATGAAATAAAATAGAATATACAAGGCAAAATCTGAAAATCACTATTTCCAAAAATCCTGAAAAATACACTGCTCATAAAAATTAAAGGGACGTTTTTTTTAATTTTTTTGCAGAGTTGTGTCTTCATGGAAAATAGTCGTATTGAGATTGAACAATTGAAAGCATACTGAAGATTTATAGTACTAGTATTAAAATTGACTATAACTGCTACTGTACAGATAAAAAAGTCAAAAATGTTCAAAAAAATATTTAAAAATTTACGATCCGTATTTTCTTCAATACCGAAAAAATTTAAAAAATATCTTTTTCTTTTTGATCACAATTTGATACCATCAAATTCCCTTCAAGAACCTTTCAAATATCTTCAGGATTATTTTTTTACCCCATGCTGTATTATTTCAATAATGACAACCTTTTTTTGATTTGGGAGTAGTAATCAGCATTTTAATAGTGGTATGAGTTCTAACTGACAAAACAAACTCAAAAAACAGGTCCGTCAAGATAGCGCCACCACAACAGAAATTCTAAAATCTAATGATGCAATAATTTGTTGCTGCAATCTTGGCCGAGCATTTAAATTTCCTCCTCCTCAAACCTGTGGCGATCCTAGCTTGACTTCAAGTTAGCACCAAAAAACTCTATTAATCGAAAAAAAAAATTTTTTTAATGTTTTCAAGCTTCAAAAATTTTGTACATTTTTGAAAATATAAGTGTTGAGATGAAAATTACCTGCCGACAATTTGCAGAAGTTTGCTATAATTTTTAGAATTCTTTTATTAAAGTAGTAAATTTGAATTTTTTTTCATTTCCCAACCTCAATTTGGTGGCTGATCCCACCAATCAAAAAATTCAGAAAATTACTTGTTATATCCATCTTGTCCAAGAGATAAATATGTCTGGAATATATGGTAGTCAATGAAGCTAATTATATGGAAACAATTGGGCCAATGAATTCCATAATACTCCGAGGAAAAAAACTCCTACCAACTTTACATGTTCTTTTATATTTTGTTCCGGTTTTCAAAAAAGGTGTTTCTTGATTTTGGTCTTAGGAAGAATCAAAAATTGCAAATTTTCCAAAAATTGAATTTTTGATTTTCATTAACACATTTTCATCAAAAAAAAGTAAAACTATATTGAGTCTAAAAAATATTGATTTAATTTATTGATATTATTTAAAATTCCACAAAATTTTTCAAGTTTTTGGTGCTCTAATTTTCCAAAAGAAATTTTATCTTTTTTAAAAGTAATTTTGTTTTTTAAAGTCTAAAAATATTTTTTTTTAAATTTTTATATAAAAGATTATTAGAATGTGAATAAAAATTATTCACATGTTTCTAGTTTTCAAAATATTGAATGTCAAACAAATATTTTTTTTTTGCTTTTAGATCCAAAAATATGCAAATTTTTTTCAAATAACTGTAGTTTAACTCTCCTGTACTAAAATCCAATTTTAATTTCCAACTAAAACAGACAGCTACGTTTTCTGAATTCTGAACCAAATTTTTTTTTTGAAATCCAATATCAAAACCAATGTACAATTAGTTCATCTGAAAATATCAGAAGAAGAAAATTTTCAACCATAGCACTTCGATTCAAGTTTTGATAAGCACTATCTTAAGCGATTGTAATTTTAAGAAACTCCTACTTCTTTACTTTACTTCAACAATTCCTATAAGATTTCTTTAATTTACTCCATAAAGGTGCAACAGGAGTTGAAAAAGTTTTTCAATTGAATTGTTCAAATGAACAAAATAATAGGGCTGAAGATACTCGGGTACCCAAGTAATTCGTGTAATCCCCGGGTACTCGGGTATCCAAGTTATTAATCCCCGGGGACCTGGGTATTACCCGAGTGACCGATTACCCGATTAACAGTTTACCCGGGTACAGCAAAAAAAAAAAGAAAGCAAAAAGAAGAACCGGGTGCCAACTGCAGCCGGTCAATTTACTACTCGGGTACAAGCAACCCGGGTACCTGGATGATAACCCAAGTGGAATCATCAGTCCTACAAAATAATGTTAGTTTATGCGACTCGTCTGGTACTCTTATTATTGTGTCATCGCATTTAACATCTGAATATTAAGTATACGCCACAGTGTCACTATTACGACATGTTTTACTCACAACCACAGCACACATGAAATAAAACAAAAAAACGGTTCATTCCAAGATACAACGGTATATGGAAGTCGCAGCTAATAGAGAGAAAAAAAAATAGTTAAACATTTTTTACATGACTGAACTTACCCGGTTCTAAAGTTGTTGCTAAAAGGATCGATGGAAGGCATAGCAGGATAACTCGAATTTCCAACATGTTCGGTAGCATTTGCATGATATCTACAATACGATTCTACCAACGTCTTGGTTGAAGTCGACTTCGTCTTCGTCTTCGCCTTCTTCGTCGTCGTCGTCGTCTGTTGCTTATTTGTAGTTTTTGTACGAATTGCAGTCGAATGGGACACGTGTGCCCCTTCTGACATGTGATCCTTATTATTTGTATATAATCCTTATTTTTCTTATTTTTTTTTTTATATATGTGTGGTAAGAGCTATATGTTAGTCAAAGTAAGATATGTGTGCTGTTTCGCTTCAACTATTAATAATTCCCTTTAAGAGCGAGTTATTCAAGCGTGCGGTTTTTCAGCTTATGTATGTTATGAGTTAGGTCAGCGATTAGCTTGGGTCTTCTTAAGTACTGCACTATGCTTCTTCTACTTCGTCTGTTTCTTCTAGACTAGACTTTATGATTTATGTTGTGCTGAGGGTTGACTTAAAACGTCAACGGTGCTGCATTAATATTTCATGTCAACACGTTGCTCCGGCTAGCGCACTATTATTATGCGATATAATTTTACTAACTCCTTTCTGCCATGGGACTCTATATCAACATAAACTTTCAATTGAGTTGAAAGACTTCTTCACAGAGTTAGAAGACTTCTGCTGCAATGTGAACGGAACTTTATTTATACATATACTATCATCGTCCATATATAGCTTTGTAGATTGTATCTTGTGATGCAAGTATCTTGAAGTTTGTTTCCATTACAATTTATAAAGAGAAACTTATTCAGGCGTTTCTATTTTTTTTTTTTCTTCTTCTTCTTTTATATAAACCGGATGCTGCTTATAGAAAGCCAGGAAACTATTTGTAGAAATTCGAACATCGATTAGCACTTTATGTTTCTGTCTGACTTTGTTTATTGTATTTGTGTTTTTGTATTAGTTCTTCTATTTTATGCTTTTCAATTTTTCTTCTTCTTTTTGGAATTGGATTTTTTATTTTTTGCTCGGTCATTTCTCAATATATAGGAAATTTTCCTTTCTACTTGTTTTTTTTTTTTTTTTTTTTTTTTTTTGGACGGGTGATGAAGAAGAAATTAGTATTGGAGTCGTTTACCGGAAAGTGGCAGCCTTTCAACTACACAGGAAGTTTTATATTTTCTTTTGTTGGTTGTTTTTTCTTTTTTTTTCTTTCTTTCTTCTGTTGTTGTTCATTCAAAAGTGCAGGCTGAAAGAAAACAAAAAAAAAAATAAGAATTTTTGTTTGGTTATTATAAAAATTAATCGGTAAAAGGCAAAAGTTTGGTTTTGATAAGGATTTGTTTTTTGTTTTTTCAGTAAATTCGTGGTAAAACAAATTATGAAGAATTATTTGATATCGGGAGAGTTTTTTTTTGGAAAAGAACAGAAGAGGAAATGAACAAAGTTAATGAGGTCTTGATTGATTATTCTTTTGGACTTATTCTTAATGAGTATGTATATAAAAATAAATTATTGTTTATTATCAAAATTGAGAAAAAGATATAGACTTTCAATTATCTCATAAATTTTTTCGAAGTTATTTTAAAAATGGAAATTACAGACAGTAATATTGCATAAGCACAAAACTTGCTCAGTTTTTTTATATTTTTTTTTGTTCTGGTACTAGACTGTCAGTTTTATTTCGCTTGACCATTCTTAACACTTAAAGGTTGTTTTTAGGAATTATTTTTTTATCAATTCGTTTATATTCCCTTCAAACGTACTAAAAATTGTCATCTATCGAAATAAGGTCTGGAGAAAAATGGAGGCGGAAGAAGATAGCATCCTTAAAGGCTCTTATAAAAATGCAGTGACTCCAAATGCATTTGATAAATAAATAACACATCTCGACATTTGTGACGTAAATGGTCATAAGCAGTGGAGTGCGTAGTGCACATGACAAAAAATCTGATGTATGTGGGTTCGAATCCTACCAGTGTAGAAATTTTTTTTTTCAAATAAAATTGGGGTAAAAGCTCTGATGATTGTCCAGCAATCATTAAATAGCTATAACTCGCTGGCCAAATAAAAGTTATAAATTAAAGTGGGTGTTAGACTAGTCATGAGACAAGACCAGGCAAGACTGTTGTAAGTCTCTTCTCGGTATTGCCAACAACTAAAATATGAAGTGTCGTTGCAGTGTCGGTTTCGTAAAATTAGGAACCAACTTAGCACTTTTTTGTGAATAAATATTTTGCTTTATCAATGAAAATTTTATTTTATTAATTTTTGTTTAAAATAAGTATCTGCATATATTATATTTAAGTACACCTCAATCGAAATTTTGAAGTGAGAAAAAAAAATCTCACTTAACTCAGTTCCCTCTGCAATAAAATTATTTACAAAATTACCTTCATGCTAGTTTGATAATTTGCTTTTTCTTTTTTCTACTTCTTTCAAAATTCTTCTTTTTTACAAAAAGAAAATTAACTACCCTTCCTACTTCTATTCCATTTCTTGTTAGATATGTATTCTTCTATTTTTTTTTTATTTTATTTTACAAATCGATTCAAATAAAAGATAAATCTCAAAAAATACTTGAAAACTTTCTTCATTTCATCGTCTTTGAACAAAATGGATAACTTGACTTTACTGTTTATAAGTGTACGTGTGTGTGTCGAAGCTTGAACTGGAAATAGAGAAGAAAATGAATGACTCTTGGAATTTTATTTTATTTTTTTTTTTTTTGCTAGAACACACTTCAATCCCCACACCTCACTTTTTTGGCGCACACATTATTTAATAGTGACACACACAATGGTTATAATATAACTTAAGTAATACAAAAAAAAGGAAAAGAAATAAAGCTCGGAACTAAAAACGAAGAAATTTTTTCCTCCATATAAAAGCATAAAATAGAAGAAAAAAAAATTGGTAATGGCAAAAGAAAAAAAAAATGTAGGGAAGCCAAAAAGTGTTGCCACTTTAAATATTATTATGGTTTTGAATGGGAACTGATTTATGTTGCTAAAAATTTTTTTTTAAATCAAGGGCTCTAAATTTTAATTTTTGAAAGCTTATGTCTTAAAATTAATATTAAAAAAAAAATATGCATACAACAGTTGGTCAAAGAATCTAGTAGCGGAGCAAGAATTTGAAGTGGTGCAATCCTTTGCATACCTTGGGTCAATGGTAGCAGGCCAGGACCGGAGCCCGGTTTTCGAATTGTAATTATTATCTACACTTTTTTCACCAAAACCGGGATAATCGAATTCATTCTTTAAATGCAAATGGTGGCAACCCCTGTAGAAAAATGAGGAAGGAAAACTTCGACAGAGTATTTTATTGATATCCCCTGCCTGCAGTTTAAGTTTTCAATGGTTCCAGGTCTTTCCCACACTTTTTTCCTTTGCTAATTTTTTTTCTATATTTGTATAGGTAAATGTTGTTTGGCAACACTAGAAAATCTTTACAGAGAAGGACCAATATACAATACAAAAAAAAAAAAAAAATATGTATATACCTACCTCCCATGAGGATAAAAACAGCAACGTAAAAGTTTTTGTTTTCTTCGCCTCAAGTTCTTAAGGATAATTTCACTTGGGGAAATACCTTTTACGCGATTACTCGACAATTTAGAAAATGTAGCTATAGTAACTATCTATCTAAATATATAATATGTGCAGAGTAATAGGTATCCACATATACATCACACGAAGAATTATAGAGGAAGCTAGATAGGTATAATGATGCTTGACTTGACGCACACAGTTCGAGAAGCGAAATTAGTGTGCTGAAAGCAGTTGTCGTTCAAAAACTTAATGATGCTTATTTTAACTGAGAACTAAGCTTAACTTAATTTATAGTTGAGGACAAATTTTAAGATAATTTTTTTAGGAAATATATTATAGCGTAGTGCAAAAGTGAATACCTTATAAGGGAAAATGTTGATACTGACGTAGTCTTAAAGCTATGTTGCATGTTAAGCTGTTTAACATGAACTGTTTACTAAATACGTTTGTGAGACGTTTATTAAAATTCTTGAATTATTTTTGGGATTTTTTTTTTAATTTTTAGAGCATTGAAGAAGCGAATGCTCTAATTCCAATATGAAAATTGTTATTGGAGTAAACGCTGCTATAACATTTAGATGATATTTTTATTGTAATATTCAATGTGAAGCTGAAAGTAGTTGCTCCAGTAAGAAAATCGTAATTGGAAAGAGCACTGATTTATGGCATTCATTCGATATTTATTGGAGTATTTGATACAATATCAAAGAAGGTGGGAGTATTTGATACAATGCTAAGGAAGTAGGGTGTATTTTCTGAGAGTTTCCATTGTCTTTTTTAATTTTAATTAATTCATTCAACTCTGAAAATAAAAATACATAAGAAAATATTTTTTAAAACTTTAAAAACTTACAAAATGTATCTAATATTTTTTTTTTCAAATTTGAGATTTTCAACAAAACTTATTTTTAGTGTTTTCTTCCAAAACCAAGTTTGGCACTTTCAACTAACGGTGAGATTAAAAACAATTTCTATGGAGTAGCGTTAATATTTTTTAACGCCTTGAAAAATGTATTTTTTGAAATTCGTGATTTTTTGAAAAAAAAATTATCTGTGCAGTTTTTCTCAAAAAATTAGATTTCACGACGCATTTTCTATTTCCATATAAAAATTCCAATTTTTCAAAAATATAAAATGCAGTTTGGTTAAAAAAAAAAAAAAAATGGATGACCAATAACAAAATTTTGGGAAACCCTTTAGTTTAAACTTAGGTTCACTGTTTTCGAATATTCAAAAAAAAAATTTATTATGTGTCCTAAATAATATTTTAACTTCTTAAAATTTAAAAATTTACGAACGTAATTATTTCAAAACTTCGATTATCAAAATAAAAAAATTTGTTTTGCTGTTTTCTTTTAAGAAAATGACTTTAGGACCAAAAAGGAATGCATTGCATATTTTACTAAATAAAAAATGTTTTGCGTATAGCAAAAAAGTTACTATAGATAATGTGTGCTTCTATTTAAGACCAGGTGCCGATTTTTTTGGGAAATTTTGCATGTTTGAAAATTTTACGATCTTAATCTATTGATGCGAAATTTTTACTTGCGACTATATGAGGCCGTGAGAGCAATAATGGCGTAACCCATAAAATTCACTTTCGAGTTACGAGAGATTTAAGAAACAGAGTTTCTTTAAACATTTTTTGTATTTTCCCTTTGACATTTTTGATTAATCTAAAAACGTAGAAGACGTTGAAAAAGGACATACTTTGTAGGGCAAGCTTCTTTTTATTTAATTCAACATTATTTTGGAAAAAAAAGTGGGTTACGCCACTATTGCATTCATGGTTTTCATTAAAAATAAAGAAAAAAGAAAGGTTTCGTCAAATTTATTATATTATTTTTTTATATCTTTCAATAGTTCAATATTTTAACAACAAAAAATTATGTGTACATTTTTACTTATTTTTTAATGATTATATTCCATGTCTGATAAAACGTCAAATTTTTCAATTGGAACACCTGTTGACGTTTTTAAAATAATTATTATAAAAAAATTATGGATTGGTGGTATAAATTGAAGCAGTTCTATTAAGTCTTTCTTTTTTAATCATTTATTTTAGGTTCCACAACCTGGTTGAGTTTTTAATATACACGGATTGTCTCTTATTTACATTTACCTTTTCGAGTAAAACATCAATTTCATTGGAATACTTATAAAAAATTGAAAATGTTTTATTTTTTTCGAAATGTAATTACTGAATTTCAAGCCATTCAACTTTTGAATTGGAAATTAACATTTTCCTGTTTGTGATATTTTCCAGAGAAATTAAGAGAAAAAATCAGATAAAGTCGTTTTCACAATTTCAAATGGGTTTCTCTTTCTGGCCGAGGAAATGACATTTACCCAATCATTTGGGACGAAGATATCCTTATAAAATTTTTTATTCTTCTCTATTAAACCAAAATCTTGGTCAGATGGCAAATAGGAATGGCCACTAACTAAAAATTTACGGTTCATTTCTTTAACAATAAAATTGGGATGGTATACCATTAATTGGCACAACAGGGAAAGTTTTATATTCATATTTTGGCTCCCCCATTGAACAGAATACATAATATTTTTTTTTAGACTGTTCTACGTTCTTAAAATATTGCATAAAACAAGATCCTATTTCTTGAGGCCCCTTGACGTTGTAGACTCTTCCCAAACATACGTGTGAACTTTTTCACTGCCCCTATTATATGTATACCAAAGGAAATGGTTACAATCTATACCGAAGCAAACAGTTTCTAAGAGAAGTATGAAGGTTACGCCACTATTGCACTCAAACTATGATCAAATTATAAAATGCAGTAACACCTTTTTGAGTGCCATCTGGTTTTGAGTATAGATAGCTGCATAAAACTTGTTTTGTATTAAAATAGATATATTAAGAGACCTATTTTCATGAAAAACTCATTTTTGAAAAAAAGTGGGTTACGCCACTATTGCACTGACGGCCTCATATAGTACTATAGGTTAGGTTACCTAACCTAACATAGGTAGGTACTATAGGGCAAGTTTTGGATTCGTGCAAAAAATCGAACTCGAGATATTAATCAGACCTACCATGATAGAGAACGCAAAAAAAGTGGGTTCCGCAATTCTGTCTGTCTGTACCTCGACCTACAACCTAAACTACTCAAGCGATTTTCTTCATACTTTGGACATAAGTTTTTGGGGAGATTTCCTAGAGGGAAATCGAATTTTTTTTTAGGTCCAAAAATAAGGGTACCTGTCATAGTACCATTTAGACAAAACATTTTTATCTCGAAAACGGCTCAAAAACGATTTTGATGAAATTTTTTTTTAAATCGGGTTTATAATTTAGTCAAAAAATATTTTTGAAAAAACTGTTATTAACGGTACTTGCCATAGAACCGGATTTTTGGTTTTCCGTTTTCTCGTAACTATTGGACCGATTTCGATGAAAATTTTTTGAAGGATGTCCTATTTAATCTTAATAATATTGCATATAAAAATTTTCAAAAAATATTTTTTGTATTTAAAAAAAGAATCAAATAGTTTTTTTTAAAATTTGGTTTTAAGTGTATGTGCATACCAACTTTTTTTTAATAAAAATACCTAAAAATTTTATATATAAAAATTATATTTTGAACAGCTCTAACGGTTTTTGAAATTTTTTTTTAATTTGTATTTTTATGAAACATAAGATGCGGCATCTTCAGTTTTAAGATTAAACTGCTTTTTTGGCTTATTTTATCAATTCAAATATTGAATTGGTTTGTATACTCAGACTTTGAAACCACTATGTTATCGCACATAGGAGCAAGTACGTGCGATCCAGTCGTGCATTTGATTTATAAATATGTATTACAACAAAAAATGTTGATCCAAAAATTTTTGTTTTGTTTGTTCGGTCATTTGCCTTAGGTACTTATTCGATTTGCAATTGAGAGTGTGAAAATTCTAGGAGACAACGGCGGGCGTGGCGACTGGGTGCTAACTTTTCACTCTCCAAAAATTCCGCTAGTTAAATAATTTTGCATTCGTTTCGAATAGTAGTTGAAAGAGTTCTCTTTTCCCTTCATGTTGAACGAAAATAGAGAAGAGAGAGACCTCACATCCTGCGAATCAAATGACTTCTGTTAAGGACAATAATATTTTTAACCTGGGAAACAGAAAATAGTACAAAAAAAAAACAAATTTTTAGTTTAATTTTAATTAATCTTTTCTCCGAGTGTATTGAGAAAAAAAAAAACCAAACAGTTCTTAAAACTTTTTTTAATACTATGTCATTTGCGAATTTAAAACTCTCTTCTGAGAAAACACATTTAGACAAAAGCTCAAAATGTATGTCAAGTCAAAAATAAATAAACTATTCTATTGTATGTATATTTTTGAGCTATTTAAATAATAATTTGAATTTTAATTCAACATACCCTACCCCATATACCCATCTCTACATTTATAATTGTTTGTCTTCTTTTTGTAGCAAACTTCAAAAATGAGTTCACTTAAAATTAAAAAAAAACTCTCAGGGCTGATGTGCATCACAGGGTACAATACACTTAGCCATTGTTCATCAGAAAACACCTATAAGCCAACCCAACTCGCACATATCCTTGACCGAGCTTTTTCCTCTTTCAAAAAAAAAAAAAAAAATCTTATTTATCTTTTATCTTCTCTGTGTTCTAAATCTCCCTTTGAAACCTTATTGTATGGCAATTTGGCAATGAGCCGCACTCTTCTCGACCTATTGTCTTCACTAAAGTTTTGTCTCTAACAATTGTACAGTTAAGTATTTGTTTTTTAATTTTTTTATGTTAACTTTTCGTCCTTGAACGCATTCGTTTACTCAGTGTAAAGTTTCACAAAGACTCTTGACGTGCGAAGCCCTGAAAATAGATTTTTGAATAAATAGAAAAGAGAGAACGAAAAGAAAAAAAAAATCGATTCCGTCTAGACACACACCAAACATCCTGTATGCCATCATGGTGGTGGATATGGGTGGAGTGGAGATGGAGAACGCTGATGACTGACAAAGGAGAGACTCGCCTGTGTTTCTCTTATCGACACCACAATATTATAGCCAAAGATATGCAGACGCAGATCCTTAATGCTGGCTCTGCTTTGCCATTGTCGTCATCGTACTCTTGTCAATAGCTTATTAAAACTGCGTCAGGATTTACTCTACAAGTTTGCACTGCTGGATAGTGACGGAACGGAACTCTCAATGGCATCACAGATGATAGATATACAAAATAAGGAAATTCCATCCATCCATCCAGGCAGTTCAATCGATTTCTCCAAAGTCGCCGCCCATCGTAGGGATGGGGTAGAAAAGTTGCTAGGGGGAAGAGGATCCTTGAATTTTCGATTGCAAAATGCAAAACGCCAGTATTGCTCCATTGCACTTCTCTTTAGTATGGATTTAGGGCACTGAGATTCCAGATTGCAACACTCTATGTGAATAATTTTACTAATTAAAGCCAAACCAGCTAGAAGCGTTGGGGAAGAGGGGGCATATGGGCCAGAAGCAGGATCGGGGAAGGGGTAAGCAACAAACCATTTCGTACAACTCATCGACGACGACGACGACGTTCTGACAACCTGGCAAGCTTTTCGAAACGAATAGGCGGGGGAAATTCTTGGAAATAACATCAGACGTTTTACAGGGATTTTAGGATTTTGTGTAGTTCCTACTAACGCGTGTAGCCATTTTTGTTGTTGTTGTTGTTTTGTTGTTACTACATGCAACCATGGATGGATGCTGTGATGCTGCTACTAGTGAACGTTGTATATACGAACTTGAACACACAATCTGGAACAATTGTGCAATGAAGTGAGACTCTGTTAGTAGTGCGGGAAACCCGATTTACATTTTTATACAAAACGAAAACACGACTTTGCTCTGAGATTCTGTGTTCTTTTCCATTGTTGATGCTAATTTAGGTAGGAAGCTCGAGAAAATTGTTGGTAGGTAGTCCCGATTTTTTTTTTTGAATTTTCATTTTCATTTAAATTTAAATGAACGATTTTTGTTGTGTGATGTTGGAAAGTGTTCCTACGACCGACCGACGACGGACGATTATACGGATAGCTATGTATGTTTTGTATGGAGCTGTGTAGATGGCACTACTGCTGCTGCTGCTGCTGCTGGTTGGTGCTGCTGCACAATAAAACAAAACCAAATCTTCAATCTTATTTTTTCTGTTGCGGGCAGAATAATTTGAGGAAATAAACATTTTAAAAATGGTTTCTCTCTCTCTCCCTCTCTCTTTCTCTCTGTTGGAATAAGTTTTTTAAGAGTTCTTGACACAATATGCGAATGTTTTTCTGTTTTTTGTTCTCATTCTTTCCAAAAGTATATATTATAAATATATAAGATTGGGAGATTTTAATAATTCAATTTGAAAACATGTGCTGTATTGTTTTTTAAGTGTGGTTTTTTGTTTCGAATCTTGAGTTTATATTGTTTTTCTGGTGTTTCGTTAGCACAGAAAAAAAAAGGATATTTAAATTTATTTCAAATTAATTTAAATGGAAAAAGGTTGCTATAAGTTGGAAGATTGTATAAAAACAATAGGTACTTATAAATGCCATGCAAATTAATGTTACATTTTATGTGTTGTACAAACAATGAACGAGGATTTGTTTTTAAAACAAAGTGAAGTTCATAATTAAGGATTAATTCAACTGAATTAGAATTAAGAGGTTTTCAAATTTAATGAGTAGTTATAGCAAGAAATAGAAAACAGAAGTCTTAATAAATGAATCGTCACCTGAATGCAATAAGTTGGTTTTCATTTTCTTAAAAAATGTCAAACTATAAACCTCGTTATTATGAATACTTTACTTTGTTTTAAGCCCAATTTTATTTTCAAAGAACAAAATGTAGGATATTGTATGAGAAAATATTTCCCTCTCCATCCCTCTCACGTAGGACCATTTTGAAACTTAAGGCCCTTGGATGTCCCCCTTTTTTTGTTCAATGGATGGATTTTTATCTTTCAAACCGTAAATATCAGATCTTGTTTAGATTTCCAAATTTAAATTCGTTTGTAGCGAAATCTGGGGTCCCACAAGGCAGTCATCTGGGACCTATTATTTTTATCTTAACGATCAATGACGTCGAATCTGTGATTGAATACTCCGAACTATCGAAATATGCGGACGACATGAACATTTTTAGAGTAATTTCTGTACCTGAAGATGCCTTACTTTTGCAGAATGAGTTGAATAATGTCTATATGGTGCCAAAAAAAACAACAATTTATAACTTAGTGTTAGCAAATGCCAAACTATCACATATTTCCGTAAGCCTATTCGCCTACCACAATGTAAATATTTTCTAAATCATTTAAGTGTTATTTGTGAGCTCAATTTCAGATCGCATTACGACAATATAGTAGCTAGGGAAAACTCTGCTCTTGGTTTCGTAAAACGCTGGTATAAGGAGTTTTCAGATCCCTATGTAACGAAATCTCTCTACACAACCTTTGTTCGACCTTTACTAGAGTACGCTAGTTAAGTGTGGTCCCTTTATCACCAAATGAATTTTAAAAGAATTGAAGCAATTCAGCGTAGATTCCTTCGTTTTGCCTTAAGGAGACTTCCTTGGGTTGACAACTTCAACTTGCCCCCATATCAAGATCGGTTCTACAATCCCTCGAAAAACGTCATAAAGTAGGGGATATTAAATTCGTTCATCAAATTCTTTCTAGCATTACTGAGTCTTCTGCCTTCATTGAGGTAATGAGTAATCGGATTGTTTTATAAAAACATGTCTGAGATAAGGTTGCATCTAAAGCCCACAGCTTTTGCGTTACTTATAAACAACATAAATGATTTTCTTCCTGGAGGTGTTGAAGTCACTAACAGCTAAAAGCACCACTGTTTGCTGACGACGTAGTGATCCTTGCATTTTCATCAAAGTGGCTCTAACTAATGATTTAAATGACTAATTCTTGATTAATGTACATTTTGGAATTTGGTTGCCAACTTATAGATAAATCTAGAGTAATTTTACTATGTTTTCGAATAAGAAGTGCTATTTTGAATAGCCCGCTATTTCGGTAATTGTAACATTTGAAGCTGTAATTTCTTCACATTTGACAAGTAGAAACTATGCCATTAATAAAAATGGAACGATACACGCTTCAACAAAGCACATTTTTTGGTCGTTGAAACACCTTGTCGGACCGCGATTCAGAAATTGATGGAAAAATTTGAGCTGTCGGAGCTCGGGACAAGTAAGCGATGTGAAGCACAAAACCCGTGCACGTCGCTCAAAAACAACTGAGAATATTGCTGCTGTAGCCCGAAGCGTTGAAAAAAAAACACATATTTGTCCATTGTCCGTCGTTCTTTGGAATTCCACAAACGTCATTATACCGCATTTTGCATAAAGACTTAAGGTCTAAAGGCTTATAAAGTTCAGTTAACACAGGAACTCAAGCCGGCCGAACACCAACAATGTCGTGTCTTTGCTGTTTAGGTCCTTGAAATGCATGAAAATGATCCGAAATTTCATCAAAAAGCCATCTTGACTGATGAGGCCAATCTCTGGAAGAGGTGATCACAGTTGGCCATCGAGATCTTGTCACTTAGCACCTCGCGACTTCTTTCTTTGGGGCCACGTGAAAGATAAGGTCTACGCCAACAGCCCAGCGTCGGTCGATTCAAAACCTCAAAGATGGAATTCATGAAGCTACGAGTATTGAGGGCATACCACAGCCACTTTGCGATTTGGTGATGGAAAATTTCATCAAAAGGATATTTCTGTGTAAACGCAGCCGTGGCGGCTATTTGGCGCATGTTGTTTTCCATCATTAAAGGCATACTTTCCTCTTTATATTGAAATAAACATCCGATCTTTTATCTCAAAAAATGGCATTTTTCTTTGAATATCAAAATAACACCTCTTATTGAAAAACCCTGTAAACGATAGATTAAAAAGGGCAGCACTGGTCAGAAAGGAAGCATGGGATACATGGTGAAAAAAGTAGTGAATAGACATGGAACCATTGAAATAAATTAACATGTGGAAGCAAAATAGCAAGAAAACGTTTAGAGGATATTCAATAGGGACAGATGGAATGGGAAGGAGACAAAATCACGATCGGAACAAGGGAGAGAAGAAAATAGAGCGAAAAAAAGAAAGTATGAATGGAAAACCCTGTATTTAGAAAAGTTGGAGAAATGCTATGTGGCAATGTAAGATGGTAGTTTAATTGATGACAAATAAACGTTGTCAACCAGTATAAATACTTTAGAGTGATTCTTTGCAACAATCTTAAAATAAACTAACATTTTTAAGAAAAACTTTCAAAAATAAACTCTACGAGGAAAAATTGTGTTTCCACTAATTATACAAGACCATACCTACGCCAATATCTAAACCACAGAAAAATATTGATGCTTTTGAAGACATCACGGAAAATTGTAAGCCGCGGAATTACTTTTAACTTCTTGGTGGTTACAATAATACGTATTTGCCAAGGTGTACCTCTTCTTCCATCAGGACTATTGGAGGAGGTAAAACAATTCGTAATAATCCAACATTTTCTTTCTTTGCTTTTTTAATTCACATTTTGTATTTATGTTTCTAGTGAAACAATTTTGAAAGAAGATACATTTTAAGTATACCTACATAGTTCTTTTATATTTCTATAGTTTTTGATTTTTTTAACTTATTACGAGATGTTTTGAGGAACTGGACACTTAGCAGATAATTTAAGATAATAATTTTAATATTCATAAACATACATTTTTGAGAAAAAAAAATTAATTTGAAAAATACGAATTTTCAAAACAAAAGTTCTATAAAATAAAAAATAGTTCTTCATAAATATTTTTAGAAATCAAATTGATATGCAAGTTCTTAACAGTTAATGATATACACCTTAAACAAAATTTAAAAACAACTGTTTTGAAAAAAAAATTATTTTTATTTTCAAAAAAAACTTAAAGACTGTTTTAAAATGCGTTTTTTTGCAACAAGTCGAAAAAAAACTTGAACAAATTGTTTTATTTTTAGATTCAACACAAAAATATACATACAACATATATGTAAGTATGAATTCTCATTTTACAAAACTCTGAAATTAGTTCGCTACTTTCACTTGAGTAAAAACGTTTCTATAAATTGGACAGTTTATTGTGTCAATACTTCACCTTCTTTTGAATTAAAAAAAAAAACGTAGTTTAATTTTAAATACGTTCCTACCCTCAAAACACTAACTACACAGCATATAATGTAATAAGTACCTATACAAACCGATGAAAGCCTCTAATTAAATCTATTTAATAGTATTTTGGGGTTTTACCCAAAAATTTTCTTCTAACGATTAGTGTCACGATAATCACTCAACACAATCTATCAATAAATTGTCCTATTAAATTTTCCTGATTTCATTCTAATAACTGCATTGGGAATAAACAAAATAAACGCATACAAGCTCAAACGAACAACGAACAGATATAGTGTACACAGGATATATATAATCCATTTGGCAGCTATGGTGAATGAGTGAGTGACATTGGGTCGGACGAACAGGACATGAATTATTAACTTCGTTGAGCACACATCACACAACCAGTACAGCAATGGCGAGTTACTAACATGACACACAATTAATAGTTGCTCATCAATAAAATGCCCACCAATCATGAGCAATACGTATACTTTACAAATAATCTATCTATGCATATAAGGATATATATGTAGAAAGAGAATTATCCTTGAATCCCTGAACGAACAACAAATTGCCGCTTATTTGGAAATCCAGATATTATTCAACAGAAAGTTGGTGTGGTCCGTTACCGCCTACCCCCATCTCAGATATTGCTGTGCCGCCCACTTTGCAGACAAGAGTGCTGAAGTGGCGACTCTCTGTTGCCATGGCTATTAATTATTGCAAAGCATTATTTATTCCAGGAAGTTGTGCAGGATCCGCTTAAATTTATTATTATAATATAATTTTTGATTGAGCGCCAGCCGGTTCCGGTGGTTTGCATCAGGACTCTCTCTCTCCCTCTCTCTGTGTCCAAGTTACAAACAGGGTCACCCATATCTAGGTACATATTTATAGAAATGTAGTTACTACTATATCGGGGGACAAACTGGAGCTCCCTCTGCCGGCTACCCGATGGCATGGCAGTAAATAATTTATATCCGAAACGATTTTGACCCATTTGACCAGTTCAAGTCTCTAGACGACTATCGGTATAAATACTGGAGGAAGGCACTGGGTGAAGAAGATATTTCTGTTGGGCGTTGTATGGCACTCGTCCTGACATATGGGCTATCATAACAAAAATGGACAATATCTGGAAATATATGGTTGTCCTCATGTCCTTGGGGACATTCGAAAGTGATTCGTTTTTGGGGGATTGCATGTGGACTTACTCTAACAAATATGCATGCGTTTTCGAGCTAAAGGATAAGATATATAATTTGGAAACTGCTCTTCCGAGCTCTCCCAATATACAATTTCAAAAAGCTATATCTTCATAATTAACAACAACAATTGTTTCGAATAATCCTTAATGAATATACGTGATTTCCTTAATCAAAGGCGCATAATACACGTAAAAGCTCTTTACTTGCATGTGAAATGCCTATTTAAATGATTATTTCGATTCTAGCAGCTAATGATTGTGCTTTGTATTTCGAAAACTAGAGAGAGAGAGAGGGCGTACTTAATACAAATGGTATACATATAAACTTAATGTTCGAATAGAATTCACCGGAATAAATTGCTTTGCATACTGTGCGACGACTTAACGTTAATGTTTGTATATGTAGTGTACATATTTAGAAGACGCAATTATTGTTGTGTTTATTTGCAGCTAGATGGCAGTATTAATAAAATGAAGGATAATGGTTATTTTTGTTCAATGTTATTATGTTTGTGCATTTTGTATATTGACCATTAATAAAAATACTAATGTTTTAGGGAGCTGGATGGAAGAGAGAATATTCCATTAGTTTCAGTAGTTATAATTAGTGTGTATTAAAATTGCCACCATTTGACTGTGTTTTTCAAAAACGGTCTTGGTTATGGTTTTCCAGAAAGTAATTATGCGTAGTTAAAAGAAATGACTTTGGAAAACACTGATATAGGGATTTTATTTATCACCATTTAAAGATATAGAAGTTGAAACTAAATTTGTAATTTTTGAATTCACCAATACCAATAAGACAGCTGTTTCTGCATTAGTATGAATTATTGATGGAATGCCATTAAACTTTGCCAAATTTTTGTTTGATATTAGAAGAAGAAAGCCAAAAATTTTGCTCTAGGTACTACTTGTCTGATTTTTACTTACTTTTTAGTTGTCTATTGTTACTAAAGGGTAATTTTGCAATGTTTTATAAAAATTGATAACATTACGATTATAGTGAAAAGTCCGGAAATTCAGTTTGACTGTACTTCGATCTACAATCTCAAATATTGAAGTGATTTTCTTCAAACTTAGAACTGAAGGTTTTGTGGCAGTTCCATGTAGTCGAAATCCAATTATCTTATAGCTCCAAAATTGCGACTATAGGTGCTATAGGGCAAATTTTGGATTTGTGCAAAAAATTGAACGCGAGACATTAGTCAGACCTACATTACGACGATAGATAACGCGAAAAAAGTGGGCCCCGCAAATTTGTCTGTCTGTCTATCTGTAGCTCGACCTACAGCCTAAACTACTGAAGCAATTTTCTTTAAAATTTGGACAAAAGGTTTTGAGGAGATTGCCTAGAGGGGAAATTGAAATTTTTTTTTTAGCTCCAAAAATAACGGTACCTGTTATAGTACCGTTTAGACAAAACATTTTTATCTCGAAAACGGCTCTATAACGATTTTCATGAATTTTTTTAAAACGGGTTTGTCAAGTACCTCAATGATTTAGTCAAAAAATATTTTTGAAAAAACCGTTATTAACGGTACTTGCCATAGAACCGGATTTTTGGTTTTCGATTTTCTCGTAAACTATTGGACGGATTTCGATGACAGTTTTTCAAAAGGAGGTCCTATATAATATTAATAATATTGCATATAAAAATTTTCAAAAAAATATTTTTTATATTTAAAAAAAAAGTCAAATTTTTTTTTTTGAAAACTCAATATTTTGAAAACTTTTTTTTTATAAAAATACTTAAAAAATTATATATATAAAAAAATAATATTTTTAAAAAACAGGTCTAACGATTTTTGAATTTATTTTTTTTCAAAAATTTGTATTTTTATGATACATAAGATGGCATCTTCAGTTTTGATCTCAAACTCTTGTTTTGGCTTATTTTAGCAATTCAAATAATGAATTTTATGCTTTTTTATAATTTCTCTAATGTCTATCTTATTTTTTGGATTTTTTTTTATTGTAAAGTACTTTAACATAAGAGCAAGTTCATGCGATCCAGACACAAAAAAAAAACTAAATCGGAGAAATTCTGAGTTGGTACTACAACGCGATCCAGAGTTAATCATAGAGACCGAGGCTTAGTCATACGAGGCAGTGATGCGATCGAGACGAGACTGACATTTATCAGTTTTGACGAATCCGAGACGGCAGCCAGTACTAATTTAAACGTTTACTGGGGCGTATACGCATTATTTAATTTAATTTTATTACAAAATATAACAACTTTTTTTTGACAATACTTATTGTTTGCCAGTTTGCAACGCTTCCCTAATGTAGGAGTATTTGAACCTGAAAAAATATTTCCGTTGATTTTGTTTTTATCAGAACATGCTGTGTTTAAAATGTTTCAATTTTTGAAAAAAAAGGATAATTTTTAGTTGCTGTCCAATTTGTTTAGAGCTTTCAATTTTTAATTTCTTAAGGACTGGTTTGAAAAAACTTGAAATTTATATAGCTACATAGGTAATTTTATGTAAATTTTGGAGTAAAATGGATTTCTAATTTTTTGTTAGTTTTTGAAAAAAAAAAAATATTTAAAATTTTATTTTTCATTTGTGATAATTAAAATAAACTTCTTACTTACGCATTTTTTTATTTTTTTTTGAAAACCGAAAGCTTTTCCAATTGTTTGTTTTTATTCATAAAGCAATAAAATAAAGTTATGATTTAAAAACGAAAATGATTTTTTTTTAAATTGTAAGTTTCAAAATTAATTTTTCAAAACTGTTTGCTAAAATACCTTGATTTAGAGTTTTGTCTTAAAAATACGCTTTACCTAATACAACATTGTAATGTTTCGGGCATTTAAAGACCGACAATTCACTGAACATACAATATGAGAAAAGATTAATGGATGTAATGCCATAGCACTCTACAGCTTTGGACAGCTTTTCACAGTTGAAATCAATATTTCTGGGTTGAAATTTTGTCGAATTTTTATTTGTATGTCAACAATTTCAAAGTGTTACTTTACCATATGGTATTTGAGTCAGAACAATTTTATTAAATCTTTAATTTAGTTAATAGAGAAATTCAGAATTAAAGACAAGGTAACTCTTTAAGAGCCTGAAGTAGCTGGTCAAGGGTTAAGTATTGAACCAAAAATTTAGAAACTGATATAAATGTTTTATTTGAGTACATTACTTTATTTTCATATGGCCTATCCGACAATAGTTCCTTAAAGAACCACAGCCTCCGAAATTCTTCTTTTTTTCTCTCTACATACGTACAACCATAAAGAAAATCAATAACTCTTAAATGCGTTTCCTTCCTGCTTAATAACAAGTTCAACTTCCGCTTTCTTTATTTTGATCCTCTTAAATTTAAACATTATCAAAATGGGAAATAAAAAGTCTCATAAAACTCAGCAAACTTATTTTTCCCAAGAAATTGAGCCTCCTAAAACAGACCAAAGCACATATCCATAAAAAAAAAAATACAAAACTATCTCTATCTCTACATTTCATATATATGGCTTGCTCTTTATCATCTAAAACTCGCTCGTTATTCATTTCCTTGCAAACGTATTTTTGGCGATGTTGATTGTGGCTGGGGGATGGTGGCGTCATCGTCGTCGTCGGGATATCCTTTGGCATTACATCTTTTTTGTGTGTATCTTGGGTTATTGAAATGACACCTAGAGGCAATGCAGTGGGCACCAAAAATAGTAACAGAAAATAACTCGTAAGCAAATTGCCACATGCTCCCACTCTGCCCGCATATAAATCGACTGACAGTAACAGAAGCTTCACATATAGTCCCAGCATAAGTATATTATATGGGGCCACGGATGACGATATGGACACTTTTTTCAAAGAACAAAACAAAAAAAAAAAAAAAAGAAACACAAACAAGGCAGAACGAACAATAAAGCACCAAACGATATTTGCTTAGCTGCCCTAAACAAATAAAAACCCAAAATAGCCAAACCGTACAATCCGAATATGTACAGCACCAAACTCACCACAATCAGCCCTCAATCCGTAATGAAAATAATAAAGCCGAACATTTATGTGGCAATGAATGCCGATATATGCCAAAAAGAAAAAAAAATACTGACCATTCCCAGTCTACCCCTCAGAATGCCCAGAATGATGCCAGCCAGAACCAGAGAACTTAGGACTGCCGCTTTTATTATTCCAAAACAAAATTGATCTCAAAGGATTACGACACATTTGTAGGACACAGAGTGTTTTGTTTTTTGTTGCTTATTCGGTGTTGGTGGTGGAGTTTTTGTTCTCTTTCCTTTTTCATCCAATCAATTTTTTGGATAACAAAATGTGAGAGAGAGAACGCATTGCGGTCCATTTTCTAAACTAAGCTAATACCTCGAACAACACATGCAAGGAGATATTACATCGCTGTGCCCGGTGCCCAAAACCAAAGCACCAATGATGGCTAATCTGAATCCCTTTATTTGCATTTGGTAATGTTATGAGTTTTTTTTCTTCTTTTTTTGACGGACTTTGAGCTGTCATAAAATTCCGACCCAGAACACCCTCGCATTACATTTCCCGCATAAAAATAAGCAAACAAAAATCCTTATTACGAGCACAGAGATACACAAAGGGTATAGGTTATAATGCCATCTTGATTACTTTTCGACAGGCCAATGGAGAGCAAACCAAAGAAACCCAGAATACGCGACGAAGGAACAAAAACCGGAAGGACGTCTCTACTCTTGCCAATGCAATATTTAAAATGTTTTTTTGTTTTTTTTTTTTGTTTCTCTTCTTTTTTTTTCTGTGCTTAAAGGACGGATGTCCTGCTGAATATGAACAAAAAAAAAACAGTTACCACTTTTGTGGGAAACCAAACTCGTCGAAAGTCCTTTTAATTGAAATTCTGGCTGGGAAAATGAATTTTTTTTTTTGTGTTATATCTTAAAACTCACTCGTCGTTCGTTGTCGTCCTTTTTTAGTGAATATTGTAATCTCAAGTTATTGGTAATTTAGTGCTTTCGAATTATCTTGTGACTTGGAAAGGACAACGTTTTTGTATCGTATATAGTCGTATATGCGAAAAAGAGAAATTAATTAACAGGAAAGGAGTTTGCATTTTATATCTATCTCTATCTATCTATTCTATCTGTTTATCCGCTTGTTCTTTTTTGTGGGTTTTTGCTTTTGGGTTGAGTTTGTTTTTTTTTCCTTCCCTGTTCTAATTACATGTGCAAGGAAGTGTGTTGAGTTCTGTATAAGGATATACGTTGTGTGGTATCTATAGCCAAGAGATATGAAAGGTACAATAAAAAAAAAAGTATATATAAAGTTAAGCCAGTGTGTTGTTGGAAGAATATAGAGCAAAGATATAATAGAATAATAATTCACTCGTTTTTGTGGTGTTTATCTTGTTATAGTTAGTGATGTTGTTATTAGGTATAAGGAAAAAAAAAAAAAGATTAAACATAATGTGAATATATTGCCATGAACGACTTGACAAGTTGACATATTAACTAAGGGGTAGTAGTAGTCTGTGCTTGATGGTAAATTCTATTTAGGAATAAGCAAAAGTTTCAAACTTAGAAAGGATTTGAAAAAAAAGGAAGGTAGGTAGGTATAGTTTGCTATTATGTAGATAACAAATGTCATTGTTAGAAAACATGGTGCCTAGCTATATTTAATTCAAAATGATTGACACATCCTTAGAGCTAAATAAGTATTTGGAGCGGATGTTTCTTGATTTACATACATGACTGTGAAATTCTTACAAAACAATTATTAAACGTCAAAGTCAATGTCTTGTACTTTTACCTAGGGGTATAGAGAAATACAAAATATAGTTTACTTTGATAAGAAAATATATTTCCATTAAACTTAGAGGTTGAGATTCTCTCAATCCAGAAAAGGGTCGTTAGATTTGCTTTCTTCCGCGATAGTGTTGGAACGTAGTGTGCTACTGGCTTTTAAACTATTGGTTCTCAGGACTTCTACTTTGTCCACAATGGTATTTTGAAAGGATACTCTGACTCTGACCGCGTTCGAGAGAAAAGTCTTCAGGAGAATTGTTGGCCCCATATGTGAGGAAGGACGATTCCGGAACCGGTACAGTCATGAATTGTACGCAATCTACCTTGAAGGAGACAGTGACAAAAATTAAGCTCGGTAGACTCCGGTAGCAAGGCACATTGGAACCTGCTCGAAAAGTCCTTTGTGATACATTATATGGTAGACGACAGCGTGGTAGAACACGCTTGCGCTGGAGAGATGGCGTAGACCGGGACGCCCCAATCCATGGAGTGCGTAACTGGATGACGTCGGCTTGAGACCGGGATAGATGGAGAGACTTGGTGAAAGAGGCCAGGACCGGACCCCGGTTGTCGAGCCGATGATGATGGTATTTTTGACTTTAAAGCTTCTTTTAATTTTCTTACTATTCATTTTAGTTATAGTCAATTCGCTCTCATACTCCTTGTACATTGTCCAACATTATAAACCGAATATAAGTGATGAACAAACGACTACGGTGTAGAGCTTTTTCTTTAGATTTGATGTCGTTGTCACAGGATCTACGCTTTGGAAAACAAATACAAGATATTTAAACTTTTTCGCACTTGGGAATCACTATTTCATTCAATTAGATGCCCAGAATAGGCCTATGTGGATCACAAAATGGGAAGCATCTAGAGTGCCAGTTACATGGATGTAAGATCTTCACTTATGATGGTTCCATCATCAGTAAATAATAACTGATTCACTTTGGGATATGCCACCTTCTTTTCGAGTAGGAGGTCAAAGTGGAAGGTGATTAAAAGTAAAGGACTCAAGAGGCTTCCCTGGGGCACACCTACTTAATTGGCAACTCTTCGGTAATACGGGGCTTTTACCTTTGTTTTAACTTCCTAGTTGGTACATGTTCATTTATTCATCATCACGTAGACTTTTGGAACTCCTTGTTGCCTAAGTGCAAACCGCATTAAATCTCGTGGGATAACCGCGAATGCTTTTTAAAAATCAACCATTTTGTTTTTTACTCTGTGGATCGATTTACCCAAAACAAACTCGCACTTGTCAGACAGCCGTATTATTTTTCGAATAGTCACTTAACGATCTTCATGGTGTATGACATCAACTAGATTGAACGGTAACTCTCACAATTTTGTGTATCACCCTTCCTCATGTAGATTGAAAGAAAGTAATTTAAATTTTCCCTCTATTGATTAGACATTTGGCACCGCAGATAATTTCGAAGATCAGAATTATGAGCCATCTAGACCCGATGTTAGACAGGGTGGTATACTTTCAATCAATATTGTTCATGCCTGTGATTAGTGATATTCTGCACCCAGCTTTGTCAAATGGAAATGGAGGAATTCAGTGGAATCTGCAATAATACTAAAGACACCTTAACTACGTAGACGATGTTGCTTGCTCTCTTGACAACAAAGATGGCGAGAGAAGCTGAAATCGTCGGGCTAAAGATCAATTTGGCAAAAACAAAAATTATCAGCCTTGGAACTTTCTCATCTGCTCAAGTAAATATTTCTGGACAACCAGTAGAGATGGTTGAAAATTTTAAATATCTTGTAAGTATTGTCTCTACTGAAGGCAGATCTGAACTAGACATTTACAGACGAATCGGGAAAGCGAAGGCTGAGTTTGGTAAGCGAAGCAATGGATCCATTTCACTCAGACAGGCAGGCGACTAGACCGTCCTAGAAGTACATATGCGAAGAGCTTTTGCGGAAGAATGAACACAACTAGGAGAGAGCTAAAATACATCTCTGGGAACTGTACAAACACCGAACCGTAGAAACACTTACATACATTCCAGTAAAGGTGGCCCTAGATGACGAACATGGTTGCCGAGCAGGCTCGTTTGCGTTTCCCCCTACACGGCGAACACATTTTGCGAACATGCATTTCGTTCCGATTCTCAGAATAAACATCATGTGTGACAAAGAATCACAACAACATGGCCTTACACGGCGAACATTGAAGCCAACGAACAAGAGAAAATCGAAAAAACAACGAACCGTTCGTGAACTAGCCCCTACACGAAGAATATACAGCGAGCATGTTCGTCGTTTAGGGCCACCTTAAGAGGTAGGGTCTTGTTGGAAGGAATAGAAGGATATGATAGATTTTTTTTTGACACAGTGGATTGAAAAATGTTAGGTTCTGATTATCTCATTAAATCCCAGGGATTGTTTTCAGTTGAGATGTAGAAAAGAGTGCTGTCTAAAATCGGGATCTGACCCATACATCCGATTTATTTTAATTCGAACAAAATGAAAGCTTTTCAAACCGTTTCTTTTTTTCAACCTGAAACGGGTTAAAAAAAACCTCCACTCGGTTCAATGTATTTTAATTACATTTTTACATCTGAATTGTTTGGCTTCGTTTTAAATATTAAAATCACGTTTACATTATTTTCCTTTGTCGTTCAACAGTAATTGGTCCATTGGTGAATATCGGCTGCATTGGGCCACAATGTCTTGTTGTAATTTTAATTTAAAAAAAGGGAAAAAAATCCATATTAAGGACTTGTATGCCTTTTAACGTCCTCATTATCAATTTAAAAAAAAAATTAATTGCTTTGTCCTTTTACTTCATTTACACATCAAGTGCATTGATTTCTTTTTAAACAAAAATTCAAGCCTTCTCACGATAATTATTGTCGTAATGCTCATTAAATTATTTTTATTATTTTTTCCTTTAAAATTAATTGTGGTTCTGAAAAGAAAAAAACCATTTCACTTAGGAAAACTTAATCAGGTAAAAATCCCATAAACTATATCTTAAACAGGCCATATCCGCATTTAAGTCTTTGGGATTTTAATTTAATTTTTCACTAATTTGTTGGAGATTTGCACTTTCAATCAAGTCCTTTGGAAAGAAAGGCACGGTTTTGTTAAGGATAAGTTGGAAAATGTTGTGGCGGTGTGTGATGATGGTGTGACCCCCCGATTTGCTTCGGCACCATATCGGAGTCAGTGGCGTGATGGAGGTGTGAGAATTTTCAACCTCTCTTGAGTCACAATTTAAATTGCAATAAATCTCAATTAAGTCAAATACCACAACTTTCCGAGAATATATCCATCGTCCTTGTGTTCGTTATATTGTGTTGTTGGCATTATAAACCCCCCCCCCCCCTCAACAATGAAAAGCTAGAACTATTATATGGGCTCAATATCCTACCCAAAACCAGTTCAATTCTTTACCCCACTTCTGACACCACCATATCTGTATATAGAGCAAAAGCGATTTATTTGAAAGTCATTAGGGAAACAGCTTGGCCGAAGCATATACTATACAAGGATCCAGCAAAGCAGAAGGACGTTATGCTGCAGTGAATGTCTACATATAGGTATACACCTACCTAGGTACTTGAAAATCCAATTCAGGACTAATTTGGTATGATTTACGATGGTTGGACATCGTCGTCGTCGTCGGTGGTCGGTCGCCATCATTGTCGTCGTCCATCGGCATGAAAAGGACTCACTCTCTGGTATAAACGAGTATAGGCTTCCTGATTTTCGACTTAAGGTCGTTTGTGTTGAAGAAATCAAAGGCCAACGGCCGGCTTTCAAATATAATTTCGAGCTTCCTACACGGAAGGTAGGATATTTTTCATACTTTGGCTTGTCATCCTTTTGCTTTCCTATACATATATGATAACAAACACAAACAAAGGCACATGCACTGGGAAGTCCATTTGAGGTGCAATTGCAACAATTTTCTTCTAATGCACGATATACAACAATTCTAATAATCTTCTTAGTATCCTTTGGGAAGTGTCATGGTATGTCCTATATTTTTTTATTTTTCTTTTATCCTTGTGAATCCTTACACAAAAATAGTAGGTAGGTATAGGATCGTGTGGCTTTTGAAATAAGGACACCACACACACAAGATGGTAAAAGTTTTCGTGCTCACTTGAGGGCAACTTGGATGAAGCCGAAGACTCCAGACCCAACGACGACGACGAAGACACCAAGGATGACAACTTGGAATGACAACTTAAGTGGAAGATAGTTTTGATGCACTTTCCACGCATAGTGTACTTTTTAGAGTGTGCCTTCTGTCTCCGAACCAATTGGGGGGGCAAGGGGGAGGTGGTTGCTTATATATCGTTCATTTCACCGCAACTCGCGTTTGGCCCTTTTTAAATATTAAAATCCAATCGGTGTAGTGTAATGGAAAGCAGACGTCATTATATTCCCAAGGGGGGAATAGTAAGGAGTCGAGGAGGAGGTGAAAATCCGATGACAGGTTGTCTATGAACGACAAGAATACTCACTTTACTCGAAACAATGCACCCGGTAAAGGAACACTGAAGAGGATACTCAAAATACAAAAAGCAAAAAAAAAAAATACAACAACAACAAAAACAAAAAAAACACCAACCATGAAAACTTTGCTCAACTGAAGAACTCTCAAGTAATAGGAGTGCGCAAAGGGTTTATGGAAAGGAGTATGAGGCGAATAGACAGGCGGACAGAGAGAGAAAGAGAGAGCGAGAAAGGGAGAGAGTGAGTGAGTGAAAGACCATTCAAGAGCTAGGCTAGGCAAAACGGACACAAGTGAAAAACTATTAAAATGTTCACTCTATTCCATCCTTATGTTGGCACTACTGCTGCTGCTGCTGCTGTGACGCCATGCCAGTCCCAGTAGGTACTCAAACTTACGTTGCAACTTAAAACATTTTGCAAAATGATTTTTTTTTTCTTTCTTCTTGTTGCTAGAAATTATTTTTTTTTTTTTATTTTTCAGAGTTGAATATTATTAGCTTAGTTTGTAGATTGTGAGTGTTGCTCTAGAACTGCTAACGTTGCTGGCTGTTATGTACATATATAATAGTTGTAAATGCATTTTTGCAACAAAAAAAAAAAAAGAAGAAGAAAAAACATCAGGTAGAAATACGCGCGTTTAAATATTTAACAACAACAACAAGAAAAAATGAATATTTAAGATACTTTTTGAAAGTTTTAATGGAGGATGACTGGTGATGACGAAGTTAAAATACGTTTTCGTCATCATTAGTGAAATATTTTAATTTTTATTTTTTATATCTGCAGTACTTTCCATTGCAGTCGTTTGCCTTAGAAATCGATAATATTGTTTTTTTGCTTTTTTTTCAAAGATGTAAGTGGAAGTATGTAATTTAAAAGCTAAAAAGTTATCTAAGTTTGTTATTCTATCTGAGATTGGGTTTTTAAAGAAGAACACATTTTGATTTTGATTTTTTTGCAAAGTATTCATTTTAATGTAACTAATAGCTTTATTTTTGAGCTTTAGCCATGACTTGTATAGTGGATACTATTTTATTCATTATTAAAAAGTTACGTCGTACCTAATGAAGTTAAGAACGCGAACATTGCTCAATTTCAATTATCCAAACACTTCCTCAAATTCTAAACACTTCCTAAAATTGGAATGTCAAAAGTTTTCCCACTCGCTCTCTATTCTTACTTATCCTCATTCTTGTTCTGCTTTCTAACTCGTGTGCTGGCACAATTAAAAGCTCCTAAACTAAATAGTTAATTAATTAATTTTAATTAATTTTTTTTCTTTAATCTACAATATTCCATTTAAATTTTATTGATTCGATTATACCAGGTCACGGAAGTGCGGAGATCAAATATCAACACTGAAGGCACTATTTTCAACTACTGGGATATGCGGACGACATTGGAATCATCGGCCGCTCCAAACAAGCCGTTATAGAGTCTTTTACGGCGATTGAAGAACAGGCAAAACTCATTGGTTTTAAAGTAAACGTCACTATTGTTAGCAGGCAATTCCGAGGTAGTTAAGGAGTTCATCTACCTTGGAGTAAACATTAACTCCACAAATGACACCTTAGTGGAAATCCGACGAAGAATTACCCAAGGAAACCGCTGCTACTTCGGCTTGGCAAATTAAATGGGTTCAAAACTCCTTACACGTAAGATGCATGCTCTGCAAAACCCTTGTACTGCCAGTCCTGCTATACGGCGCGGCGCGGCGTTGAGTGCTGGACGATATGCAGAAAGGGAGAGCTGATACTGAGCTCTTTCGAAATAAAAATTCTTCGACGGATGTTTGGTCATTTGTGCGAGGACGGCGAATGGAGGAAAACATATAACCCCGAACTCTATAAGCTGTACAAAGTCAAAACTCGTAGACTACATTTGCTTGGGCACATCGAGTGAATGGACAACAATGTTCCAGCCAAGAGATTCTTTAACTCCCAGCCCCCAGGTTCGAGACTACAAAGAAGACCGAACCTCCGGTTTAAAGACCAAGCCATCGCGGGTGCCAGAACGCTTGGTTTGGAAGACTGGAAGCAACGTGCTTGGGATCGTAGAGGATGGTAAGCCATCGTGTCTCAGGCAGAGATCCTTCATGGACACGGACCTTAGACTGGGACATTTTTTTCCTGAAGAATTTTTCGCCCTAATCAGCAAGAAGTCAAATAATTTGATTAAAAATATTTAATAATAAAAATGCGTCAATTTTGTTTTTATGCTCTAGACGGCGCGGCTAGGTACAATAAATTTTTGCATAGATCGACTGTGCTATTTTTGGTTTTCTATGATTTTTTAAGTTTGTTGATGATTTTGCTTGAAACTCCTGTACTTCTACTTTAACGAAGAAAAAAACGTGTTTCAAAATGTCGAACCTTGAAGCTAAGGTACCTGTGAGTGCTAAAGCCTTAAACTTCGTTTTTTATATCGTCTATGCGATGTAGTCAGGCATATTATTTATTTTTTTTTTGTCACGAAATAGAAGAACCTACCTAGCTTTAGTATCTCTCACTGTCTGGGTTACAATTACCTATATACGATAACCTTTCATTTTCCAAAAATTCAAAAGACAATAATACAAAAATGTCTAAAAAAATATTTCACCCAATTTGTAAGCCTCTTTATATTCCGGCACATTTTAAAGAGACTTTTATTTTATTTTGTTTTATTTCCTTTTAAATTTTCTAAAAAACATGTCATACACTTGGGCGGGCAGGGTGTGCCCCCAAAAGAGTCCTCAGAATACAATCCTTAGTCTTTTCCGCCTGCCAATTTCTAAGAAAACCGAAAGGCAATCCAAACGTTTTTGTGTAATATTATAACGTCTGGAATATATTGTGTTCGTCTGGTTGGTGTATTCGAATCACGTTTTCTAATTTAGACATGTACCTACTGTAGAATGAATTTTTTGTTGTTGTTAGGTGTTGGGGTATATTGTGGGTCATGGAGACAGGTGTCTTCATGGTATAGCTCTTAAGATGCGATGGTGCTATAAAATGTTGTCTTCTTTTTTTTATTTTATTTTTATTTCTATTTTTAATGTATGACCTTGTGCTTGTGGGCTTTGGCAAGTCAAAATTTTAAAATTGAAGTCTCATAAAGCAGAGAGGCCTTTTTATTCTTTTCTGTTTTATTTTCTTCATAAAAGAGCAAATTACCTAAATGTCTGTCTATAGATCTTTATTAATATAATTTGATAATTTTATCTAAAACATGAAAATATATTTTTCTATAAATTATGCTCTTTATTCATTTAAGTAAATTTATTCGTAACTTAAAAAAATTGTATTTCCAAAATTGCACATTAAACATGAATTATTTTTCTGGCGTAAATGGTTCTTCCTAAAGAAGTTTTTCAAAACTTAATATAAAAAAATGAACGGTTAAATCATTTTTAAAATATAGGATGTCATTCCCATTGTTGGACGCACCCATTGACAAATTATAAATAAAGGGTTTTCCAATAAGAGGTGTTATTTTGATATGCAAAGAAAAAGGCCATTTTTGAGATAAAAGATCAGATGTTTATATCAATATAAAGAATTAATAATGGAAAACAACATCCGCCAAATAGCCGCCACAGCCACACGCTTCCACAGCAATATCCTATATGCCTTCAATAGCTTCATGAATTCCATATTTGAGGTTTTGAATCGACGCTGGGCTGTTGGTGTAGAGCTTGAGCTCTCGTGTCAACTAAACTTACAGCCCAATTCTCCCCCTTGTGAGGAGTCATAAGTCACAAGCTCTTGTGACTATTCCTTGTGAGGATTGTTGTGATTCGATAACATTTTGGTATTCTCCCCCTAGTCGTCACAACAAAACTCACAACGAAACTCACCACTGCAAAGATGAATTTTTTTGTGACTTTTGGAACAGCTGATAATTAAAAACAAGAACAGATTTCCAAATTGAAAAATAAAACAAAAAAATTTATTTCAATAATGCAAGCGCCAGGTAACACAATTAATATATTTTCATGAAAATGCTTTCTTGTAGGGCAAATGGATCGTTTGCGTCTGTCATAGTTCTTAAGAGTCGTCTTCGCTACAATCTACAAATACAATAGGTTCTTTGGAGCCATACAATTCGTAGATACTTTTCGTTTTCAGATAAAACTCTCGAATAAGATGGAATAAAATAAAATCCACACCGAAACATCAAAACACAAAAAATTTGTGAGTTGTGACCTGCCTATAAGGAGATCACAATTTCGATAGTTTTTGTGACTCTCACAACTTGTGACCGTGGGGGAGAATACGAAAAAGTCACAAAATCAATTTCACCACTAGTTGTGACTTGTGAGGTATCAGTGATGTTGGGGAGAATAGGGCTGTTAGCCTTAAGTCTTAAGTCTTTATGCAAAATACGGTATAATGAAGTTTGAGGAATGCCCAATTCCAAAGAACGACGAGGAATGGACAAACCTGGGTTTTCTTCAACACTTTGGGCTACAGCAGTAATATTCTCAGTTGTTCCTGAGTGACTTGTACGGGTTTTATTCTTCACAACGCTTACTTGTCCCGAGTCCCGACAGCTCAAATTTGTCCACCAATTTCTGAATCGTGGTCCGACAAGGTGCTTCACGACGACTGTTTTTATTTATGGCGTAGTTTCTATTTGTCAAATGTGAATAAAATTACAGCTTCAAAAGTGACAACTACCGAAACAGCAGGTTGTTTTTTGAAAAAAGTTACATTTTTCAACTTTTAAACTTGAAACTATGGATTGCACTAAGGCAACGCAGAGTTCCAAAAGTCTACGTGCGGATGAACATGTTTGAGCAAGTGAAAACAAAGGTAGAATGGCCTGCAGGAATCGCCAAATCAGCGTCCTGAGTCATTTTCTGTTTATTTCAGTCCTTGACTTTTTTTCACTTTTCCAATGTGAATCAATTGTTCGTTTCTAACTATGAAGCAATCATAAGTGAAGATCCTAATTGCTTGCAACGATCACTTGATGTTTGGGCGGATTTTCTTATCACGAAAAAGACGGAATTCCTTCGCTGCCCATTTCCTGATCCACATAGACTTATTCCGGATATCCGTTGGGATGAAACAGTGCTTGAGGAAAGAAACGTTCGAATACTATCGGGGAAGAAAGGCAGGTACCAAAACTCCTGGATGAAACAAATGCAACAATAAATGCAGATAAACGCAGTTGTCCTCAGACATGACTTTTTCGAGGTCAACCCGACCAAACCCCACAAGTGAAGCCTTAGGGTTAAATGCGACAAAGTTTTATCAAAATAAATTTTATATTATATAACAAAAATGTCTTTTTCGCAATTTTTTCATTCAAATAGGGTTGCCACGTACTTGCACCTACTTGAAAAGTGGCAGCGCTTTCTTTTTGTTTTAAGTACCAACTGATATTTAAATTGCACCAGTTTTAATAAATAATAGGCCAAAAACAGTGTTTTGAAATAGGGATTGCCAATACTACACGCAACTAAATATTTTTTTTTGCCTGTCTCGTCAAGTTCAATCGCTTACCACCAGTTATAAATTTTTACTGGATGAGCCGTAATTTTCTGTCAAAAAACGCATCGAAAATGGCCCGTTATAGAAGTCCATGCGGTCGAATTCCGCTAGACAACACCAAGGCCGTGAACTTCTTTTAACTAATCTATTGATAAGGATCGATCTGACGGTCGGGAATTCAAAAGTATTTGAAATTACTTTCTATTCAAAGAAATGAACCGTGATTATTCGTCTCCACTATTTCCATGGCTTAACACCATTTTTGGTCCGAGAAATTTGTAAAAATTTCAGAATTTTTCAAATTTGACGAGACCGAGACGATGCTTCATAATTCTCGGTCTCATAAAATTTGAAAAATGTAAGTTTCGTCTCGGCCTCGTTTTTGTTTTACTCGTTTATCGTTTATCATCGGAATTTTAAAAATTGTTAAAGACATTTAAATTTATTTAATTTCACTTTTACAAATTGATATTTATTCAAAAAAGTAGAATTAAAATATTGAAAAAAAATGTCGATACACATTTGGGTTGTGAAAATAATAATTTTGCATTAATAAATTTTAAAGTAAAAAATTGTATCAAATAAGTCAGGAGCCACTATAAATAAATTTCTTTTTATGATGGATGAATCGATTATTTTTCACCAAAAAGTAGGTTTACTTATATATTTTCCACTTCGAATGATTTGTAAAGGTTTCAATTTTTTGAAGGCATAATAATAATGCTTGAATTGAAAGTCATGCACCAGTACTTACAACTACTATACACGTACCGTTATATAACAAAAAAAAAATATACTTCTGAGTTTCCATCAAGGGCGTAGATTTAAAGTACCTACACGAGTATATTACCTATACTTATATACATATGAAGATACAAACATATATAACAGGATTAAATTGCCCTTTGTAAAGTTATAAACCTACACAACCATTTCATCGAAATAATATAAAAATAAATTATGATATATTTTAAAATAATTGAAATTCGTTGTTATTTTTTTTTTTTTTTTTTGTGAAAAATACAAAAAGAAACACAACGATACCATCAATCAATCATAATTCATAACATTACTCATTTTTATGTTTTTTAATATATAATAATGTCTAAAGTATACCTATAGACGTGTGTGTGTGTGTGATGTGATGTGGTAAATATATAAACTTTGAAAAATGTTTTTGAAATTGATTGGCAGCTAATTGACATCTTGGGATTAAATGAAATAAGTTATATTGGCGTTATGCGTATAGACACATATAACCTACAAACTTTGAAAAAAAAGAACTTATTTGAAGAATATTTTTTCCTGCCGGATGAGTTTTGAAACAGAAGACATTATTAATATTATTTCAAATATTTTGTTTTGTTTTTGAATTGGCTTCTTCATTTTTTTTTTTAAAGTTACACCAAAAGTTTGGTATTTTTTTAAAGTAAAAATAAACTGAATGATTTAAATAATGAAATGATTTTCCACCCTCGTGAAATTCTCCTTTCGGTCGCCATCTTGGATTTTAGTTTTTATTTAATATCTCGGTTCCTGTTGTTCCTACAGAAAAGAAATTCATTCAAAATATGTAGAGAACTCAATTTCCCATTTCTTAATATGTTAACAATAATTTTTCAATATTGTTGATAATAAAAGAGTTACAAGCCAACAAAATTAAAAAAAATTGTCAGGTTGGAAGAGTTAACTATAACATTTTTTGATAAACATTTTTCTGTATAAGAAAAAATAAGGAGATATGAATACTTTTTTTAAATAAATGTTGTAAGTAAAAAATATCTTGCGGCCATAAATGAAAAATAAAAAGCAATTTTTATTAATTTCTTTATTATTTCTCGTTCTGAAATTCAAGCCTGAAAAACGTTTTTAAGATTTTTTTTTAAATTGAGATTCAAAATATGTTAAAATTTTAAAAATTTGGGTTTTTTATTTTTGTTGGTTATATTTCTTTGGTTAGATATTAATAATCGAAAAATTGTTGTTACCTAACATGACCGACATGAACTGAGATATTTCATAAATAAAAAAGTTGAATTTCAAATGTACAATTTATATTATTTAATATACGGGTCGAGCAAAAAACGTGTTCAAATATGTAAGGAATATAGTCACACCACAGACAAAAGAAACTTTTTTTTCTCTGTCTTTACTTTATGGACATTTTTGTTAAGACCGAATTTTAATAAGGAAACTTTTTAAAACAATAAGTTTTTCGTATTACATATTCATATATATTTTAAGTATTAAATCTAAATAATTTTCAATATGTTTATATTTATTCCATTAATATATAAACTAATTTTCCGGAGGAGAGGAAAAAGGGGATGATCGTCAAGCTCCCAAAGAAAGGAGACCTAAATCGTCCTAAAGCGAATAAAAGACCACCTAGAAGACACCCTTGACGCCGAACAAGCGGGTTTCCGCACTGGATCTTCATGTGTGGACCACATCAACACTTTGCGGATCATCATCAAATAGTGCGTCGAATATCGTTGGCCACTTCACCTGCTGTTCATCGATTTCGAAAAGGCGTTTGACAGTGTCAATAGAGAATTTATTTGGCTTGCTTTGCGCAGGAGGGGTATCCCGGATAAATTGATTGCTATAATCAAGGCTACATAATGAAGGATCCAAATGTCACTTTCTGCATAAAGGGCGGTTGTCAGAGGAGTTTGAAATCCAAAGTGGAGTTAGACAGGGTTGTATACTGTCACCAAAACTGTTCCTGTTGGTAATAAGTGATGTACTGCATTTACGAATGTATGTGGAGGAATTTAGTGGAATCTATCACACCTTAAACATCTAGACTACGCTGATGACGTATGCTTACTCTCTCATAGGATCATGGATCTCCATCAAATGACAACAAGGGTGGAGAGAGAAGCTGAAAGCGTCGGGCTTAAGATCAATACGGCAAGAACAAAGAGGATCAGCCTTGGGACTTCCTCATCTACTCAAATAGATATTTCTGGACAACCAGTAGAGATGGTAGAGAGTTTTCAATACCTTGGGAGTATTGTCTCTACTGATGGCGGGAACGAACAAGACATAACCAGCCGATTCGGGAAAGAAAGGCTGCGTTCGGAATGCTGTTCAAAATATGGAGGAACAACTCTATAAGCTTAAAGACCAAGCTACGATTGTTCCGCTCCAATGTAGAATCCGTGCTTCTTTATGGATGCAGCACTTGGAAAGTAAGACCCACTGTCAGAAGAAAGCTGCAAACGTTCGTGAATAGATAGATGTCTGCGAAACATCTTGCGGATTTTCTGGCCTAACCGTATCTCCAATGATGAACCTCATGCGAGGACAGGTCAGGAACCCATTGACTCTATAATACGAAAACGTAAGTGGCAGTGGATTGGACATACGCTTCGAAATGGCCACCAGTGCATTGCGGGTCAAGCGATGATTAGGTCTGAGGACCTAAGTAAGTAAGTAAGTTATATTTATTAATTCTGTTTGTTTTGTTGCTTTTAAAAATATTTCATAGTAAAAAAAACTCAATATGTGAATATTATTGTATTTTAGCAGTGTTTGTTTGTGTGCATTCATTCATTAATTTAAAGTTGCATTACATAAATGTTTTTTTATATAGAAAATATTAAATTAATAAAATATTAATTTCGCATAATTGTATAGGTACTTAAAACATAAATATCTTCCTCGAATTTGTTTTATTTTCCATACACAATTTTAATCTGAAAAAAAAACATCAGTACATATTTAGATAATATAATTATCTACCTCTCATAAAATCAATAAATTGTTATTATAATTATGATGAACAAACTTTTCATATCCCAAAAGAGAAAGCTAAACTTTGAAAATAACACTGCTAATTAGCCCGAGAATTCTCCGTATCCAGCTATACAGTGATTGATAGGTAACCCACATAAAATCCCCATAGAATCATCAAAAAAAAAAAAAAAACTTTTTCACATGAAAATGTGATTTCTGTTTCAACTTTCAATTAGCAGCTACGATATATCTGATTTCATTGGAAACTGTTTTTTTTTCTTCCTATTTTCACATAAAATATATATCTGCTTGGAAGTTTGTTATTATTTATAATAATTCCAATAACACTCTATAATATGCACTTAAATAAGGCATTTCAAAAATAAAATTCAATTCAATCATAGGCACGAAATGTAATCTATCAAAAAAATTATTTCAAATTCGTTATGATAAAGAGGATCTAATAATATTAAATGCAAAATCTCTTATTACAAAATTCTTGAATAAATGGAAATCAATCATAAAACTTCTGCCTCCTATTTGACTTCTTGAAAATGTATATGTCCATAGGGAAGGCAGTAACTAGTTTCATAAAAATAACAAAAACTGCTTTTAAGTTATGAAGAGGTCAAGTGTTGAAATTTTCTAAATCACTACAGACACGTGATATAAGATGTTAAGACAAATTCTTTGAAAATTTATTTTTTGACGGTTTTTAGTTCCTTTTGTAAAGACGTTTTTTAAAAGCTAAAGAGGTGTGATTTTGAATAGCCCGCTGTTTCGGTAGTTGTCACTTTTGAAACTGTAATTTTTTTTACATTTGACAAGGAGAAATTACGCCATTAATAAGAATGGAGCGATACACGCTTCAAGAACGCACATTTTTCGGTCGTCGTGAAGCACCTTGTCGGACCGCGATTCAGAAATTGGAGCTGTCAGGAATCGGGACAAGTAAGCGATGAAGAATAAACCCATGCACATCGCTCAAAAACATCTGAGAATATTGCTGCTGTAGCTCAAAGTGTTGAAAAAAACCCAGATTTGTCCCTTCCTAGTCGTTTTTTGGAATTGGGCATTCCAGAAACGTTATAACACCGTATTTTGCATAAAGACTAAGGTCCTAAGGCTTATAAAGTTGATTATTAACAACCAACGTTGTGTCTTTGTTCATTGGGTCTTTGAAATGCATAAAAATGATCCAGAATTTCATCTAAAAACCATCTTGAATGATTAGGCCCATCTCTTGAAGAGGTGATCACAATTGGCCACCGAGATCTTGTGATTTAGCACCTTGCAACTTCTTCTTTTGGGGCCACGTGAAAGAGATAAGGGGTACACCAACAGCCCAGCGTCAATTCAAGACCTCAAATATGGAATTCATGAAGCTATTGGGGGCATACAGTAGACACTTTACGATTTGGTGATAGAACATTTCATGAATAGGATATAACTGTGTAAGCTCATCCGTGGCGGATGTTGTTTTCCATAATTAATGCCATCTTTTATCTCAAAAAATGGAATTGGAAAACCCAATTTGATCTGACCAAACCTGAATTTCCAGAGAATCTTGATATAAATGGCGTTAATTAACTAACAACTCGAAGTTCGAGTCTCGAACTATGGAATTTCAGATTGTTTAGCTAAGATCATTAAAATGGAGAACATGACAATCATCCGCTTTGGTTAAAGAAGATAAAGAAAAACGATTTGGAATAATCATTGACTAAAATATGATCAGCTGTTAACAAGCTAGAGCTAGGCATCGTGTAGACCCCAAGCATAATTTATGTAATCAAAAAACTAATTAAACTTCCGAAATTGTTGTTCTTTTCCTAAAACAATATTTTTTTTTTAAAGTTGCAACAATAAGTTAAAAACAAAATCCAATATTGTTATGTCTCTAAAGTGAAAACCAACCTTTTTTACAGAAATAACTTTATTTTTCGAACAACTTAAACTACCTACCTATGTATAGATATAAAAGTTAACTTTAATGTAGGTTGAATCAAAAATATGGTCACGTTTACACCCATATGTAGGTTAGGTAGAGATTCACTATTTCCAACATGCATAGCATACTTTCATATAAATAGATCGAGGCTTTAAGGCGAAAACAAAAACCCCAAAAAAAAAAGTTTCTTATACTAATTTTATTTATTAATTTCGTGTACGCTGACGGCGTTCATAATGGTTCCTGATACGACAAACATATTGCCTTTTTCTCACCTTTCTATATATTTCTCATCAAACTTCCATATCCATAAGACATAAGAGTTTGCTTTTGGCATAGATGATAAGTTATTATTATTTTGTTTAATAAAAAAAAAAAACAAAGTGAGTAGTCCTTTGGCATGATTTCCCTTAAATTAATAAGATCCCGTGACTAACAGGCTTCATTCCGAAGATTATACCTACATACCATCAAAATTATTATAGAATACAAAAAAAACGAAACAACATGGAAACGACCAACATTCGTGTTTTGCTTATCAGAAATACACAATTATGGTATAAAGTGAATTTGGATAAGGTTATACTCGCCTACAATTTTCAACACGGTTGTATTTTATGAGTTGGAACTTAAGATAGATTATTATAGATTAATTATTGAAAATTAAGATAGAAGTTAGAGGACGAGGCTGAATAATTTATCGGGAAAGTTGTTTTTAAGGATTTCAAGGAATTTCCGGTCTGAATTTATTTTACATGGGTATTACAGGGTTTTCAAATAAGAAGTGGTATTCAAAGAAAAATTCCAGTTTTTGGGTTAAGAGATCGGAGGTTTATTTCAATATAAGGAAAACATCATCGGCTCGACAACCGGGGTCCGGTCCCTCTACCTCAACAAGTCTCTCCACCTTTCCCGGTCTTGAGCCGACGCGACGCCATCCAGTTGCGCACCCCAAAGCTTCGGGCGTCCTGGTCTACGCCATCTCTCCAGCAGCGCAATCATTATCTACCACGCTGCCGTCTACCATAGAATGTACCACAAAGGACTTTCTGAGCCGGTTCCTCTTCACTCATGCAAACTAGGTGCCCTAGCCCACCGGATTTATTTTTCTAAGTCTGCCTCAAGGTAGATTGCGTACAATTCATGATTGTACCGTCTCCGGAATCGTCCTTCCTCACATATGAGGCCAACAATTCTCTTTAAGACTTTTCTAAAATAAAGAAAACAACATGTGTCAAATAGTCGCCACGGCCACGCTTAAACAGCAATGTCCTTTTGATGAAATTTTCCATCACCAAATCGCAAAGCGGCTGCCTTAAGCCCTCAATAGCTTTATGAATTCCATCTTTGAGGTTTTGAATAGATGCTGGGCTGTTGGCGTTGACCTTTTCTCTTTCACGTGGCCCCAAAGGAAGAAGTCGCAAGGTGCTAAGTGACAAGATCTCGGTGGCCAATTGTGATCACCTCTTCGAGAGATGGGCCCATCAGTCAAGATGGTTTTTAGATGAAATACCGGATTTCAAGGACCCAATCAGCCAAGTCATAACGTTGTTGATGATCGGTCGGCTTGAGTTTCTTGTGCTAGCTGAACTTTATAAGCCTTAAGACCTAGGTCTTTATGCAAAATACGGTGTTATAACGTTTCTGGAATGCCCAATTCCAAAGAACGACTAGGAAGAGACAAATCTGGTTTTTCTTTTTAATACTTTGAGCTACAGCAGCAATATTCTCAGATGTTCCTGAGCGATGTGCATGGGTTTATTCTTTACATCGCTTACTTGTCCCGAGTCCCGACAGCTCAAATTTGTCCACCAATTTCTGAATCGCGGTCCGAAAAGGTGTTTCACGACGACCAAAAAATGTGCATTGTTGAAGCGCGTATTGCTCCATTTCCATTAATGGCGTAGTGAAGAATTTACAGCTTCAAAAGTGACAACTTCTAACCTCAGTACCAATTTAAATATTTCTACTTATTAGAAAATAAAAAACGTTACAATGGGCCAAAACCGGAGAATTAGCTAGAAGGGAAAGTAACGTAATTTCATTTTCTTTAAACCTATTTTGAAGCCCGAAGAAATAAAATTTCAATATTGGTATCGAGGATTTCAAAGCTACTTCGTCTAATTTGATCATTCCTGGGACCTGGGATTCTGAAAATGGAACCTTTAATTTGCTGCCATTTCGAAAAAAATGATAAAAATATTTTGTCGAATAATTTTTAAAGTCAGTTATTAAAAAAAACAAAAAACATTTTTGGTAAAAATTTGATGATTTACAATTTTTTTCTAAAAAATATCAAAACTTGTTTTCGCCATTTTTTTCAACGAGCTTTTTTTTTTGATCGCGAATATTTATTTTGACGTCATATTGTTCTTAGTATAAAAATATATTTCTGTTTGAAAATTCAATATAACCCATGCGTCGCCTGACCGCTGGCAGAAGTTTTGTGAATTTCATCCAATAAGAAGGTCATATTAAAACAATGAAGAATATCTTATTGATCATATAAAAATGGCAGCCATAATTCATGTGTGACAGATTTGTTTTGTAGACAGTCATGGAACAATCCACCTGGAGGACTTAATACTTGGGGAAACCTTTCGAACCCCACAAATGGAGCCTTAGCGTCGAGCAGTAGAGGTGGAGAGCTTTGGGCCTACTCGAGATCATGACAACCGCTGGTAAATGAAGAAGACCAAGAATTGGAGCCAATCAAAAATCCTGACATCCATGTTTCTCTTTACAGTTTTTTAGAATAATGTAAGTTTTCGAATGTTATATTAACTACCATTGAAAAATATTTAACCTCACCTTTGTATGTGACCCAAAACTCAAATTCACAGTGTGTCCTCAATTATTATTCTAAACCTTCTTTTTACCAAATAATCGTTTAAATGTATCTGACCATCATAAAACTCTCAACTTTAAGCTTTGTAAAGTTTTTTGTTTTTTTTTGTTTCTCTCCACACAGCCTGGAGACATGAATGTTTTTGAATATTTTGCTCTCAAATATGACGGTTATAGGGTATGGTCCCTGTTTTTCAATGTCTGGATATGAAGTATGGCTTAGGGCGATACAAATCATAAATGCAGACCTGGTGTTGGGTTATATTTATATTTGAATGGCAGGTTAGGTCAGATGGTGTAGTGCGGTGGGGTGAGCCATGAGCCTTCACAAAAGTTTGGTATTTCCATTTAACGTTTACCAAAGAACAACACACGCAAGGACCAACTTCAAATCCAAAACCAAATGAGCATAGCAAAGGTAATACTAATAATAAGATAAATGGCATTGGGGAGTTGGGGAAATGAATTGGGATATGGCTAAATATACATATGCGCCATATATATAATATACAACCTTAGTTAGGAACATTCCTTTGTTTTCATATATGGAATTCAATTGAGTGTGAGTCCTTAATTTTGTTTTATTTGGGCTTGGACTGAGAGGTATAATCATTTGAAAAGTTCTTCTCTTTAAGGCCTCAATTAGGGATGAAACGAGACGAGCCGAGCCGCAAGGCTATATAATGATGTCAATTTATTTGATAAGACTTTTGTGGCGAATTATTGTGGAAAGGTGAAATTAATGCTTTTGTGTTGAACCAACCGCCAATGTGACGACATGTCGCCACAGAATCGCGCTGCGTCACGCTGTTTTAGGACGAGGTCTTTATCACCTTCTATCATGATTTGATTTGGGTGATGGTTCAGAGTCACTCCTTATATTGATTGCCTTTGACATAATTGCTATGGTTCTTTTTATAATTTTTGTGATTGAGTTTTCGAGATACGCAACCATATCATCATCTATTTCCGGTCTATATGGAGGTGTATTTATGTATAAGTATATAATATTTGGAATTGATTTATATTGGACAATGATTTATTTAATCACATTAAATTAATTTGTGCTGGAATTTCATGTTGGAAGTAAGCAGATGGCTTTAGATTGTTGTTTTTGTTTTTATCTGATTCGCACTATAAACGACGCACGACGGACGACGAAACCAAAGGCTCGTTAAGTTCGATTTGACAGAGAAATTGCTCATTTCTGATTAATTAGCTACAAATAAAATATTGCTGAAGCTTTTATTTTTTGTTAGTGTGATTTAAGGGCGAAGCAGCTGGTGTTTTTATAATAGTTTTTTTGTTGTTGTTGTAAGAGTTTGAATAAATGCGGAATATTTAGAAGAAGACATAAAAGATGTTTGAGGATGAATATGCCATCTGATGTAGGTTGTAGAAATTATTAATTTATGGAAAATAAAATACACAAATGGTTCGCATTCGCACGTACTTCCTATTTTTTTTATAAAAGTCGTACAGATACTAATACACTTAAAAACCGTTTTCGGGGAATTTGAATTTTTTTATTTTTTTTATTTGTGGTACTTGAAATGTTTTTGGAACTAAAATTAATTTTTGTTCAAAATATTAAAAATGTCAAGTGTTAAAAAACCTTGTTTCTGAATTTCAAAAATATATATCTGGCCGTTTTTGTAATATAAGTATGCATACTTTTATTTTATTTAATTTAAAATTTTCAAAAACCTATTAAATTCTTTATAAAAAAAGATGTCTACGCATATAAATTTTGATTAGAATTAGATAAACCGTTCTGGAGAAGATCGAAAATCAAAAAGTTATTCTACGGGAGACAACGGTAGATACCTCCCAAATGCTGTTTTTTTTTTAATTGAGTCAACATCCATTTAAATTTATAAATTTTTTTAAAAGTCTTTGAAGTCGAAAAAAACGATTTGGCAAACAAATTTAAAAATCTGTGCAGTTACGGCCCTAAAACACTATCCACCAAGTTTCAAGAAAATCCACCTACCCTGTAGTCCAACATTATAAATGGATAGACAAATAAACAGGTAGACAGACAGAGAGAATTGCGAGACCAACTTAAAAAGGAAATATTCTTTAAATTTAAAATGTGTTAAATTTCAATATTGTAATAAAATTTATATCACAAACTGAAGATTTTGTTCACAAATCATCGTTGCTAGTTTAAATAAAGAAAATGCTTCTAAATTGTGTGTATTTTTTTAACTAATTTCTTAATTATTTGAAAAAAAATATTTTACCGTTATTCCTGTTTTAAGATTTTTATGACTGCTTGATCAGCTTAAGTTTTCGTTTATCGTTTCACATAAATAAAATACGTACCTGGAAAGACAAAAAAAAAAAATAATTTAAATATATTATTTAATTCTTTAAACAAAAAATTTATTGAGTTTTAAGTTTTACATGAAAATGTAGGTAATGTACAAGGAGATATACACAAATAGAATTATTTTGTAAAAGTTCAACTTTACTGTGTTCAATTTATATTTTCAGTGCATATCTAATGGAAGAGCTTTTTCAAAAACTCTGTTGTGCCTGGCGGTGTTTGTAAGTATATAAGACAACATTTTTACTCAAGATATAAGGGTGTTGTCACTAAAAATTGTTTTTTTCTGAAAAAATGCAGAGCAAAAAAATATTTACTTTTAAGTTTTGAATGGTGAGATTCAATTTATATCTGTCAGATTGCATTGAGCATTGGTAGCCTTGTAGATATTTAAGAGATTTGGAGTAATTTAAAATGCTCATAACGGCAACTCCGTGAAGCTAATATCCTGTCTTCTTCCTGTACTGGTAAAATTCTGTGTTTCAAAATTTAGTAGATCCAAAATTTTGTATTCTAAAATTCTCACCAAAAATACAACTCATATAAACTGGAATACATAAACGAAAATATGATACCTACATAAAATGTGAAATTGAAAATATTCAATTGAATTTTCATCGTTTTATGACAGCACATCAAGGTACGGACGCCATTCCTTAAACTCAAAAACACAAAAACAAAGTTTTTGTTGTTATTCGCAAAAATTCAACAAGTAGTTTGAGTTTAGAACAAGGAACACGCTCTAACAAAGTTGGAAAAAAATATTGAATGTAAAACACAATATTTAAGAAGCTTATACAAGATTCTTCATCTTCCTTAAATAAGTTATACATAATATTGAATTTTTATTTTTCAAAATAATTTGTATTTTTTGTTAATTGAATAAAAGTTGTTCAATGAGTACTAAAAAACCTGCTTAAACTAATTCAGTCTGACTTACACAATTTTAAAAAAATGTAGAATTCTGGAAAAGCAGAATACAAAAATACAGAATTATGTTCACAAAGAATTATTATTCATATACCTACACAGAATTTCGGTAGTACGCAATTTTGGAATACGCGCATATAACGATCTAATCACATTTTAATCATCTTCTACGAAGAGTTTTTAATATTTGTTAGTAAATAATACAAACTTCAAAGACGATAATTCACTTCTTAAGTGAGACGAGAAAAAAAAATTATAATTATATTCACCAAATTATATTCACCTACAACTTTATACTTACGTAGTTGCTCCTTGCGATAACATCTTGGTTTTAAGTTGATAAAATAATCTAAACAAGTAGTTTAATCTTAAAACTGAAGATGCCATCTTATGTATCATAAAAATACAAATTTTTGAAAAAAAAAAAAATTCAATAATCGTTACAGCTGTTTTTTCAAAAAATAATTATTAGTATGCACATTTTTAGTATTTGATAATATTCACGTAAAACCTAATAAAAAAAAAATATTAAAATATTTTTAAAATATTGAGTTTTCAAAAAAAAATGTTTTTTTTTAAATGCAAAAAATATTTTTTGAAAATTTTGATATGTAATATTATTAAGATTATATAGGACCTCTTTTAGAAAAATTTTCATTGAAATCCGTCCAATAGTTTACGAAAAAACCGAAAACCAAAAATCCGGTTCTATGGAAAGTACTGTTAATAACGGTTTTTTCAAAAATATTTTTTTACTAAATAATTAAGGTTACTTGACAAACCCGATTTAAAAAATTTCATCAGAATAGTTAAAGCCGTTTTCCGGATAAAAATGTTTTATCTAAACAGTATACTATGACAGGTACCGTTATTTTTGGAGCTAAACAAAAAAAATTTAATTTCCCCTCTAAGCAATCTCCCCAAAACCTTATGTCCAAAGTTTGAAGAAAATCGCTTCAGCTGTAGGTCGAGGTACAGACAGACAGAGAAAAATATTTCGAGTTCGATTTTTTGCACGAATCCAAAACTTGCCCTAAAATGTTGCCAAGTTTGAAATGTTAATCAAATCTACTAACAACCATTTATTTTGTGTTAAATAAAATCTGTGTCCATTGTCTCGAAAACCAAATGGTTAACCATTATTGGAGGAGCACTTAGTGGTTCATATGAATATCTACTTACGTTTATTCAAAAATAAAATATTAAATAAGTGATAAAACCCCAAACACAATAATTATTGTTCCTTTCTTTGCCTTGTTATTCTGTGGATTTTGTGTATATTCTGTATTCAAAATCATAACAGCTAGGTTAACCTTGATGGTCCCAAAATGAGTAATTATATATTTTATTTTTTGTTTAAATTGACCATTTATATTAACACTTGGGTTAGCCATTTAATTATTTCGACAACTCCATATTTTTTGTTCTTGAAATCGTTTTCGAATTGAGAATATGTTTTAGCGCTACGTTTGGGAAAGTACCTTTTAAAGTGAGATGTTTGTGATTTAAAGAATTTTTTAAAAACTTCAACAACTTATTGTGGAATTTTTAAATAATTTAATCTTAAAGATTTACCTAAAAGATATTTATCTATTTGTATAATATAAATGAGATTTTTAAAAGATACATCGTTTGTCTTTGAGAATCTTTATTAATTTTTTCAGAACAAGAAATTCTTTTAAAGGCAAAATAAATACAAACATGTTGAAATTGAACTTTTCTCATTCTTTGAAATCATATACAGAAGTAAAATATTATAATAAACATAGACATTACATTAAGATTAATATCTGATTCTTCAATTTCTATCTCAGTGATTTCTGAGACTACCTACATATATATGTATCTATGCATTAACAAAACTAGAAGTACTTTTAAGCTGTCGGATTACTGTTATTGATATTTTCTCAGCAAAATCCTTGGATTTTGGATTTTTGTTGTGTAATCCTAAAACTCAAACACTGAAATGTCATCAATGAGAACAGAGGTGGATACAAAATACTAAGTCAAGTAAAAATCTTTTGGCATATGAAGGTACTAAGTAGATGTATACAATATGTATTTTCAAACTTTTTGTTGAAACCTTATCACAAGGAGAACATACATACATACATACATACATGAAAAAATAAAATTTATTTCAACATGATCGGTGTGACATTTACATAAGTTTTTTTTTCAACTTTTGAAACAAAAAAGTTGAAGTTACAGGGTAGGTGATAAAAATACTGTGTGACATGGTGTATGTAAGAATTTAATAAATAAAAGGAATTGTTTAGATACGAGTACAAGGAAAGTTGGAGATTTAAACAAATTCTATGACAAAACCCCATCGATGAATAATTATAATAAGAATGATTGTAGGTATTATAAATTGTTGATCTAGGGATCTGGGCTTATAGTTTTTCGACAGAGTCACTGTCTTCAAAAATATTCTCTATCGATGTTAAAGGATTTAAAATTTTCAATAAGATTTAGATTTTTCAATTTTTTTTTTTTCGAAACGAATTTAATATTAACAGAATATCTATGGGATTTTGAAAAGTATGATTCTTATATCGGCAATATGGAATTTTGAAAACCTGAACAAAATGTTCAGAAACCAACACTAAGCTATTAACATTTTCCCAGGTGATGTTTGTCGGGAAGTTTTATTGAAATTTTACATTGAAAGTGTTCCCAAGCCCAACGTAATTAAATTGAAGCAAATATTATTACAAGAAATTGGGGAAGTAACACATACATACACAAGCAGTTAATAAAAGCGCTAACATTTGCGAGCTTTTCCATGTTATAATTTGGGGGAAACGTAGGTATTTGGTGTTCTAATTTTTTTTTTTTTGAAAGATGAAAAAAATGTCATCATCGGCTCGACAACCGGCGGCGTCCGGTTGTGCCCTCTTTCAACAAGTCTCTCCACCTTTCCTGGTCTCGAGCTGATACCATTCAGTTTTGGCTCCTGGCCTCCTGGTCTACGCCATCTCTCCAGCGCAAGCATGGTCCACCACGCTGTCGTCTACCATAGAATGTACCACAAATGACTTTCCGAGCCGGTTCCTCTTCGCTCATGCTAGCTAGGTGCCCTAACCGAGCTTAATTTTTGTCACTATGTCTGCTTCAAGGTAGATTGCGTACAATTCATGATTGTACTGTCTCCGAAATCGTCCTTCCTTACATATGGGGCCAACAATTCTCCTCAAGACTTTTCTCTCGAACGCTGCTAAGAGTGTCTTTTGCTAAGCAACCATCAAGTCTCGGATCCATACGTGAGTACTGGCAGGACCAGCAGTTTTGAAGTTATGGTGCGATTTACGGATTTGAAGAGCCTTGAGAGACTTTAGCAGGCTCTGTTGGATTTGAGCAGCCGCTCGCGTATTCTTCTTCTATATTGTTATCGGCTGCTACTTACTATTGACCCAAGGTATTTAAAGGAATGCACCACTTCAACTTCGTGCTCCACTACCTTGATTGTTTCACCAACTGTTCCTCTCGCACTCGACGCCACCATTTACTTTCTTTTACCTTCACTAATGTGCAGCCCCAGATTTTGTGCCGCCGGCTCGACCTGGATGAAGGAATCGTGTACAGCTTGTTCGGTTCTTCCGATGATCTCGATGTTGTCTGCGTAAGCCAATATCTGGCTGGACCTGTTGAGGGACCATCGTCCTGCCATGCCAGGGTCACGGATTGATTTCTACAACGCCAGGTTGGCCAAGCCATCCCCTTGTCGGAATCCATTAAAGATGTTGATTGATCTCGATAGCAATCCAGCTATTTTTACTTGGCTATTTGGCTACAATGTGTCAATTTAAGGCCTTAAAGTTTACAAACAGATGGTATGCTGGAATATTAAATTCAAGACATTTGTCATCCCCGGGGCCATAAACGACGAACATGCTCGTTTGCATAACCCCCTACACGGCGAACAGATCAGATCAGTTGTTGATTTGTCTGGAATGAAACCACACTGATCCCTACTGCTCTAAAAAAAAAAATGTATTCAGTGATTCAGAAGATCAAAAGTCATAACATTAAAAAATTTCATAGTCGTTTATCATTGGCACCTAAATTCGATGGGCTGTAAAAACATTACATTTCTTGATATTTAAAGGAAGAAAATTTCTCCAACTCTAAACGGATAAATTGTTTAAATCATTTTGAAGATCAATTCTATTTTTTATACATAGATATATTTTTATGTCGTCAGCATATTATATCAAAAACAAAGTATTTTTAAGAAGAAATGGGATATCGTTAACGAAAATATTAAAAAGGAGTGGCCCAATATGACTTCCTTGAGGAATTCCAGATGGAACTTGTATGGTACTAGAGAGAAAGTTTCCTAATTTTACACACATTGTGTTCTATCATAAAGATAACTTGAGATCCATTTCAGGAAAAACCAAAAACTTAGCAATCCAATAGAAAGGAGAAATAACAGCCAAAAAATGAACAACAGTACATTTTGACAAAAAGATTCAATACTCCGCTTTTCAACAATCTTTTATGTAGCAAAGATTTTGCTTCATCTTCTTGTTGTATTGTGTACTTACAAGAAACTAGTTGAAATATTTTTTTTAGAAATAAAGCATAACTTTGCAAGAAAGTTGTTCCATCAGAAACGAACCAAAAACTTCTGTAAAATATTAGTGGTTGAATAGCTCTTTTTTATAGTTTTTTATGCAAAGATTTGCAAAAACTCCAAAATTGAAATGAAATAGAAAGAAATATTCCTCATCCCCCCCCCCAAAAAAAAAAACACTTTGCACAACCTTTCATTTTTATCCCTTTACAAAATTTTTTCCAAACATTTTCTAAATTATTTCCCGCAGGTAGGTTTTAGTTGAATTGAAATAATTTTTTTCCGCTCCACATGTCCTAGTTATTTAAGAAAAAAAAATGTTTTATTATTTTATTTTCACATAATATTTAGGAAAATAAACAACAAAATATCATAACATTCTCTTAAGGGTGACCCATTTTTATTTTAGAGTTTTTTTTTCTAAGTTTCAGGCTCTCTTAAAAAAAAAAAAAACCTATTCATTTGTAAAGATGATGATTATTATTATTTCTATTCCCAACATGCACTTAAGGTTTTTAAATTTTTTGAGGAATATCTCACGTTGACGAATTTCCTCTTGGGGTCATAAAGTGGAGCGTTTTAACCGGTATTAAGTGATGTGTGCTTTAAAATTAGGGCGTCTCTCGTCAAGGAATACTTTTTTCATATTCATGTACCCATAAAGTGTATACCAACTCTTTTATGAGATGCAAGGGGAGTTTTGTTTATCAAAGAATTCGTTTTTAAATATTCACAGAACTTGCATCCTGTAGGTATGTCCTTTGCCACTCCTTAGCTATACCCGTACCTACTCTATATACCTGAAGGTACATGATTTTAATTTTAAGCAATATTTTTGAAGTCTCACTTTCGTTCCGAACTTTTTTAAATGGAAAAAATCAAAAAAAAAACTCATTAGAAGTTCTCAAGTACCAAAAGATGTTAATGTCCGTTTTAGAACCAATGAAAGCTTCTGGAAACTTGAAGGGTTTTCCGCAGCAATTTTGATTTAAGGTTTTTTTTTTCTAAAGAGGTTAAATATATGTTGTTAAGTACTTATGTCTAGGTTTGCTTTTTCTTTAAGTCCCTTGAAAACATTTCAAAAAAAAATAAAAAATTTCAATCGAATTTAACCGAGCGTTGCTAAAGTCATATCCTTTTAACATCTCTCTTTTTTTTTGTTGTTTGAGTTTAATATGTACCTAAAACTCGCATCACCGAATCATTATTTTTTGTTCTTATCTTCATATTTATCTTTCATTTATATTGAAAAACTTTGTTTTATAAAAAGTTTGAATGAAGACAAGACTTAAACCTTTTTCAAGTACCTTATCTAGTTGATGCGCCACAAATTGTTTAGTTTTATAATGTACGAATGGGATAAGGATAATTCATAAAAAAAAAAGTTAAGGGTTGCCTAAGATAAGGTTAAAAATTTATCTAATGAAAATATTCTAACCACGAAATTGGGAACCTCTGGCTCTGCTAACCATTATTATTATTATTATTTTCAACTTTTATACTTCGGTGCTCCCGAAATCCGTTATAGTTACCCAAAACTTTATAAATTTTATTATTTATAGTTAAGTCAATTAAATCAGATTTTAAGGATCACAAAAATTTGTATGAACACAAATAAAAAACCTTGCATTAGGTTAGGTTTTTTTTTTTTTTTTAATTTTTTAAGTATATTTAAAGTGGCATTCCATTAAAATTAATACGAAAATCTTATTTAATTCATCAAATAAATCTGAGTTCACTTAAGAAATATTAAGATTTTTTTGATTAAAAAAAAAATTATAGGGAAGAGGGGGGCACATTTGGTAAAAAGTGTCCCCTTTTTACCAAATATATACCAACCAAGGTTTAAGAGTTAAAATGATGATGATTGATGATGATTAAAAATGCTAGTCGGTTCAGTTGAACTTGATAATTGGAAAACCTGTTCGGGGTTACGAATTTACAAGTGGATGCGGTGGTGCGATGCGTAGTGCGTCGGCCTCCCAATCGTTAGGTCGTCAGTTCAAGCCTCACTCGGGCAATTCAAAATTAATTGAACGTAAGAGACTTAGCACCACTGAAAGGATTCTGATGATCGGGTTGGTCCCCGTGAAATAGCTATAACTCCAGCCATTGTACTTGGTAACACACACAAGTTGTTGTTGTTCATTCAAAACCTTGAATTACTTAGATCGTTTAAATACAATTCAACAGCCTGCTTAATAATCACCATTGTTCCAAATGATGGAAAGCAGGTTGATTGCAATTTGTCTAAATGTGCCCGAGAGGGTTTTAAAATTAAAAGCTTATATTTTTTCAAAAAAGTTTTTTAAATGTAAATATTTATGTTTTTAAAATTTATTAAAATTATTTTATAAGAATTGTCTTAAATTTTTTTTCTTTTTATATTAAAAATTTTTTAAATTTATAAAAATTATTTAATACTTAACAAAAAAGAGTTGAGTTCTGAAAATTAAATAACGGTACCCCTGATACAAATGCTTAAAAACTCGTTCCCAAAAATCTCAAATTCTTTGAAAACGGATTCGAAAATTTTGTGTGTAGTACTGCTTAAAAAATTTTTGAAAAAAAATGTTTTGAAAGAAACAAAAAAAACTGTTGTCAAATTAACTTTTAAATTAAGACTTTTTTTAATGCTTAACTCAAAACCGATTTTAAAATTGCTCCATTTTTCGATTTTAATAACTTCTCGTTATACGTTGAGTTTCTATGTATTTTTTGTGAGGATTAAAATTCTTCCTCAATTGAACTTATTTTTTTTTTCGAAACTGTACCATAAAAAAATTTTAAGTAGATATCTTAAAAAGTAAGAAAAAATCTAAATTCTAAAAAATCAAAAATCATTAAATTTACGTAGAGCAAAATAAACGTTATAATTCGAACTAAAAAATCTCAAAAAACCTATATCACATAAAATACTCAAGTCCCAAGTTCGAAGAAAATCACTTCTGTGACTAAGAGTGCAGGTTGAAATGGAAGGACAGACATCCAGACGGAAATGTTAGGTGAACCATAACAGAAACATTCGCCTCCTTGGAACATCGACGCAATTTTTCTTGTCTTTCACTTGTTTATCGCTACTTCCACAAGCAGTGTTTCATAGTTCTCCTTAAACAATTCCACCGTAATACTAGCAGACTAGCACCGCTAGGAATACCCATCAGTTCACCATTGAGCCTAACTTCAGACGCACTGTTAAGTACAAAGAATCTTTCTTTAGCCGCACCCCACGAATGTGGAATGCTTTACCCGGCTCGATTTTTTCTCCCCATATTACAATGCTCAGACACAACAATCAGACAATACAATTTCCAGGAACCTTTTATCCCTGCAGAAGAAATATTAATTTCAGAAAAATTTAACTCTGAATCTTATAAAAGTTCTCTTTTTATATAATTCTGCGAATAAAAATGTAAAAGATTTATTTCTTTTTTAATTGCGAATTAAAGAGGAGATATATTTGATTTATTCCCAGAAGTGTAGAACCTTATATATTACGTCATACACATTTCAATATAATGTGTTTAGTTACCCAAAGTTACAGCTGAGTGAGTCTCCCAAATGGTTCTAAGAAACTCCTATAAATTCATAAGAACCCAATTCTAAATGGATACACTTACGCTACTTAAATGTTGAATACATAACAACTTAACAAACAAAAATATGATATTTTTATCTATAACTATATACAAAGACCTTACGCAACTCTTTTGGTTAAGTGAAAAGTTTTACAAAAGTATCCTTCCCTATACCACAAGATATATAGCAGACCTTCATAATTTAATAGAATTTTATATATCTTATAAGCCACAAATATTTTCCATCCGGAGTCCGAAGAGCGTATCCTTTAAAAAAAAAAAAAAAAATTATTGTAAAATATTGCATGTAATTAGAGTAGATAAATCCAACCCTCCATATCCATATCCATATGTATTTCCATGATCCCTTGAAAATACTTTATAAAATTAACGTATGAGTGAGCATTGCAACGATTTATAATTGGATTTATCATTATTAATAAGTAGATACTTGATTTTAATGAAACCATGTCAGCTCGCTTTGAGTGCCATGCTCTCTCTCTCTCTCTCTTGTTTTATTTTTCTCATACTTGTTACACACAGGATATTTCTTTGGCCCATCTCCGGTATCCGGTTTAAGCATAAACCCACTCAACACACACCCACACCATCCCGCTCTGATGTCCTTGTTCGCACTCATATACAAAATCAACCCTCCTCCTCCCTCGCGGTAACACTCGTATTTGCTATATAGCATTTATCTGCGGTTGAGGATAATTTCTGTTTTTCCGCGTTTATTGTGCAGGGCCCTTAGGTGATATAATTTTCACATAATTTTCCATACGGATGAATAAGAAATTTTAATTTCCCATTGCAACAGGATGATGCAAGTGATGAAAGGGTTCAAGAGTAGCAGCACACTTGGATTAAATAAAAAAAAAAAAAGAATTAAATAAAAAGTGTGCGGCAAACTTCTGGCCATCATGCCGGTGTGACGATAGCTATGACGATGACGGAGCAATTGCATGCGAGGCAGTGGTTATTTTGAATGGTGACACACAGTGGCTCAAAAGCGACAAAAAGTCCTCTAAAATGAAAGCTGTGCTGTTATTTTAATTTAGTGTAAAAGTGGACATTTTTTTTTTGGAAGATTCAATAACATTTTTGTATTTTTTTATTTAAAATTGTTGAATTGCCTAAAAAGTCTGTCAAGGCTCTTCAAATCCAGAAATCTCATCTCATCTCGTGGTAGATCATGCTTGTTTTGTAGAGATGGATGGCGTAGACCAGGACGCCCGAAGCCTTGGATTTCGCAACTGGATGGCGTTGGCTCGAGACCGGGATATGTGGAGAGACTTGTGGAAAGAGGCCCAGACTTGACCCCGGTTGTCGAGCCGATGATGATGATGAAGAATTGAATAACATTTGGTGAATTGCCTTAAAATAATCTAACTAAGAAATTTTAAATATTTTGAATTTGGGTTATTTGATATGGCTCCCAGGTAGAGCAGGGTTCGTACAGAGAAGGTGAGTGATTTTTTCTTGCTTCCGCGTTCATAAAGCCTCTGCAGGAATGGTTCGAGATAGCAGCTTGCTTCCCAAGCTGTTTAAAAGCAAGAAGCACTTAGATCGCCTACGGTTTATCAGTTTATAATTCTGTTATGTCTCCACACAAGTGGTGATGTTATTCCACCTATGGTTTGTTATAATAGCACGAGAACGAATTTATCAATATTTACCACACTTGGTGCAATCGGTAGAAGTGTTCCATTTCTAGCGATTTCATTGCCTGTATTGTTCCTGTAGCCTGGCAACCAGCACAGGTGGATCTGGAACTGCTGCACCATCTACGCGAGAGATGATCGGAATCTGACGGCTGTCAATGAGTTTGTGGAAACAGAATCAAGACTCCTGAAAGTTTTTATCAAACAGAATTGAGGGCTTAATCAATGTATTTAGGGATTGTTTCAAGATAGTTCGAAATAATAAAGTGGGCAATTGAATTGTTGATCCACTGCAGAAGGCAATTTTGAGACGGATGGCAGTACTCGCAGCTGTTTGTTTACAGAATAGTTAACAGAGGTATCAGATGGAACAGTACATCAAGAACTTCGGAAGAATTTGTGAGAAGTGATCCGATAATGCATACACTTCTTGCTGATCGCTGGACCTTGCTTACTTTGCTTATTTGCTTATTTTAATAATAGTTTGGATGGTCTGCCATCCAGTCTGTCGCCAGGCAGTCTTTGGTATCACTAGTTCAAATATTTTTACTAAACTAAACATCGCTTTTATATTACTTAACGAACTAAGACCTACGAACTAGCTTTTAATGAACTAACTCCCAAAGAACTAACTCACAATAAACTAACTCCTAATGAACTGACACCCAGGGAACTATCTTCCAATAAAATTGGAATTTGGTTCATCACGAACTAAGACAATTTTTTTTTTTTTGGAACTAACTCACAATAAAAATTAAACTAAGTCCCAAAATGAAAATGTTCTTTATTTACTAAGACCCAAATGAACTTAACTCTCTCTCTTTTTTTAATTTGGGATTTAGTGCAGTGTAATTTTTTCTTTTTGTGAACTATCTCCAAAAATTTATGAACTAAGTTCCAACAAAATTTCAGTGCAGGTTAGTTCATTTTGACTAGTTGGAGTAAATTAATTTGGGATAGTTAGTTCGTAGGGTCCATATTTAAGGTTTATTGAGAATACAAACAATTTGTTTAAAGTTAGGTTGGTAATTGTCGGAAATCAATTTTTATGATTCCCCATCATGTCTGAAAATTTCATCACAATCGATAATGTGGTTCAGATATATTTTTAGTTTTTTTTTCCTCTTTTCCGAATAAATTGCACCACTGTGTGACGGTAGCTGCAGCAACACAATTATTATGACGGATATTTTATTTCATGCATTATACCAACTATACTCGTCGTGTGCACGCGGACAGATTAATTGAATTTATTTTATTTAAACGCAATTAAAAATTATTCACAAAACTCATACCACACTCTAACAGAAAAAAAAAATAAAAACTTTCGTAAGAGGATACACCACACGCACATAGTTTCCACGCAGACAAGAAATGATGAAACTTACTTATGAGGATAAAAAAAAAATATATAAAGGATATAAGTACACGCAGTTTTTTTTTAAGTAGATATGTAAATACATTTATATAAATGCATAAGAGAATTAAATACATTTTAATTAAAAATTATAACGTAGATACTTTTGACCCAAACAAAAACGATGGGTCCAAAAGGACGAATAAATGCTGCTGTTAAAAAAAACATTTTTATTTGCACTCGATATTGTTATGCGGTTACATCGCGTGGTTAATTCAACATTCTGGGTGATATGGAGATAGGGGGTGGTGTGGCAGGATGAATAATATTGGTTATGTCAATTTATACAGAATAAATTTCACGTTTTATTGCGTTTGTTGATTAATATTGAAAATTCGCTCTATAAACATTTTTTTTTTGTTTTTTAAATATGTTCACAGATAACAAACAAAAAATCATACAAACAAAAAATCACACTGAAAAAGACACAATGTTTGTTTTCTTTAACAAAAAAAAAATATATTGTAAAATAAATTAAAATAACATCCCTGAGTTTGGTTGTTTTTCCAACACCACCTAGGGAGTCGGATGAGGTAGAAAGGGTTGCAGATAGGTGTTGTGTATAGGGAACAAGGGGTTGAATATTACTTGTGTCAATATCGACACAATTTCGAAATTAATATTATTTACATTTGTCACTGTTTGCAAAGGCTTAAATAAATCCAGAATAATAAAGAATAATATTTGAAAAAAAAAATTATTTAAAATACCATAAAACAAAAAAAAGGCATATTGGATTGTTGCTATTTGTAAAATTATTAAAATTGAAATATTTTAGAAACCCAACCAAATATTTATATAGTAAGTAATGAGTAAATTCCCAAAATAATTAAATTCTAAAATTTACCGTTAATGTTTTTTTTTAATTTGTATGGCCCGCCTCGCGGACTAACATTTAGCATTTAACTCTCTTTTTGGGGGCACTGTCCAGCTCAGACAGGAGTTAATGTAAAAAATATTTTTGGGTTGAAAGTACCTCGCGGATTTTATAGAACTTTAGGACAGGAAACTTTTTTTCCAAATAAAATTTACAAATGCATGCCCCTTTAAGTGCGAAATGAATTGTGAAAGCAAAACATTTCTTACTTTTACCAATCTTGCTGAAAAATTTTAAGTCTTACAGCTAAATTCTAAAATTTGCCAATTTCGGGAATTTATGTATAAAATTCCAGCTAACGAAGTTTTTCAGTGGTTCCTTAATTTTTTTTATGGAGGCTAAAACACAAGCTTCTTAAACAAAAAAAAAAAAAACATAATGAATGCAGAAGTTTTGAAGGATTGCGAATTTGACCCAGATGTAGGTAAGTTCCCGAAGAAACTGCGTTAAATTCTGGATCTGTAAGATAAAGATGCCATCTGACGTTTCGAAAATAAATGAATCTTTGCAAATATATTTTAAAAGCAGTTTCGAGATAAATAATTGTTGTCGTAAAGGTTTTATGGTAGCGGGAATGGCCTTTATTTTTGGAGATAAGAAAAATTTAATTTCGTCTTTAGAAACCTTAATACCTAAAGCTCCAAGTTTGAAAAAAATCGTCTATATAAGGCGCCAGATCGAGGTACCGCCAGGCTGACAGAATTTTTGGACCGTAATGTAAGGTCAAATCTTTAACCTTAGGCAGGCGATGGAAAAATGTCTTGAGTTTAACATTCCAACATACAATCTGCTTAAAGACTTTAAGGCCGCCTATGATAGCATAGCCAGGGTAGAAATTAACAAATCCATGAGAGAACTCGGCATCCCAAATAAATTGACACTTTTTAGGTTTACCATGACCAACTTAACAAGCCAAGTAAAAATAGCCGGATTGCTATCCAGACCAATCAACATCTTCAATGGACTCCGACAAGGGGATGGTTTGGCCTGTCTCCTCTTCAACCTGGCGTTGGAGAAAGCAATCGGTGACTCTGGCACTGCAGCAAGAGGGACCATCTTCAAAAGGTCCAGCCAGATATTGGCTTACGCAGATGACATCGAGATTATCGGAAGAACCGAACAAGCTGTACACGATTCCTTCATCCAGGCTGCACATTAGTGAAGGTAAAACAAAGTATATGGTGGCGTCGAATGCGAGAGGAACAGTTGGTCAAACAATCAAGGTAGCGGAGCACGAATATGAAGTGGTGCAGTCGATAACAATATATAAAAGAAGAAATACGTGGTCGGCTGCGCGATTCCAATAGAGCCTTCTTCAGAAATTCAAAACTGCTGCTGTACAGGACCATGGTCCTGCCAGTACTCATGTATGGATCCGAGACTTGGGTGCTTAGCAAAAGACACTCCGACCTCTTAGCCGCGTTCGAGAGAAAAGTCTTAAGAAGAATTGTTTGCCCCATATGTGAGGAAGGACGATTCCAGAGACGGTACAATCATGAATTGTATGCAATCTACCTTGAAGCAGACAAAGTGACAAAAATTAAGCTCGGTAGACTCCAGTGGACACTTGGGCAGGGCTCGCATGAGTGAAGAGGAACCGGCCCGGAAAGTCCTTTGTGGTACAATCTGTGGTAGACGGCAGCGTTGTAGACCATGCTTGCGCTGGAAAAATGGCGTAGACTAGGACGCCCGAAGCCTTGGGGTGCGCAACTGGATGGCGTCGGCTGGGGACCGGGATAAGTGGAGAAACATGTTGAAAGAGGCCAGGACCGGACCCCGGCTGTCGAGCCGATGATGATAAGTGTAAGGACTACTTGATATAATTTTTTGTCTTGAGTCAGTTTGTATTAGTGAAACACGATACTAATTTATTTATTCAAATAAAAATTGTAATATATCGACGCAGAAACAATTTGAAGAAGTTGTAATTATTCACATCAGCCGAAATTTCTCTAAACTTTGCCGTTAGTTGCAGTGGTTATAGTATTTTTTGATTAGAGTAAAAGGTAATTAGACGAGAAAAAGACGCGAGATGAAAATATAGACATACATAATATAAAATTCGGTAACCGAAATACTTTTCATCTTAACTGCCACTAGCACTTCAGTCCGATCCTGGGGAACTTGTAATTTGGTCATCACCACAAATTTTTTAGTAACTTCGCCAAATTGTGTATATTTGGAGGTACCAAATTTTTATTCACTAGATTTCTAGTTAAATTCATTAGAAAATGCATTCATAAACTACCAACGAAGGACTATGTTCATTAAAATCTAAACAGGAAAAATCAATTAGTGCATAAACCACAAGCGTTAGATGTCAAAAAACCACCACAAAATAAACACAATTATAATAGACAGTTAAAAACTCGTTAAAACTGCAACGTCAGCATACTTACATATCTATGTATGTATGGCTTTACATGGAAATATACTCTCTCTCTATAACGGTTTGTTTAAAAACATGTTATTGTTCTTATTTAATTGAAAAAGCTTCTTACCAAAGTAATTGAACATCGGAGGATCAATATTAATTTGACCTTTTTTTGTTTTTTTGTGATGTGTGCTGTCTGATGGACAATATGAAAATGATTATAGTGAAACTTTGATTTTGTGTCAAAAAATGTTTTATTGTTCAGGATTTTGGGGAAAGTTTTTTAAACAAAAGTTTTTCAATTATGCATGAAAGTGAAATGGTATGTAGCGGAAAAATCAATTGATAGTGAATTTTCAATTAGATTGGTATATGCTGTTCTGGCATCACAATTTCTCAGAATTTGTTTTCTGCTTCAATTTCAAACTTACTCTGTATACAAAATTTATTAATGACTTGACCGCAATGTCAAAATCTATTCGGACAATATGATACCACTAGATTCCAAATTTTCATTTGGTAGGTTAGGTTAGGTTAGATTGAAGTGGCTGTCAGTATGATCCGACACACTTAGGCCAGGATTGGCCCATTGTGATACCACATGAATCTAGAGATTTTTCCCCTCTACTCGTTGAACCAATTGGAGCTTCTTATGAAGCGTGAGAGATTGTTAATGTTTATGTTAGCAAGATCGCTAGGGTCGTTGAAAAAGTATTCTCCCAAATGAACCCTTCGTCTTTGGGATAGAGCAGGCGATGTGCAGAGAAGATGAGTAATTGTTTCCTCCTCCTCCTCATCCATGCAGCTTCTGCAAAAGTCATTGCAGAGAACACCCAGCCTTGCTGCATGTCTTCCACTTGAGCAGTGTCCTGTTATGACACCAATTAAGGATCCAATGTGCAATCTGCTCAGAGACAACAAGCATATAGATCGACTAGGATTTACCAATGGCCAGATCTGCTTTGTCGCCATACAAGTGGTGATGGTGTTCCACCTAAGGTTTGTTAACCTAATGGCTTCTTGCACCAGCATGAGTTTACATGTAGCGTGAGGTATACCAATATTTACCATACATGGTGCGATTGGTAGGGTGGTTCCATTTCTAGCGAGTTCATCAGCCTTGCAATTGCCCTTAATATCCCTGTGGCCCGGCACCCAACATAGGTGAATGTTAAACTGCTGCGCCATCTCCGCGAGAGATGATCGGCAGTTGAGGGCAGTCAGTGAGTTACTGGAGACAGAATCAAGAGATTTAATGGCGGCTTGGCTGTCAGAGAAAATGCGGATATCAGTAGTTGATATCACGTTTTCTTTAAGCCAAGACAGAACTTCTTTGATCGCTAGAATTTCCGCCTGGAACACGCTACAATGATTAGGAAGACGGAAGGATAGGCTTAGTTTAAGCTTGTCAGAGTACACCCCACATCCCACTCCGTCCTCAGTTTTTGATCCATCGGTATAAAAGTGGACACAATTATCCTAAAGGAATGACAAATCCTCCCAGACTGATCTAGAGGGTATTGAAACCTCAAAATTCTTGTCAAACTGAAGTCGCGGAATGGATGTACCTGGGAATTGTTCCTAATAAGTTTGGAATAACCGAGTGGCCAATTTCATTATTGATCCACTGTGAGGAAGCTTTGAGACGGATGGCAGTACTCGCAGCTGTGTGTTTACAAAATATATCTAAGGGTGTCAGATGGAGTAACACTTCAAGGGCAGCGGAGGGAGTTGTGCGGAGTGATCCACTAATGCACAAACCTGCTGTACGCTGGACCTTACTTAAAATGTCACGATTTATGGCTTTGTCCAAAGCAGTCCACCAAACAGACACACCATATGTGAGAATCGGTCTAATGACCGAAATGTATAGCCAATGCATGATGCGAGGTTGAAAACCCCATTTATTACCTATGGCTTTTTTGCATGAGAAGAGTGCCACTGTGGCTTTTTTAACTCTTTCTTGAACATTAGGTTTCCAGCTTAGCTTCTGTTTTTTGGGGGTTAACCCACAATCCACACTGATCTGCCCATCTTGTTAGCATATTTAGAGCATTTTGTAAGAGATCTCTTAAGGTGTTTGGGTGCTTTCCTGAGACTGCAATAGCAACATCGTCCGCATAGGCAATCACCTTGTAGCGTTCTGCCTCTAGAGAAACTAATAGTTGGTTCACTACCAAGTTCCATAGAAGGGGAAAAAGAACCCCTCCTTGCGGCGTACCTCTGCTGACAGATCTTCTTGTAGAGAATTCGCCCAGTTTTGAATTTATATTCCTGCTAGTGAGCATCTGATTAATTAATTCCCGGAGCGAACTCTCCACCTCCAGAGATGACAGTGCCGCTGCGATTGCAGATGCGTCGACATTATTAAATGCTCCTTCTATATCAAGAAAAGCAACCATAGTGTACTCTTTGTATTGAAGGGAATATTCGATAGTACGAACTAAAGCGTGTAGAGCTGTCTCTACCGATTTCCCTTTGCAGTACGCATGCTGAGACGGAGACAAAGGTCTCGTATCTATGTGTGCGCGTAAATGTATATCAATCAAACGTTCAAAGGTTTTAAGAAGGAATGACGATAGGCTTATGGGTCTGAGATCCTTAGGATTGACATGGGAACATTTCCCCGCTTTGGGTATAAATACAACTTTAACTTTTCTCCACATTAACGGTATATGGACCAGATTAAGACAACTATTGAAAATTACCACAAGGATTGGCAAGATGATGTCTTCTACTGTCTGGAGTTCAGCTGGTATGACTCCATCTGGCCCCGCGGATTTATATGGTTTGAAGCTGTTGAGAGCCCAACGCAATTTTTCCCTAGTGATCAGACCTTGAGGAAATGTTAAATTATTACTTGACCTTAATTGGTTCATAGTATTAATCGTTTGAGAGCTATCAGGGAAATGAGTGTCCAATAGCAGGTCGAGTGATTCTTCACACGAATAAGTCCAGGAGCCATCAGAGTTCTTCAGGCAACTTGGCATACTAGGATTTGTTGAGAGGATTTTCCTTAGTCTAGATACTTCTGAGGTTTCATCTGGTAAATTTATTCTATTATATTTTCTAAAAAAAATGTGATTATTTTGAAATTTTTCCAAAAATTCAAGGAGTCTTAAGAAATGAACTCTTAAGTTTTTCTGTGACAGTGATTTCGGGACACCCTGTATAAAGTCAATTATAAGTATAATCTCCTCAGCCCCTTACATTTTTATTTGCGACTATAGGTACTATAGCGCAAGTTTTAGATTCGTGCAAAAAATCGAACTCGAGATGTTAATCAGACCTAACATTACGAACGCGAAAAAAGTGGGTCCCGCAATTCTGTCTGTCTGTCTGTACCTCGTTCTACAGCCTAAACTACTGAAGAGATTTTCTTCAAACTTAGGACATAAGGTTTAGGCGAGATTGCCTAGAGAGGAAATCAAATTATTTTTTTAGCTCCAAAAATAACGGTACCTGTTATAGAACCGTTTAGACAAAACATTTTTATCTCGAAAACGGCTCTTAGGATTTTGATGAAATTTTTTAAATTTTGAAATATTTCTGAAAAAACCGTTATTAACGGTACTTGCCATAGAACCGGATTTTTGGTTTTCTGTTTTCTTGTAAACTATTGGACGGATTTCGATGAAAAGTTTTCTTAATCAGGTCCTATATAATCTTAGTAATATTGCATTTCAAAATTTTCAAAAAAATATTTTTTATAAAAAAAATCAAATTTTTTTTTTGTAAACTAATAAATTTTTTTTTTAATTTGGTTTTAAGTGTATGTTGTCAAATACTAAAAATGTGCATACCAACTTTTTTTATAAAAATACTTAAAAAATTATTTTTTGTAAAAACAGCTCTAACGATTTTTGAAATTTTTTTTTTCAAAAATTTGTATTTTTATGATACATACGATGGCATCTTCAGTTTTAAGATTAAGCTTTTCATATTTTTACTTGTGACTATAATCGAAAGTAGGTAATCGGGTAATATTGTATTTTTTTTATTTGACTTTAAAACCAAGATATTATCGCACATAGGAGCAAGTACGTGCGACCCAGTCGTACATTTTATTTTTTTAAATATCCATTGTCGGTTAAAAATTTAATTTCTGAAAAATTATGAAAATAAATTGAAGAGCTTCTGAATTTTTGGCGCATATAAATGACAAATCTGTTACATTAAAAATTTTAAAGGCCTTATTTTTACAAATTATTTAATGGTTTTATTTTTCTATTTGACTAACCCTGCTTAAAAAAATAAGTGCTCTTAAAATATTTTAAGGGTTGTTCAATAACTAAGAACATGAATTGCATGCTTTCTAATAATTAATTTCGATACCATAAGTTTATGTAGGGGAGAATTGGGGCAAGAAGGACTACTTATATACTTCACGGAATTATCTTTTTGAATATTTCCCAAAATCGATTGATTTTGCCATTTTTTAACATTAATAATATTTTGATAAATATATGTTTTGCCTCAAGTTACATAAAAGTGAAAATGGTTAAAAGTCGTGATATCATATTTACACGTTAAAAGTTCTTTTTAATAAATTGAAAATTTGAAAGTTCTTTACAACTTGCTGATAAAACTAAGTGGTTCGTTCGTTAATCCACATTTAGACGGAGTTGAAATCTTAATCAAATATTGACTAGCACCTTCTTGCCCAAGTTTATCTTACCCCACTCTCCCCTATTCACTTTATTTGACCTTTTATCCCAAAACACTAAAGACCCAGGATATCACAACACGGCTCAGTAAAATATAAACAAATTTGTGGCTTAAAATTTCATATCCACTATACATGAATTTCTGGCATACCTATACATTCATTTGAATTAGACTCTTAAGTCAAGAATAAGTCCCAGCAAATTGTTATTGTCTAAATTCTTTGGAAGATATTGGTAAATAAATGAATCTCAAAGCACACACAATTTGTATGAAATACCAAACTGAGCTTTTATTTGCCAAGCTATCAAAAATTCTTCCCTGCTGACATAAAGTTAAATTAATTTCAACTCTGCATGCTCATTCATATACATATGCAAGCAAAACAAAAGGTACATACATAATATACAGTTGAATATTAAAATATTGACTTGCAATACGAAAGTATAAAATCTCTTTTACCTGATGCCGCATACAAAGTGTTAAAGAGAGAAACCAGAGAAATAGTGAAAATGAACTGTTAAGTCATCAGTCTTCTTTGGGAAAGAGCCATTCAATATCACAATTTTATTAGAAATTTTATTTGACTTTCCAGCTACCTACTCTCACAAAGAGAAGTTCCAAAAATATGTAGGTGGATGTGGATTATGTGATAAGGGATATTAAATGTTAATCGTAAATGCATCTTTGTTGCCTATTCATCTCTCTTGAGGTTTGAATTCTTCAAACATAGTGCCCCAATTTCACAAAGCATCTAGGTACAGGGTGACTCACGTGGATAAAAATCATTTAAGAACTTTTTCAAAACTACCATTTTATTTTTACAAATACTCAAATAATTTTATCAAAAAAATCGCCGTTTTCGGGTAATTTCAAATTTTTGAAAATAATTTTTTAACATTTGTATGAAAGGTACCGTTATTTTTGCAATCGGTCCGATTTGTCAAATTGAAATTTTTGACATTTCTCGACGTTTCAAGGTCCCTAGAGCCTATATCAATCATTTTTAGAGATATGTCTCTGTGTGTGTGTGTACGTACGTTCGCACGTTCGTACCTTCGTACGTCCGTACGTTCTAGTACCATTTTTCATCGTCGATATCTCAAGAACGAGTAGAGAGAGTAGAGAGTAGATAATAACTTCGAAAGAAGCTGAAAGGACGTTTATTAATATTCCATCAGTTGTATTTTTACTATAGCAGTTTAAAAAAGAAGTGAAAATTTTGGTTGGGCTCAAATATCTCACGAACAAATAATGCTATTGACTCGAAATAAATTTTATTCGACACATTATGTCGTCATACAAATATGATATGAATTTGGAAAAAAATCAATATACCGTTATTTTTTAAAATCAAAAAAACTAAAAAAAAAATTTTATAACTCGAATATCCTTAGATGGAAAAACGACTTTAATTTTAAAATAATTTTATTTTACGAAAAATGTTGTTTTTGACTACTGGTGAAAATTTCAAAAAAATTCAATGGACAGTTTTTTTACAAAAAATTAAAAACTACAAAAAATTCTACCAAAAATTGGTATAAATTGTCTTTCGACTCAAATTTCTCAAAAACGGGTAACGATTTGACTTCTTGTTTGTTTTATTTTCTACATAACATAATTGTTGGCAACTGATAAAATTTTGACAAATATTGAATGGGCAGTTTTTTTTAACAAAAATCAAAAACTGTTAAAAATTCTAAAGAAAAGTAGTTACAATTGTATTTCAGCTCGAATATCCTGAGAACGAACAACGATTGTGCCTTCTAAAATATTTTATTTTGTACATAGTACAATTTTTTATGAAAGGTTAAATTTTGACAAATATCTAATTGACAGTTTTTGACAAAAAATATAAAAAAAAATAAACTAAAAAGTGGTAAAGTTTTCAAGATCAAAAATGGGAAGTTATCAGTGTGGGTCGCACCCAGCCTCTTTTTGAAACTGATATTAACTTTTAATTAAACTATTAAAGGTAAAATTTAAAAATATTTTGAACCAAATTTCAAAAATGTAAGCCGTTTTTGAAATATGTATTTATTTTTAAAAATTAATTTTTTTTAACACAAAAATCTCAATTTTTTTTGAAAGTTCAATTAATAAATACTTTTTTGTAAATTTTAGATGTTTTTGCACAACAATTTGGATAACAATCAGATAAACCGTTTTTGAGAAGATCCAAAATTCAAATAAATACTTCGATGGAGGGTAACAATACCCCACAGATTTTGGATTTTTTTTTTATTCAAAATGAATTATAAATTTATTGCATTTTAAAAAAAAAAAAATTGTCGCAGCCATTTTTGAGAAAAATCTGATTTTTAAAAAGACCAAAAAAATTAATGGCAGTTACCGTTATTTTTGTCTGAGTTTAAAGAAAATCCACTCTCGCATTTAGGTTAGGCTGTAGTTGAACGGACAGGCAGATAAAATTTCGAGACCCACTTTTTTGACTTCTCTGATGGTAAATTCAAAATCTCGAGCTCGTTTTTTTTATAAGAATCCAAAACCTACAAAAATTTGTGTAATAAAATAGCAGTGCTGAAATAACTGGCTATTCTTTTAAATTAAATAAACTAAATAGTCTTCTGCGGATCACCCTGTATAAGCAAAATCAAGTAGACAGGCATGATTAGTATAGAAGGTACCTATAGGTTTCTGGTAGAACCTCAAGTCATCGATAATATTTCATACACAATGTACAGCCAACTTTACAATACTTACTAAAAAGGACTCTGGGCTTGGGAGTACGAAGGAGCTTGTAATTAACAAACGTTGTCTATCATTTGTGGATCACGCTCGTATCGTTAATTATGATTTGCGTTATGCATCAGTTTTTGATTGAAGGATGTTAATGTGGTGCATCATAGAAATAATCCAAATTCCATAAAAATGACTGCGAATTTGAATTTGAACACACACATTAACTGGAACACTGACTAATGTGATGTATCGTGTTTTCAAATTTCCGTCATATCCGCTCATTGTATTTACGTGAATGCATCAGGCGCATGAACCATTCATTTCGGAATAAGTAAAGGGAAATCATATTTTGGAATTGATATGCTATCCTGATGCTGGATTATTATCCTGGGAAGAAGATATTTAAATAAAACCGGGGGGTAATAGATTTTTTTACGTTCATTGTTCAAAAACGAAGAGGCTAGCGTTGCTAAAACGCCACATCATAAATCTGAGGGTGTCTGGAACTTAGCTGATGATAAAATTAAAAATAAACATATATTGAAATTATCAACTACATCTAAAAGAAGCTAAAAATTCAAATAAGGTTCAAAATTTATATTATATGTTCAAAATTGTTGTTGACGCCATTTTTTATAAAAGTTGTGAGATGCAAACGCTATGTTGTGTTTGCTTAACTTTTGATTTTGGTACAGATTTTTAGAAAAAACAATGATTTTGAAAAATGAGATTTTTTATTCAAAAAAAGGAATAATTTTTTTAGATCAGTTAAGATTTTTATGTTCTTAACGATTGGTTTGAGAAACTTCAAATTTATACAGATATCGGTTATATTTGTTTTAATTGTTGCAAAATATCAATTAAAATTTTAAAAACTATTTTTTTACATCAATTTTTGTTTTTTGAAAGTACATATTCAAATTATAATTTGATTCAAACTCCATAATATATATGATTTTTTTTGTAAGTATGGACATACTACATACCTACAATACCTTCATATGTAGGTAATTAAAATTATTAGTTTAAAAAAATATTTTTCAAAAAACCGTTACAAAATTATTTTTATTTTTGGATTTTTGGTTTTCGATTTTCTCATACACAGTTTCACGGATTGCGATACAAATATGTAATTTGTCCCCTGTATAGTTTTAATAAGATCCGATACCAAAATTTTTAAAACATTTTTTTAAATCAATATTTTGAAAATGACTGGATATTTAATTTTTGAACTCTTGTTCTGAAGTACATACATATATGTTACTAAACACTTAGAAAAAATGACTAACAATTTTTTCCAAAAACTTTGTTTTCGTATAAAACATAAGATGGCATCTTCAGTCTTGAGCTCTTCGATCTTTCAATTTATAACCTCACAACCAATGTTTGAAAGGTTTTTTAAAATCATTCATATTTTCATTAATTTCAAAATAAAAAAAAAAACAATCTCCTTATAAGCTATGAACTTTTCTTTTAAGTTATTAAAGCATCTTCAAAACAAATACAAAGTAAACTTGCAAAGTAACTCACAAAGCAATGCACAGTCTTAGAATTTTCCATCAAATTTACCTACCCCTGCATATAGGTATAATTTTGAAAAAATTTAATTTATCTTTTTTTTTTCTAACTCATATCTACGAGAAGCTAAGCTACCATGTATGATGTTTGTATAAATATGTTGAGTTGATGTTAGGTAGATAAATCAAATTAATTTTACTGTTGAGTATTTTTTCTACATAAATATAAAACGATAAACTCAAACTTAAATCAACATTGTCATCTTCAAATTGAGTTTTATATTTTAGGTCGATTAAAATTCATAAACATTTTAATCTAAAAAGTTTAAATTAAGCTCTAATAAAATGACTGACAGCAAAACTTTCAGCAGCAGCAGATGACAACAACAACAACAACAAAAAAAAAAGTTTAATTGCAAAGAGAAATTACAAAGTAGATAAAGGTATAGATAGATATAGGTCTGCAATGCCGTCGTTTTAAATTTTCTTCTTTTTTTTTTTTGAATGCAAGAATATTTTATAAAACACTAGTTTACAAAATTTTGGGTCACCGATGCTACCTACTAATTTGGGGTCACTGAAAACGAAAATGACATTAATTTTTTTTCAAAGAACCGTTTTCGAGACAAGCGCAAAAAAAAGTGTTTTGGTCTATTTTTCAAACACTGGCTTATATCTCTTAAGTGATTGTAAATATTTTTGGAAAGATAACACTTTCTCTTTTCCAACGGTAGACTGTTTGTCAAAATTGGATACGAATTTTTGGGCTTTTTTGAAAATTTATCTTTTTAATCGAACCGTGTGGATAGAAAAAAAAAATACAAAAATATTTTTTTGGGCTCAAATGTTTTTTTTTAAGGTAGCATCGGTGACCCAAAATGTTTTTAAGGAAAAGAGGTATACTGAGATTTATGATTCCAATGTTTTAAAATATACGATCTTAAATGAGTATTTCAGAACTAAATACTTTCATATTTAATTAAATCGCAGAAACGATTGATTTAAAAAAAAAAAATGATGATGAAAAAATTCCAAAATGTGGGAGATACAGTTACGCCTATTAGAGAAAATTTTTTTTGATTTCTCAAAAACATCAAAAGCATCCAAAATTTATAAAAAATTATTCAATAATTCTATAAAAAAATTATTTGAGGTTTATTATTTTTTGAAAATTAAATATTTCACATTTTTGAAATTTAGTACAATTTTTTTTTTAATACTATTTTCAATAATTTTAACAAATCACTTAGAGTAAGTGATAAAAATCAATGTTTACCAAATTTCAAAATGATTGGATACTATTTAGAGGTTGCATGAGAAAAAATGCAATCTTCTGTAATGTATGTCGGTCTTTCTATCGACCTGAAATAATTCTCTTCAAATTTGGAGCTAAGTGATTTCCTTAATGATTCCCTTGAGACGAAAGACAAAAGCTATTTATCTTGAAAACGTCACTAACGATTTTGATGAAATTTGGTTTGTTGGGTTTTGTTATTCACCAAAATTATCTAATCAACCAGCATAGAGAACGAGATTTTTAATATTCTCATAAACGGTTTGATGGATTGTGAATAATTTTTTTTTGAAGTCTTAATAATATTAGCTTTCCAAATTTTGAAAAAAATATCCATTTTTGATTGCTGAAAATAAAATCTGATTTTTTTTAAAACTCAATATTTTAAAAATGGATGAATTTTTTTTATCTAAACTTTTGATGTAAACTATTAATTAGGAACAAAAGTCGCTCAAGCGACTTCTAAAAAGAAGAAATTCAAAAATTAATATTTTTCGATATTCTATACAATACATGTAACGACATCTTAGTTTTGGATCTCAAAACTAATAAATAATCTGAGACAGTCACCGTGGTCGAACCGGTGCTATTTATCGCAGCCGTTTCGTCTCGATTTCATCTTCAGAAACGGGAAAATATTGAGACGCGACTGACTCCTAAGCATCCAAAGCGAGACCAAGACAAGAACGTAATTTTTACCGAGAGTCACGGTGATCTTTTCATAATTAAAAATAATTTACAAATTGTGTTTTCTTTTTTTAAGTTAAAATTGGGTATTCCAATATAAAATATTAGGCTGCTTCATGATTCAAAAATTATTGTTCCTCAAAATTTGAGTCAGTATCAAGACAAGACCAAGACGAGCCTGAATTTTTCTATTTTGACGAAATCGATATTCAAAAAAATTCAAGACAATTCAACAGTCTCGTCTCAGTCTCGGTCTCAAATGGACTCTCCAAAACTAGGCCGGGATGAGACTGAGAGACTTTTATCATCTCCCGACCAACCACAAGCTAAAAATTTTAATATTTCCCCCACACTATGATTAAAGCTAAAATAAATCTGTTGCCTTAATAACACAACATTAAATGTATATTATTCCTAAATTATTTCCTTCTCCGTTTTCCTGCTCCATGTACATACATGCATTCAGATTAATATTCCATCATTACCCGAAATTTGGTCTATTATGACAATCTTTCAACCCCACACATATCTTCATTTTCCTTTCTAGGTATACTTTTAAGCATGCAAAGGTAAAGCATTTCCATAGCAATTGCATTGAAATTCAAAATTCAGAGAAGCGTTTATGGCCTATTTGTTACATGAGATTTTGTCCTAACTCAGATTCACATCATTTGTTGATATCAATGTCCCAAACACAGAATTCCATCCGGATAGTTCCTTCATATTCTTTGACTGGAATACCTCGCTTTAACAGGATGTTGGAAATATCAAACGCCCCCTGTTTTTGAGTGATAAATTAACCATATATAGGTAAGGTACATCTGGTGGATTATGGATAAATAATTGACTTTGTATTGTGTCTTCTGCTATTGTCTTTATACGGTTCCAGAATTTCCTGATGGTGTTCTCTTCCGTTGCGATGCCGATGTGAGGTCCTTTCCCATAAAATTCTTCTTTACCTTGGCTTGGCATAGGTATCTTTCTCTAGCTCTGATGATATTTCCTTCTCATTTCTTCTAAAGGTACCATTTTGTGTGCAGACAGTATAACAAAAAGGAACACAGTGTGCAGTGCAGCAGTATTACTCTCTATCTCAAAAATGCTTTCGGTCCTCATCGTCTGAACGAGAATGTCTATGTATATCTAATATTTTAGATTGTAGTACCTAAATATGGACGAGGTATGAGTAGAGTATAGAGGAATGGACGTGCCTAAGTGGACAAAATGGAAGGAACACGGTTCTTTGGCAGAAATTTATTGTCATGTCATATCAATACCAGAACCAGCATATCAGGTGTTAGTTTGATATTGCTAAAAAAAAAGGACGAAGACTATAAAATCGATATGAACAATATGAGGACTTTCGGATGAACTTGTTATAGGTACCTAGATACATGTTTTTTTTTTTTTTTTTTTTTTTTTTTTTTTTTTTTTTGACCTTGTTTTTTTGTTCTAATATAAAGAATATACCTAACCTATGTATCTACATTTACTTTTTACGTTCTTCTATCGTTCCTTTATATCCTTTTTGTGTATCTTTTTTGTTCAACCAATTGAGAGAAATGAAGGTACCTACAGACCTAGGTACCAACATAGGTATTTTTTTTTTTTTTTTTTGTGAATAATTTGCTCCGACTTTTCGTCGTCCACCTCACCTAAAATGTGTGTCAGCCTAAAAGTGTGTTTAAAGATTTGCAAGCTAGCTTTTTTTCCTCAGCGTTTATTTTTGGCATATTTTTTTTTCCTATTCTTTAACCTTTTCAATTGCAATTGGCTGAAAAATCACATTCTCATCACAAAAAAAAAAAAAAAAAAAAAAAAAAAAAAAATCACAAAGAAGATGGTTTAATTTTGAAATGATGGACCTTAGAGAGTTAGAACAGGTAGAAGCTAGGTATATGGAATAGGTTCACAAAAATAAACCATTTCAGGTGGTGTGGTGGAAATAACCAAGTTTGCTCATTGAAGTGTACATAGAGGCATTTGGAATGTAATTGAAAGCTTATGTTGTATATTTGAAGTGTGTCTTATATCATCCATCTACCTTTTTTGGCATTGCTATGTTACATCTACCATCATCATCATCATCATCATCGTACCTAATATTGCTGACCTGGAAAAGCAATTCTAACGCTATGTTGATTGTGGGCTCTTAATCGGATGCGGGTGAAAATTGAAATCTACTTGAAAAAGACATTCTCGATTCGGTATTCGGTTTGGTATGGTATGGTTTGGTTTTGTTTGATGGTTTGCTTCAGTTGGTCTTAATGGTATGGTTTGTTCGTTCTTATAGGTCTTGACCGCAAAGAGGGAAATGGATTCCACTTAAAGGAAAAAAGGAGTAAAATAAAATTAAAAAAAATCGAGAGAAGAGATATAATTTAAGCTCTCATCATAAATCGAATGTCTGTTGATGGGTAATGAATATTGTGGTTTTCTAATAATTATAATTTGTGAGATTTTTTTAAGAGGATATTGTTGGACTGATGTGGTTTGGCTAATCACCACAAATCTTATAAGAGAGTATAATGAAAGTAGATAATCGTATTAAAATAATATGGTTGTATGCATTTGGAAAAAGCTTTAATTTGCATTTGGAGTATTATGCTATCACCAATTAAATCAATAGAATGATTTTCTTATGAAATCTTATTAAAAATTCTACTTGAATTCATTTTTATTGATTGTGTCCCTTTGTCACTTCTTATTTATCAATTTATATTATACTGAATCACTAGGCTATTGGAGCATATTAGATTCTATATCAGCGTTTACTCCGATAAGGATATCCGAGAAATGATTTTATCATCGTTTATTCCACAACGAAATTCAAAAAATAAAATTTAAAAAAAGTATATGGAATGATTGTATCAGTGTTTCATCCAATAAGAATGTCTTGGGAATGTTTTAGGAGTGTTTACTCCAATAAGGATATCTCAAAATTTCAAAACAATTTCTGAGGAAAGAGCTAATATACGATAATGTTGAATGACAATATCTAAGGATGAAGTTATATCAGCATTCACTCCAATAACGATTTTACCAATCCGACTATATATGAGCACTAGTTTAACTCAAAATAACTCTTTCAATTATTGGATTTTTATATTTTTGTAAATTCGAATTAAAAGAATGATTATATTTATTAACTTCGTCGTTAGAATACTTTTATGGGTTAATCTCAAATCTGATCTCAAAATGAGCGCTAAACGTTAGGTTTTTGAAATATTCCAGTTTACAAAATCGGCAACGTACTCACGGATGCTGGAATTCAGTCATTGTATTTTTATGTAAGCTGGAGGAATGGGTCCACTAATTCTGCCTGTCTGTCTGGTCCTCAAAGTTCAATCTAAAGTTCTAATTTACTGAATATAATTTCTTCAAATTTATTAATCGAAATTAAAAGGGAGAGTCCCTAGACGTGAAGATATTTTTTTCACCTACGAAATAATGGTGCCTGTCATATAAAAATCGAGAAAGTATTTGTGGTGGATATTATTTATTCATTAGTCTTTTCAAAAGACCATATATTTATCTCAAAAACAGTTCTAACGATTTTGATGGTTTTTTTGGTCAGAAACATTTCCCAAAAAAACCGTTTTTAACGGTACGTGCCTTATATCCGGAATTGTAATTTTCGATTTTAACATAAATTGTTTGACGGATTGCGACCTATGAAGAAGGCAGAAAAATCTAATTTGAAAATTTTGATCAATTTTTTTTTGAAAACTCAATATTTTGATATTTTATGACAGGAGATTATTTTTAAATTTTTTTGTTTATGTACTTAAAAAATTGTTTGTAAAAAAAAAATATTTTTTTTTTTGGAAAAAAAATGCTGAAACGATTTTGAATTGTTTTGTACTTTAACATAGGAGCAAGTTCGTGCAACCCAGTCGTGTATTTATTTCGATTTTCCATCAGCTTTTTTAGAACAAAAATTTTGTATTCCGGAAGTCTCTTGAAAAAGAAATTATATTGCATACATAGGTACCTATACAAATTTTCAAAAAATAGTTTTTGGAATTCTAAAAAAGTACATAATTAATTTTTTGAAAATTAATAGATGATGACTTATGAGTTCTGAAATTTCTCTTCTATATCTCCATTGTTTATCCATAATATATCGGATTGTATTTCAATTTTTCTGGTAACTAATGTTGCTAAAAATAAAATAAAATTAAAAAAAAAAACATTTTCATGTACATAATTATTTTAATGGATTAAAATTTAATACCACCACCCATCCATTATTACATAATTAAACAAATTTTATCTTAAATCATAAAAAAAAGTAAATCTATAAAACCATCAACTTGACATTTATAAACCTATACAACATAATATTTACTATCTCTCTCTTTAATGCACAAAGCTGGCAAAAATCCTAACAAAGCTCTATGCAAATGTGGATTTTATTACACTCCTATACAGTATGAATTTTACAAAACAACAACAACAACAAGACAGAAAAAAAAATCAAACAAATAAGCCACCTTCCCTATACAACGCCACCTAACGTCCTAGGTACCTACTAACAACGATGAGATGTAATTTGATAGTAAAGTTTATTGCTTTTTAAAAGGGAATATACCCATGTACCCTCTCCATCCCCGTATACCCCACCCATGGTGCATGGATGATGGCAATAATTTGTTCGTGTGAAGTAAATTGTGGGTTGCCCCTAATAGAAACGTGTGTGGCATTACTTTTTGTTGACCCTAAAATAAAATCACTCACGTGAAATTGTTTGCAATAAAACTGAAACTACCGCACATATATCAAGCAAAAAAAAAAAAAATACAAAAAATACATAGTTCCGGTGCGCTATAACAAGCCCCTCAAAGCGGGGGCTCTATAATGTAGGTAGGGTACCTATATGATGGCAGAGGGTATAGCTCGTTTGATTGTATCATATATCCTAGCATAGTCACAGGTCGTAAAAAAAAAAAAAAAATCTAGTGAATACCACAAAGCCAATAAATGAACAAAGAGGCACACACAAAAAATCCCAACCCCCAAAAACGGATCGATTCATAAATCTGTTGGTTGCTTGCGGCACAAACGATTCATTGCGGAGAGGGTGTGTACCCGCCTATCAGCACTTTCTATTTTTACTGATACTGGAATTTCCGAACACTATTTTACTTCACAAACTGAAAATCTACCCCAAAAGTGATATGGCGACCCCCCCCCCCATCACCATCCACCCACCCAAAAATTCACCAACCGTCAAGAGAAGAAAACATGCCACGCATTGTTTTATGTCATATCTCTTTGGGAGCTATATTTATGCTTCAACTCCACCACCCCCCCCCCCTACCCCCTCCAAATGCCCCATGCGTCGTCGTTGAGGTTGTTGTTTTCGTCGTCATCGTCATAGTCGTCATCGTGGTGACTTTATTTTGCTTTTCACTATGAGTTAGCACCTTTCACGATTCATCATTTTTTTTTTTCTTTTTGTGCTTATTCATTGTTCTCTCTTCAAAATGCGATTTATTTGTTTGGGAAATATATTTCTAATAATTTTTGGTTTTTGTTTCTTTTTGTTTGGAAAGTATTTTGTTTTTGTTTGGTTTTAGGGTTGCCGTTTTTATTTTAGAGGAGTTAATACAAATTTTAAAAAGTAATATATTAATTTTATAAATAAGAAGATTTTCTTATTGTTTTAAGAAGAATACCACTTAAACTGTTCATAAAAAAGAAGAATAACTTTTTGCTCTGAAAAGTATAGAGATTATAATTCAATATTTACAAATTCAATTGCAAAAGGTTCTGGCACAAACAAAGAAACGCTTCTTTGTACAGTGGTTTGACATTTAAAATTAGAATTGCTAACCGACTCAGAGATAGATTGTTCGGTTAGGAGTTTCACGGTCACATGTTCAATAATAGGTGAAATAAAAAAATGATTCCTGGAAAAAATAATAAAACTAAATGTCAAACTTTCCCTTTGCCAGTGGCCATTTTTAATTTGGGCAATAAGATTTTCTTCATTGTTTTAATATGACTTTCTTCTTGGATGAAAACTAATCCTTTTTTTCCATTTTGTGTGTATTTTTTTCTACAATGTATGTAGTTCCGTGAGAAAAAATATGAAATTTAATACCAGATTCGCATTTAATTGCTGCACTCTGGCAACACTATATTCGTCAACCTTGTTAAAAAAGAGAAGAACAAAACGAAAAAAAATATGAACGAACAAGCAAAAGACAACCATGAGGAGACATATTGTGAAAATATACTTTAAACAGGATGTCAATGTCAACGCCATATAAAGGCTTCGATGTGTGGATGAAAATAAAGTGCTTTTTAGCTAGAACAAAAAAAAAAAACCTAAATAAAAGTTGTTTAGGTGAGCAAACTTTTTTCGAAGAAATTTTCTGTCAGGATGTTTTTCTAATTTTTTTTTTTCTTAGATTTGTTTTATTTTGCTTATGTTTGTTTATTTTTTTTGACGAAGGAAAATAAAGAGTCATGAATTAGAGCCCAACTGAGTTTTGTGTCTTTTGTATAATTTTCAAACTAACTGAATCTGTCATTTTGGTATTATAAAAGGATGGGTGAGATTTGTCATGTGTCTCATGTGTGTTTTATTGCTAAATGAAATAGAAACAGAAAAAAAAATAAATCTTTAGTCTTTAAAAGAAAATTTTTTGTTTCATATAAACTTTGTTGATGACGGTGAACAATTTATTTATTACTTTTTTAATTTTTTTTTTCTTTATAAATCATTGGAATGAATTTTGATCTATGTTAAAAAGGATTCTAATAATAAATAGAAGCTGACTTTGTTCTTTTGAGCTTGTTTTTTTTTTGTTTTTTTTTAACTGTTCTTTAGTTAGTAATATAAAAAAGTTGTTAGATTTTTTCGTCACTTATTTCAATATTTTTTGGTGATAACTTTCTTATTTGTTTAAGTCTCCATTACATTTAATTTTTTTTTTCTTATTAAACTTTTCATTTTTTTGACCAGGTACGAAAAAGCAAAAATTTATTAAAAAAAACCAACAACAAAAAAATAATTTTTTAAGATTAAATTTGTATGTTATTTTCATGTTACATAAAACTAAGGTTTCTTTAATTGATATTTCGAAAGATAAAAATTGAAAATTGTAAAAAAAAAACTTTTTTTCAAAAGATGCTATGTAAATCACCTTCAATCACCAAAATATCGATTCCCCCTTCAAACAACTGGAGTATATGCTGTACCCTGCAGCTGTGGGTCATCATATGTAGGACAAACCCAGAGGAGCATTGCGACACGTCTGAAGGAACACATCAGCGCTGTTAGCAAAAAAAAAGTCCGCCATAAGTAAGCATATTCTCGATCATCCAGATGAACACCACTGGATTCACTTCAATAAAGCTAAGGTTCTAGATAACGAACCTCATTCTATCCCCCGTCTGGTACTTGAAGCGATAATGACCATAATTTCGTCGTGACAACAGTTTTATGCTCTCGAGAACATGGGATCCCATACTCAACGCTACAAGATCGATCCAATTGCCGCTGCACACAAACGCGGACACAGTGAGCATTGTTTGCTCCTAACTTACAAGCCAACAACAACGTTACAACCTGCGTAGCCGAAAGCGCTGTTAACATCTCTTTGGCAGTTTCTCGGTGACCACGCTCGATGCAATTCGAAGCGAAACGTTCGGGTGAGTACCTACTGTATTGAACTCGCTAAATTTTAAATATTTATAACGCGGCTAATCCGAAAAATCTAAAAAGAGGATGGGTGCGACCCACACTGATAACTTCCCATTTGTGATCTTGAAAACTTCATATTTAGTTTTTTTCAAATAACCAAATTTTCTGCGAAACAAACTTTAGCTGTTTAATTCAAGCAATCATTATTTTGAGAGTTTTTAAACTTCGAAAAACAATATTTTCCAGTTATAAGTGCAATTTTCTTAGTTCTGTTTAAATTTTTGTTTAAAATGTCAGTTAAGTATATGTCAAATATATACCCGCTTTAAAAAATTTTAATTTTATTAACTTCCCCTAGGGAGTTATTGTAATCGGTCCGATTTGTCAAATTGAAATTTTTGACATTTCTCGACGTTTCAAGGTCCCTAGAGCCTATTTCAATCATTTTTAGAGAGATGTCGGTGTGTGCGTGTGTACGTACGTTCGTACGTCCGTACGTTCTGGTACCATTTCTCGTCGTCGATATCTCAAGAACGAGTAGAGATATCGACTTGAAATAAATTTTGTTTTACAGATAATAACTTCGAAAGAAGCTGAAAGGGCATTTATTAATATTTAATCAGTTGTTTTTTTACTATAGCAGTTTAAAAAAGAAGTGAAAATTTTGGTTGGGCTCAAATATCTCACGAACAAATAATGCTATTGACTTAAAATAAATTTTATTCGACACATTATGACGTCATACAAATTTGATATGAATTTGGAAAAAAATCAATATACCGTTATTTTTTAAAATCAAAAAAACTAAAAAAAAAATTTTATAACTCGAATACCCTTAGATGGAAAAACGATATTAACTTTAAAATAATTTTATTTTACGAAAAATATTGTTTTTGATTACTGGTGAAAATTTCAAAAACATTCAATAGACAGTTTTTTTACAAAAAATTAAAAACTACAAAAAATTCTACCAAAAATTGGTATAAATTGTCTTTCGATTCAAATTTCTCAAAAACGAGCAACGATATTGACTTCTTGTTTGTTTTATTTTCTACATAACATAATTGCTAGCAACTGATAAAATTTTGACAAATATTGAATCGGCAGTTTTTTAACAAAAAATCAATAACTGTTAAAAATTCTAAAGAAAAGTAGTTACAATTGTATTTCAGCTCGAATATCCTGAAAACGAACAACGATAAATCTCTTTAAATTATTTAAAATGCTTTTCAATCTTAAAATAATGATTGTTTGAATTTAACAGCTAAAGTTTGTTTCGCAGAAAATTTGGTTATTTGAAAAAACTAAATATAAAGTTTTCAAGATCACAAATGGGAAGTTATCAGTGTGGGTCGCACCCAGCCTCTTTTTTTCAGAAATCGATACATTATCAACATTTTGGTACATGAATAACAATAAAAGGTGTTATTTTGAATATCCCACTATTTCGGTAGTTGTCACTTTTGAAACTGTAATTTTTCACGTTTGACAAATAAAAACTACGCCATTAATTAAAATGGAACGACACACGCTTCAACAAAGCATTAAAATGATTAAAATTCACTGTAAAATGGTAAAAATTGGGCAGAGACGGTTCGTCAAAATAAAACATTTTTTTGTCGTCGTGAAGTGAAAGTGGTGGAAAAATTTGAGCTGTCGGGACTCGGGACAAGTAAGCGATGTGAAGAATAAAACCCGTGCACGTCGCTCAACAACAACGGAGAATATTGCTGCTGTAGCCCAAACTGTGGAAAAAAGCCCAGGTTAGTCCATTCCTCGTCGTCCTTTGGAATTGGGCATTCCACAAACTTCATTATACCGTATTTTGCATAAAGGCGTACAATAGGACACATAGTCGTCTGACAAGGTGTTTCTTTGTCTCTTCTAAGCTAACCTGGAGTTTATGTTATTCATAGACAATTTAGACCCGACTCCGAAAGACAAACTGGAGCTCAATTCTTAAAAACGGTTGACTCTTTGACTAAGTTGTTTTTCTTTCCTATCTGTCAAAAAACGAATTGGATTTCAATGGACTGACAGGCAAAAGTACTAAAATTGTAGTAGAATTCTGTTTTTTACTAAACAGAGCTGCCAAATTCTTTAAGAATAGCAGTTATTTACTAACCTGTGTGTTAACTTTAGATTCGAGGCCAGTTGGACTCGGTTCTAAGGTTTGACTATAAATATACCCCAATAACTCAAGCCGGCCGATCAAGTTCTACGCCCATAGCCCAACGTCAAGTCAAGACCTCAAAAACGGAATTCATGAAGCTATTGTGAGCAGTGTGCATACAGCAGCCACTTTGCGATTTGGTGATGGAAAATTTCATGAAATGTGTAACCGTGGTCATGGCGGCCATTTGGCGGATGTTGTTTTCTATTATTAAAATGGCTTCTTCAGTATACCTATACTTGAAATAATTGAATATACGTTTTATTAATTTATCAGTTATTAAACTTTATCACACGTGCCAGTGCCAGTGTATACAGGTATTAAATCAATTTTGAAATCTTAATTAAATAGTTAAACAACAACTGCGAACATTATCATTAAAATGCAATCTATTACAATAATTCTATTGAATTATTCATGTTTGTGAATGGCATCAATTCAAAATGTCAGTAAAATGTTTTTTTCCTTCCAACATAAAAAAATAATATATCCTTCAATGTTTTATGCCTTTTTTTGGTTCCAATCCTCCTAGTTAATTTAAAAAAAAAAAATTTGAAGGTTTGTTGAGATACATATATCTCAATTTTCAACAATGGAACATTATTAACATGTATTTTTACTTGATGGCAAAAACGTGCATTGTTAACATTTGCCACCCTTAAATCATCTTATACAGAGCTTAAGTTTTCAAACCGGGAAACATTCGCTCCACCTATTCTCAAACCTAACATTATTTATTATAACGTGAGCAAACAAAATTGGAATTTTGAAAAGTGCCCTTCCTCGTTGGTTTTTTTTTTAATGCAAACCACCTACCCCATGTCTACACTGATACAAAGGACAAAATAACCATTCCACTTATATACTAAGTTTGTTTAAAATCAATAAATCAAAAGTATAGGCATGCTGGCAGATTGTAAGACAGCAACAACAACGAAAAAAAAATAAACAATATTTTTGGATGAAGGTATACTTTTTGAGGCTTAAAGTCCTTGGTCCTTTATTTTATTTTTATAAAGTAGAGACAGAGCGGTATAGTAAGCTGTTAACCGGGAATGGTTTTGTTAGAAATTATTCTGGGAAGCTTATTTTCTAAACTCAAACCAAACAATAGAAGGCATATAAAGATAGAAAAAGAGATTGGATGGGATTGTTTGAGCACGTTTTAATAAAGTCTATTTTGAAGTTTAAGGTCCTCATTTGGTTGGAATGAAACATCAGATTATAAATCCAACAATGTGGATGAATAAATTTGGATCAGATGAAAGAAACTGAATTCACTTTCCACGAGACCTAGCCCACTCTTTAGTAGAGTTTTGCTTTCTAGTTCACTTCAAAGATCGGATCGTCTAAAGAATCACCGAAGAACTCACAGCTCTTAACAACATCTGGATGAATCTCTGCTATTTTCGAATGAGGAGTAGCTCAAAAGGTGAAGGAGCACCAACTCCAAAGTAGAGAAGAAAATTTTACAGCAATCAATACACAACAAAGCGATTGGACTTGACGGTATTCCTGCAGAGCTCTTGCGAGCAACCCCAACAATATCGAGTGAGCTTCTTCACCCACTAATTATGAGAGCTTGTGAAAAATGAGAGAGTTTTCCTGAAGAGCTGAAGAATGATTGTCAAGCTCCCAAGGAAAGTAGACCCTAAGCAGTGCGAAAACTGGAGGAATTTACGTGCTACCTGCAGTAGCCAAACCACCTTGGAAATACACTTGAGGCTCAACAAACCGAATTCCATCCTGGATTTTCCTGTGTGGAACACAAAACAATGCGTTCATCGACTTCGGAAAGGCCCTCGACAGCGTCAATAACGATTTATCTGGCTTGCTTCGCGCTGGAGGAGCATCTTAGATAAATTGATTGCACGGAGCTTTGTTGACTAGAAGCTGAGGAATTCAGTAGACACTGGAATCATACCTTAAACGCTTGAACTTACACAGACGATACATGTTTACTATCTCATAGAATTATGAATCACCATAAAAAAAAAACAAAATTTATTTTAAGTGGTTAGTATTTTTCAACTTCGGTAAGATTTCGTTAACGAAGTAGGCTCTTTGTCGTTAATGAATTATTACCGAAGTTGAAAATAGAAACAACTCTGCTTCTCTCTACACCCTTACTCAATGGACTTAAAAATGCAATTATGGAGTCGATATCTACCCTCTATGCAAAAACGAAAGTTCTATAGAAGCTTTTTACAAATTTAAACTTTTTATGTTACTTGGAGACTGTGTGACAAAACAAGCGACGACTTTTTAAGTCTTTTGTTGTTGTCTTGTTTAAGTTTTTTTTTTTTTTTTTTGAGGTACAGAACTTAGAAATGGAATAAAACAAAGTTGAAGTTTTTAAATTGTTATTATTCGAAAGATAGTCTCTTGGCATTATAATTTAAATATGATTTTTGACGTAATTTAATCTGGTGGCCTAATTTTCTATCACTTCTTATATCATTTAGAACGTAATTCCGTTTGGGGCTTATCGGCGTAGACTAGCGATTTCACATATCCCCACACTATATAGTCTAGCGGTGGCGTTAAACGAAACGAAACGTGAAACTATGCGGTTACCAAACGTTTCTTTCAATAAATGCATTTTAGCACGAGCTACAAACCCCAGCTTCTGCTCATCATGGTTCTTCAATTGAGGAACTAAAAAGTCAGTAATCATGGCTCTATAGTGGTAACGATTGACTGTAACGTTCTGAACAGCATCGAGATTCCATTAAATAGCCAGTTTTTCGGATGTTGTGGTGCCTCAAAATACACTTGAGGATTGTATTTCATGTATGCCATTCAACCAAAAGTGAGCTTTTTATCGCTTACAAAATTCTGTTATGAAAATCGCAATAAATATTTCAAAACCATTATTTTTAAAATAAATTTGGAAGCGTTATTCAGGCGTCATTCTATATTTATGTTTGAAATGGCAAACCGAAATTAAAAATATTATTTTTACCATCACCAGGATAAACCACAAAAATATTTTTAAGCATTCTTCATCAAACACAAATTCCCAACTATTCATAGATATAATTTCAATGAAATCCAATGTAAATTTTATTATGCCTGAAATTTGATGTTTGAAGAATTTTTGAAAAAAGAAAAACATTCACTTAATTATTTCACATAGGTAAGCCCTAAATATTTCAACAATTCAATCAATTAATTAAATCAAAAAATAAGATATTTTATTTTTCATTTCCTTCTCTGCCTGATTACCCTTACTGCAACGCAATGGCCATTTATCTATCCCTGACCCAAATTATATCGAGCCATGAATTGTTGTCATCAATTAATGAAATGAAACAAATGAGTATTAATGATTGCGCAAAGGGTGGCAAAAAAAAAATAATATTCATTCAGCCAACTATTTCGAACATGGGTAGATTATGTATACATCCAGGAGAATATAGAGAGAAATAAACTCCAAAGCTTTTGTAGGGACACTTCTCTCTCACACCCTAATCATTCCAACTTTTATTTTTGCTCTACCTTCGTATTATGATTAATAACCTACTACGTCCCACCACCACCACCGCCTTCTCTTTAGGGATTTAACTTAATTAGCAATGTATTCAATTAGATACAAATATTTGACGTAATATAATGTATTCGTATCGTATACTCGTAGAATCAAATATAGGTATGTGCGGTTGTGGAATTAAAGAAATAGGCATATCATCAGTTATATAATTTTATATTTGCAAAAGTAGGAGAATTCCCAATGCGTACATTTTTTTTTTTTTTTTTGTAAAAGTGAGCTCTAGCTCCCACAATCATCGCTCGTTATCTCTTTGTTGGGATATAGTAGTTGTTTGGTGGTGTCCTGTGTGTGCTATGGAACTTTTTCAGCATAATTGCACGCAATTTTCTACATGTTCCCTATGGATATACTTTTCTCTCCTGTTTGAAATACAGTGTTCCATAAATCACTTTACTCAGCACTGTATATACATTTTATTTGAAAAAAATATAACATTTTTACCTGACAGGTTACTAAAACCTAGGATATGCAATTCTCTTTATTTTGACATAAAGAATTCTTGTGCCAAAAACCACTGACAGATGAGGCTTGCATAAATAGTCGCACTTAGCGTTTAAACGTCAAAAATATTTATATGAAAAAAATACAAAATTTCTTATTACATATCTGGAAAAATAAAAGTTCCAATACTCTTCTACCTCCGCGTAAATTTTCTTTTCAGCCATGATTTACTGAAAGAGAATGGTCACACTGGTCAATTTTCAATATTTTTGGCATAACTCTAAAACTAAACAAAATATGAGAGAATGTAACTTAGAAGACTTTTTGTTGAGAATAAGATTCTATTTTTAAGAAATTATTTTAACAAAAAAAATTACAAACGAAATAAAATTACAGGCGTAAAATATTTTCTATCGCAAAAATAAGAATTGAAAAAAAAACAAAACGGTTTTTACAAAAAAAAAAAATTTTATACATTAAAATTTTTAAATTGTATCCGGGTTTTTATCCTTCTAAATCTATTTTCTCAAAACTCCCTCAAACTAGAACTAGCTTTGATATCCCGTAAGAAATTGACTTAAAAAGAGATTTCAAAACATCGAGTTTACAAAAAAAAAATTAAAAAAAGAGTGTTATAGAAAAATAAAATGCACAACTGGGTCGCCCGTAATTGCTCCTATGTGCGATAACATCTTGGTTTTAAAGTCAAATTAAAAAAAATACAATATTACCCGACTACCTATCGATTACAGTCACAAATAAAGATATGAAAAAGCCTGAAATTCATCATTTGAATTGATAAAATAAGCCAAACAAGGTTTAATCTTAAAACTGAAGAAAAATTTCAAAAAATCTTTATAGCTGTTTTTTCAAAAAATATTTTTTATATAATTTTTTTTAATAAAAATACTTAAATGAATATAAAGGGTGTCCCAACAAGAACGCAGGATTTAAATTTTAAATAAAACGCAGATGGCCGCCGCGGCTTTGCTGGCACATACGCGATCTTTTAATGAAATTTTCAATGAACGTTTTGCATAAATGCTGCGGTATTTCATTAATGCAGCGTCCAATTTCCTCTTTTAAGGCTTGAGTCGTCGACGTCGGCTTATTCGCATAAACCATCGACTTCAAAGAACCCCAAAGAAAAAAGTCCAATGAGGTTAAATTGCACGATCCAGGCGGCCAATTGTGGTCTCCAAAACGCGAAATAACACGACCGGTAAATGACTGATGCAGCAATTGAATTGTTTCTCTGGCTGTATGAGATGTGGCGCCACCGTCTTATTGAAACCACATCCCCTCCACATTAATTTCTTCAATTCTAGGCACGAAACAATTGGTTATCATTTCACGACACCGAACACCATTGACTGTTTGCGCTTGACCTGACTCATTTTCATAAAAAAAGGGCCAATGATTCCTGCAGCCCAAAATCTACAAAACACAGTGACACGTTTAGGATGCATTTGCTTCTCGTGAATCACTCGAAGATTTTCCTCGCCCCAAATGCGACAATTCTGTCTATTGACGAAGCCATCAAGATGGAAATAGGCCTCGTCACTAAAGATGATTTTATCGGCAAAATCAGCATTTTCATGTTGTCTCTCCAATACCCAATTAACGAACGGCTACTACTTTACGATATAATAAAGATTTCGCGATTTTTTTTTAAATATCTGCGTATTATTTAAAATTTAAATCTTGCGTTCTTGTTGGGACACCCTTTATAATCATTTAAGTATTTTTATTAAAAAAAAAGTTGGTATGCACATTTTTAATATTTGATAACAGACACTTAAAAATAAATTAAAAAATAAAATATTTATTAGTTTTCAAAGATTGAGTTTTCAGAAAAAAAATTGATTTTTTTTTAAATTTTGATATGCAATATTATCGAGATTTTTTTCATAGCACCTCCATTAGAAAAAATTTCATCAAAATCCGTCCAATAGCTTACGAGAAAACAAAAACCAAAAAATCCGGTTCTACCTACCTTCTACGGTACATACCGTTAATAACGGTTTTTTCAAAAATATTTTTTGACTAAATTATTAAGGTTAGGTACTTGAAAAACCCTGTTTTAATTTTTTTATCAAAATCGTTAGAGCCGTTTTCGAGTTAAAATGTTTTGTTTAAACGGTACTATGACAGGTACCGTTGTCTTTGCAGCTAAAAAAAAAATAAAATCTCAATTTCTCCTCTAGGAAATCTCCCCAAAACCTTATGTCCAAAGTTTGAAGAAAATCGCTTCAGTAGTTTAGGCTGTAGGTCGAGGTACAGACAGACAGACAGACAGAATTGTGGGACCACTTTTTTCGCGTTCTCCATCATCGTAATGTTAGGACTGAACAATATCTCGAGTTCAATTTTTTGCTCGAGTTCAAAACTTGCCTTATAGTACCTTTAGTCGCAAGTAAAAAGATTGTGTTATAGAAAAAATATAATTTTGAAAATTTTTTTAATGACAAGTACAAACAGTCATTAACGGTTTCCTGAAAAATTATGTTTTGACTAAATTATGCCAATTTCTTACAAAACCCCCCTCAAAAAAATTTCATCAAAATCGTTAAGGCCAGTTACGAAATAAATAAGTGCGTTCCGTAAATAGTTATATGACAGGTACCGTTAAATAGGTCAACGGAGTAACTAACAAGACTGAAATCTTTGGAAGCACTGTTATAGGCTCTAGGATATCAAACCACAACATGACAATGAAATCATGAAAAACTTTATTCCCACAGTCTGATGTTAAAAAATAATAATAATAATACATTTTTCAAGCCTCCTGGAAAAATTTTCAAACATCAAAAGATTTTTCAAAAAGTTTATGTGTGAATATGTGGAGAGGAGGGAAAAAAACCAAGATAAATAAAATAAACCATAAAAGGCAACCACATACACCGTTCTTTGAAAAAAAAAAAAATATTTTATAAAGTTGAGCTTCTCCTTTTTTTTTTGAGAAAAAAAAATATAATAATTACTGTGAGAGGTCATTTCTTGTTTTCAAATAAAAACATCGTGTTAAAGGGATAACATCCTTTTCATACTTTTCTCTGAAATTCTGCCTTTTTGAGTTTTTGACAAAGGTATAGAGATGAATGCCGTAGATATATGTATTTAGTGGAAAATGATAAGAGTGAGTTTTTATGTATGTATATAGTTGATGTTCATTAACGCATTTTTGGAAAAAGGTTTTTCATAACACTGTTCCCTTTTGGGGGATTTCCTCATAAAGTTTTCAGAATAGGCTACAAATAAATTTTCACTGGAAAACAGAGTTTGGTTAAATATACCTTAATCTACGAGTATTTCCATAAATATGAATGCAATTATTTTTAAAACCAGGTTCATTTCCCTTTATCGAAAATGAGAATTTCATAACACCTTCTTAAATGTGATATTTTATGATATCCTTTGCAAAAATGATTTATCAAATTCTCATTTGAGCGTATTTTTTATTTACAGTCGTCAAATTTATTATGTTAATAACTCAGGAATGGTGTATCAATGTCATTATGATGTTCCAAAAATAGACCTCTTTGGCAATAAATGATTTATTATGTATCATAACACGCCAAAGTGAAGACACACGAGTGTGGAAAGTTTTGGGTACCGCAAAATGTTTTCCAAACAACACAGTTATGTAGATCTCATAAAAAAAATATTCATTTGAATTAGGTAAGCATTAAGCAACTCGTAGCAATATTATTTTATCTTAAGGTGATAAATCAAAAATAAAATGCCTGAGTTCTTCACACGCTCATGTCTAACCAAGTATTGATTTTTTTTCGAAAACAAAATTTAATTACGTTTTTAAAATTTTTTTTTTAATTGAAATTATGCTAAAGCCGTACAAAAGTCTATTATTTAATTTGCTCCTAAAAGGAAATTTTCAGGAAGTGCATAATTTTTGAAAAATTAGTTTTCAATCTCCAAATTTTGGAGAAAAAAAAACTTTAATTTTTTTGTGAAGGTTTTTTTTATATGAGCGGACATGAATTTGAAGTGGTGCAATCCTTTAAATACCTTGGGTCAATAGTAGCAGCCGATAGAAGAAGAAATACGCGGGCAGCTGCTGCAGTCTGTCAAAGCTCTTCAAATCCAGAAATCTAACCATAACTTCAAAAATGCTGCTGTACAGGACCATAGTCCATTAAGAAGCAGGGCCTAAGTGTAAGGGACTTACAAAGCTCAGCCATTGCGAGGGGACCTACAATTTAATGCCCAATCTGAACTGCTTTAGTGAGAAGCACTCTATTTTTGATAAGGGAGAATTGTTTAATTTTTAGAAACAAGCAGCAGCCGGTAAAAATAAAACATTTCTTTTTTTTTTTAGATAGACGAGGCTAGGAATCGAACCCAGACCTCTGGCTTAATTAATGTCTCTAGTTGGATTTCTTTTTTTTTTCAATAAAATACTTGCCCCGTAAAACTACTCCTTTCAGTATGAACATTTTTTTGCTGAATTCTAATCCAAGCTGAAAATTTCTTCATCTAATTGTAATTTCGAAGTGACAGGCCTGTACATACATTGTTTTTAAAATTAAAAAAATTTAACAATGTGTGTTAATTTTTTGAAATAATTTCTACAATATTACTTTCACTACAAATACCCTTCCCAAAAGTCATTGCTATGTAGATATGGTACTTATTCATGATGAATGAAAGGTTCGACTCAAAACGAATAGTTGAAAAACTCAAAATGTCGTAATAGTGAACTTTAAGATTCGAAAACAGCAACATCTCCTATCACAAAACATTTAATTTTTGTGCTGAACAAAGGTAAGACAAGAGTCCCGAAATGAGATATTTCATAAAAGTTATCTGTCAACCGAACGTCTAGTTCGCCATATTCACAATAGGGGCTTTACCTTTAAAATAGCTAAAGAGAATTATTTTTTTTTAATTTTCAAAAAGGAATTTTTTGAAATTTCAGAAATTGATGATTGACTTGATTTATGAGTTTTCCAAAACTCAATTCAGGCTTTTGCAAAAGAAAACTTTTGTATTTCTTATTTTAATTTAACATTTTTAACTGTAGGTACATCTTCTTTCAACTACTTATTATTAACTTTGTTTTAGCTGAAAGTATCACCACAAGTTATAATGCTACCTACACTTTAAATATTCCCTCACCATTTCTAATAACTTCATCAATTTTGTCAACTTTGTTTGTACTTTCGCTATAAATTTTCTTCTTCAGTGCTTTAAATACTCATTTTGAATTGATTATTTATTAGTACTGCGGTTTTAAGACAAAACATGATAAATCTATAATCTTCTTAAATTATTTAAAATTATTTACCCAAGAATTATTTGAAGCAAAATTTAATCCTACATAAATGTTCAGATATAATTTTAAAATTAAAAAAAAAATGTTTAATGATGTTAACATTTTACTGTGAAAAATTATTAATTTTTTTATTTTTTTGAAGGATTTTTTTAAATTCGAAATAAAAAAATAATACTCGGCCTTTAAGGATAAATCGAAACATTAAAAAAATGCACTTACGACAGAAGTTATTTGATGTCAAATCCAACTTCTGAAATAAATAAGAAAACATTAAATTAATTATAATATTTTAAAAACGTTCAAATATATTTCAATTTAAAAAAAAACTTCTACAGTAAGAAGAGATAGTGACGGGCCTTAGATTCAACAACCATTTTATATGCGTTCAATAATGTTGAAAAAATTCTCTTTATCTACAAAAAAAAAAGAGCACAGCCTAAAAGCTTAACAAAAATCCTTTCACATTTTATTTAAAAAAAATCACACACCTTCTACTAGTTAAACATGAATGAAAAGAATCCTTAATGTACTGGTATGAAACATCTTTTAAACAAAAAAAAAACACCTTTCCGGCAGAATACCTTCGTTCGTTGCTCCCGGTTTTTTTATTTCGTCGTGTACCATTATTCACAGCAAAACAGGACAATCATCTATATACATGTACGTATGTGTACCTTGATTGATTTTTTTTTTCGAAGGAACGAAATAATATTAAACAAAACATATCCAGTCGTTTCGATTGAAGGTGTTTTATGGCTCAACACTTACTCTTCTGCATATCCTAAGGCACAGATATTCCCTTCTGCATACCTAACATCGATGATAATATAATGGAATCGATATACACATATATAAAACAACACGATTCACCTGGGTGTTAAGGTAAACTCATGAGGAAAAAAAAAATTCAAACAAAAACATAGAGGCTCTATCTATATTCTGCATACCTATATATACACACCACCCAAAGGACTTTTCGGATAACGTTGATTTCGTATTCCTATGCAGAACATCAGAACCCGGTTGACGAATTTACGAGTTTTTCTGATTCGATTTCTATTTCTGATTGTATTCTTCGAATATCTACTATACCATAACATTCAGGCACCAGTGAAACAGTCTATAAATGGATATTTTAGCGAATGAGAGAGACAGAGACAGCCTGATGATACACATAGAAATCTATATATATATTCTTGGAATTTCATTCCGAAATCATTTGACATTTAATCACATCACACAACCAGGCAGGATATCCACCATGAGCCTCGATTCGATACTTTCTGCTGGTAGCTACATATATAGAGCTGATGAATGCTCGATTGATGGAGCCTGGAGTTGGAGAGGAGACCAGTATCTAGATATACAGCATCACCATTAAAAAATCGAATAAAAAAACAAAATTTAGTTACCAGACACGAAGTTCAACGAATTGCAGATATACATTGGTAAACAAAAATCGAAGTTATCGAACGAAAATGAATCGAAGAGACAAGAAGTTAATCAATGTATGTTCGTATATTTACGATATTTGGTATGTTTGTATATTTGTAAAAAAAAAAAGGACAAGATTTTCCGTTTTTCAAGATGATTTGTTGGCATTTTCTTTTTTTTCTTATTCAATAAATTCTTCTGCCCATTATAATGGGACATTGGAATTTGGTTTTAATCTTGAGATGAGCAAAAGAAATCAAATTTGATTAAAAAAAAAATAGAAAATTGAGAGGAAGAGAAAAGTTGATTCCTTGACAGCTTTTAATTCAATTAATCTATAAATACATAAATCGGACTCAATGAAGCTCTAAACGCCATTTTATCCGCATACCGACCATTTTTAATTTTGACAAAAAAGAAAAATAAATTATGGACATTCATTTAATATTTTTTTTTTTCTTCCTCATCTCAGCTTTAAAAGTAATTAAAAAATTTGTCATTTTTGCTTTCAGTTAAATTATTTTTTTTTGTAATTATATTCAATATCGACATTTTGCCAGATTGGTTTAATTGCTCAGTGAAAAAAAAAAATTAAATTAAATAAACCATGTGTTTCCTGGCAAACTTTTATTTTGTCACAAATAATAAAATGGCGATTAGTGTTTGATATGTGCTGCAGTTAAGTTAAACTAAAAAATAGGGGACAACAAATACTTATTGTTTTGGAAAGCCAAAACGCAAATCCAGATTTGAAGGTTTGTTTTTTTTTTGAAAAAAGTTATTGCTGACACATCTGCAAATCAATCGGTTCGTTTGTAAGAATAAAAAGTAATTAATATGGAATTGAATTCCGATTTGGTTTTATGTGGGTTTTTTTGAATATTTCGAGGGGTAAAAAATACTAATACACATCATACGAGTAGATATTTTACTTCATATTTACCTAAGTCAAAAATAGAATTCGTAAAATATTTTTTAATTAGTCTCGTTTGTTTTTCGTAATAAATTGTACCGTTTAAATGTCATCGGCAGCGTTCAGTCTTGTTCAAAAGGGAATTCTTTCATCAAACTGTTTTACATACAGTGCCGGACGTGTCCCAAGGCAAAACAGGCACTTGCCCAAGGCGACGAACGGATAGGCCGACAAATTCAGTACAATTTTGTTTTACATTATATAAATCGAAAATATACTTATTTCGTTGTTAAATTTTACTAGAGTTGAAATGAAGCGATTTTCTAAACAACTGAAAAGCATTTTGAATTTTGAAAATTTAATTTGAAACTTTATTTTACTTTAAATTTAAATTTTACAATTAAATTGCTTTGTTTTGTTGTTTTTTCTTTCTATATCAGAAATGGTTGACAAAAGCTTTGCGAAGCTTTTTAAAGCTCGTAAGAAGAATGACACAGATTTCATCTATTTTGTTCAAAATTAGGTAAAAACTGTAATTTTTTGAATTTTGAATTTGTTTGTAAAGTAGGGTAACTATTGAAATCGAATTAAGAAATGTATAAATTTGAATTTAATAAATAACCAAATTGCTTATGAACAAATCCATTTCAAGAGCTTTGAAAAGCTTTGATAAAGCTTTTGGATACAAATGACATAACTTATCAAATAAAAGCAGAAGAAGAATTCACCCATAAGCAAACTGAATGCATCAACTCAAAATCAAAACGAAATATAATTTCTATAAGACGTAATTTTCGAAATTACCTCATTTTGGCTCTAATGGAAATGTAGTATTAAACTTCAAGAAACAAGACAGCAAAATGTAAAATTCAGCCTATTATAAATCTTTATGATTTGTGTTATGTTTCTTTTAATTAATTTTAATAACTAATGAAAAAAAGAAAACATTAAGTAACTACTATACCTATTCCTTCCTTTTTATCTTCAGGCAACCATCCCCTAAAATATTATTAAATTAAAAAAAAAAATGAGAAAATTAAAAAAGCTAGTAAAAATGAAAGTTTATGTTTTTTTGTTGTTGCTGTGATATGCGCGCATGTAAGCCATTTAAAACCTTTATATATATCACCCGAGCACCAACAATAAATCATAAAGTGGAAATAACTGTTTACGAAACATAAATTCTATGAAATTCTTTTGTTTTAGACATATTATACAAAAGGCAAAAGAATTTAACCTCACTCATAATAATATAATAGTAGGTTGTTGGTAGTTGGATGGTGTTGTAAAGCAGTTAAAAAATTTATTAAGAGTTAAAAAGAAACGTGCTTTCATAAAAAATATTTTTTTTTTTTTTTTGAAAGGCACATTATGGTCGATGAAAACAAAACAATACAAAGTAGTTTATGATGAATATTATTTTTAGAAAGGGTGTTTTTTTTTTTTAATTGAAAGAAATAAAACAAAGATGCATTTTTAAAATTTACTTTCAACATGGTTTTTGGTATTTTGAACAACATGGCTGACTCGAACGTAATTTAATCTGGAAGTCCAATTTCGATAATTTTTTCTAACACTTCACATATCCTAACAGAAAATACTCTAGCTGAGGCGCGGCGTTCAATCGCATGATCTTGGAGCCCACTTCACCTGTCCGAAACGTGGCACTATGCGGTTTCCTTCAATAAATCAGTTGTGGTCTTTGTATATAAATTTGCATAGTACTCTCATGAACACGTTACACAAGTCGGCCCCCCAGCGATCACACACCTAACTTATTTTCTGGTTCCTGTTTCTGTTTATATACAAGTTCGCTCTCAAACGACCACACAACACAGCTGTGTGGAACGTGCTCATGAGAGTACTACAGATTTCATATGCAATGGTTGTGGCATGAGCTGTGTGACATGTTGCGCCTGCGCCGTCTTCTTGAAACCCCAGCTTCTGCTCATCATGTTTTTTCAATTGAGGAACGAAAAAGTCAGTAATCATGGCCAAACAGGCAGTTTTTCTGGATGTAACGAACGGTGTCCTAAAATACGGCAGTTTTGTTTATTCTCTCATAAAAATTAGGAACAACGGCCATCTTGTTTTGGGTGCATTCAAAATAAATTTGACAATTTGGTAGCGTTGTTCAGGCGTCAATCTATTCACGTTGAACTGTCAAACCAAATTAAATACAAATGGCTGCTAAAATGGCCGCCATTTAAAAAAGTGTTGCCGAATGAAAGTTCTTAAACACCCTTTATTATTTCTCTCTAGACTTATCTCCAACTGGAGCTTTGAGTATATTTTTTTGTAATTTCGAAGGACAACAGTCTTAATTTATAATATGAACATATGTATACCTATGTAAATGAATAAAAGAAACATATCCTTCATAATACTTTTGGTACATTTTGGTCAAAGGTTTTTTTTTTATATGCAAAGTATTACACCCTCAAGACTTAACCAAAAGTCCACTTTCAATTTTGTTTTGTTTTGTTTTGTTTTGCATTCAAGGCTCAAAAGCTTCAACCTTTTTTCTCTGAATATCCTTTCGATGATGAAAAAGAAAAAAAAATCCTATGACGCACTTTCAACAAGTTGTTTATTTTGTTTAGACAGACACAGACCTTTTTAAGCTTAAAGAATTATATTCTATTGTTCACAAAATCTTGGTCAGGTAAAATTAAAAATACTTTCAATTTTTTTGTTTTTGTCTTATTGTATTTTTTTTTTCCAATTTTATAAACCTTCACCTTATAGATAGATACATATACTATATTCAGGGAATTGATGGAAATTTAAATGTGCTCAGCTCTTTGGAAGGATTATCCTCCGGTCATTTAAATCTTTTGTTTTAAAAAAATTTACCTAAAATTTAAAAACAAAAAAACTTGAGTTGAGTTTATTTTTCGTTATACATATTTTCATAAAAAGGTCTTAGCCAAAATAAAAAAAAATGCTTTTAATTAAATCGTTTATACTTATACTATATGGGTATGCGACTATGCGTGAGCCTCCAGGGTTTCTTTTGTTATAATTTTTTTTTTTTTGGGGGGGGGGGTGGTTTGGTGAAACAATCTCCCCCTTGACACCTATCATTTTTGTTTCTTTCTTAAAATAATTGTTGGCGTTTGTGTGTTTTTATCTATGCTTGTGTTTGTGTAGTTCAAATAGGGTTGTTTAAATATTTCCCTAGCTTAATTGCATGGAGGAATATTTTAATAACGTGGACATAGGACCTCACGAAAGTCATGAAAACTTATGAAAACCCAAGAAATGAAAAAGGATACATTTTTTTTTCTATTTGCAACATTTTCATGAGCGTCATCATTATCGCCGCCGCCGCTGCCGCCATTGTTTGCATACATATACTTTATTCAGACACAAAACGGACGGTTTTTTTCCTATTTCCTTTTTCTAAATGTGCCTGTATAGTGCGAGTCATTGTCATTTTTGTTTATTTAGTGTTAATGTATTGGTAAAGAACACCTACGGGAGTATAATAATAATAAAAATAATAACAATATGGATATTAAGCTAATAATTTAGATTTTTATCTGCCATAGTTCTTGTTGAAGTTCTTATGTAAATAAAATTTCTTTTTATTGTAACTCAGTATTGTTTGAGTGCATTGGCTATTTGGACGTGTGTATTTATGATATGAATTAAATTTGTGTATGTTTGAAATTAAATGGAGGTCAATTTTTTTTTTTTTTTTTTTGTTCAATGGCCGTTAGACGTGGCAGAGTTTTTTTGTGAATTATTTTATATATGTAGATACCTTCGTATTGGTAGAAGTGTTGTAACGGTATTTATTTCTTAGGGTAATTTAAAAGACTGCTTAAGAATTTCTATGAATACAAATGAATTGCGCTGGGGTGAGTTTAGTTCTCTCTATTAAGGAAGGATTGAAAATAGAACAAAATAAGTTACAATGGAAAAGGAAATTTTTGAAATCAACGAAAACACTCATCTTGTGTACCATAAAAATGAGAAATTTTGAAAAAAAAGTTCAAAAATCGTTGCCGTTCGAAAAAATAATTTTTTTAAGAGCCAAATTCGTAAAAAAAATTGCATTTTTTTCAAAAATTGCAATCCGTCAAACCGTTTATGATAAACTCGAAAACAAAAAATCGAGTTCCATTTTGCTAAAATTGTTAACGACTATTTTTTGAAGAATGTTTTTTTTTCCCAAATTATTTTTACTACTTCCAAAACCGTAAAATAATTCATCAGAATCGATCCACTTTTAAGGTGAATTTGATTTGAGCTAAAAACAATATCAATTTGAAATTATTTAAATATTTTAAGATCCAATTTTGAAGAAAAGCGTTTTAATGGCTAAGCTATACCTACATATACAAATACAGATACAGACAGACAGACCGACAGACAACATACAACTTTTTTCGCGTTCTCTATCATCGTATTGTATGTATAGTCCCAAGTATAAATAGAGACACGCCATTTTTTTATTTTATTATTTACTATATAAAATAAAATCGACTTTAGAACCGCCTATGATTCCATAGCCAGGGTAGAAGTCTACAAAATTATGAGAGAATTCGGCATCTCAAATAAATTGACACGACTTTGCAGGTTGACCATATGACCAACGTAACAAAAACAAATCAAAACAGCCTGATGGCTATCTAGACCAATCAACATCTTTAATGGACTCCGGCAAGGGGATGGTTTGGCCTACCTCCTCTTCAGCCTGGCGTATGGAAAAAGCAATCCGTGACTCTGGCACTGCAACAAGAGGGACCATCGTCAACAGGTCCAGTCAGATATTGGCTTACGCAGACAACATAGAGATCATTGGAAGAACCGAACAAGCTGTTCACGATTCCTTTATCTAGATTAAACAGGTGGCACACAATCTTCGACGATTCCGGAGACGGTACAATCATGAATTGTACGCAATCTACCTTGAAGCAGACGTAGTGACAAAAATTAAGCTCGGTAGACTCCGGTGGGCAGGGCACCTAGCTCGCATGAGTGATGAGGAACCGGCTCGGAAAGTCCTTTGTGGTACATTCTATGGTAGACGGCAGCGTGGTAGACCATGCTTGCGCTAGAGAAGTGGCGTATACCAGGTTGCCGAAGCCTTGGGGTGCGCAAGTGGACGGCGTCGGCTTAAGACCGGGATATGTTGTCTAGCCGATGATGATGATGATCAAATAAAATACTTCAAAAAATGAAGAAATGGAGTAAAGTTAAAAAATTAAATTTTTGAAAGAAATAGAAGAACCTAATACCGAGATCAAACTCTAATTTTTCGTAAAAAATAGATTGAGAAAATATTTAAATAAACGAATAAAATAGGACCAATTACGGAACCCTGTGGAACTCCCCAAGTGATTAATCATAGGGCAACTAATACTAAACTGGTATTTATATTTACGATAACCCTGGAATCATTTGGTTATACTTTTTTAAATTGATCCCGGATTAAGGTAATCTGCGTGCAAGGAAATTGTTCTTGAAATTTTGAATGAAATTTGAAGCATTAAATGTTTTTTTTTTAAACTAAAAACACTATTTGCATTCCTTATTTAAATCGGTAATAGTAAAGTAAAGGGAAAGTGGTGAAAATAACGATTTTGAGGGTATTTACAAATCCCTTAAGACCAAACAATCTACTCATTGACTTTGAAACCCATCTTTACAATAGCGTTAGCCCATCCAATTTAATAACAGTGCTTTTCGTTTTTTCTTGTTAATGTTATTTTGTATTATTTTCAAACTCAAATAATTAAAACTTCACAAAAGTTAAAATCAAACAAACCAGTAGGTATGGAAACAATTTTCATAATTGAATAAAAAAAAAAACATAAAAATCTGTTTTAAATCCACTCTCTTTTTTTTCACAACTAGAAACACAAAGCAATTTTCAAAAATATTTTAATTTCTAAGTGCATTAATTAGTGTTGAGATATATCTCTTTCTCTCTCTCTCTCTCTCCACTCTCCCCTCTTGTGAGGCTGTCTAAACTTTCAATGGAATAATTTTTGAACAAAAGTCCACGCCATCCAACAGAAGAGGAGGAATGAACATTTCTACCCCCTCACACAAAACGTTTCTGCTAAAATTATTAAAAAAAAATATATAAAGATAATTTTCAATTCCTTTTTTCCTCCATTCCTTATTTTTACAATCGTCCGGATGAATGTGTATACTTTGAATAAGGAATAATTAAAACTATCATCTGGCTGAATATCAATTTCATTTTAAGAATGAATTTATCTTTTTTTTTTATTTTAATTGTTTGCCAAAAAAATGGAACTTAAAATCCATATCCGGCAGTATCACGTTTCAACTTTTATGTTTGTGTATTTTTTTAATTTCATGCTAAAATATGGAAATTTTAAAAATGCATTTGTAGAATTTGCTTCTGTATAAGTCATGTATAATAATTGACTTCACTTTCAGCCAGCTATGTAGACAAAAAATGAAATAACCTACTGTGTGTTATTTTACACCAAAAAATACAAAGATCAAAATCAACGGAAACAGCAACAATCGGGTTGTTCTTTTTTTCTGTTTTTTGTCTCGCTAACGTGTGGTAGCACAATCCTGTAGATAGTACAGGAATATTTATTATGCCCCGTGGCCTTAAATATATCGATTTAATGTTAACTCCTATCGAAATTGACTTTAACATTATTTATTAAGAGGTATAGAAATTAAATGAAATAATTTTTTAAAAAATGTAAAATTTTTTGTGGAATAACAAATTCCAGTATATCTTCGTTTCATTGTTGATTGAGATTGCCAGGTATAGTTTATTACAAGCCATGCAGATAGGTGAAAAATATTGGTAAGTAACTTAATGCAGATACTAAATCATTTAACTATTCATTTATAGTTTCAGGCACCAGGGCTGTCGGTTACTACAATTGCTGCATTTGTACTGATTTTTGGATAGCCTCCACGCCGCGCCGCGCGCGCCACTCAGTTCAGTCAAAAACTTTTAAGTCTAAAGAACAAAATAAAATAAATATACAAAAAACTGTTTTTACTGCCGACAAAGTTTTTCAGTTCTTCTTTTACGTCCCTTCTTTCCAATGTCATGAAAACGCTGATAAATTATCTACTCAAGAAATATCTCGACGATCGAAAGCTTCTTAATGACCGGCAATATGGCTTTCGCAGCAATAGGTCCACCGGTGTCTTCATGGTTTATCTCACGGAAGAGTTGAACAAATCTTTACATAGATATTTACAAAGCATTTAATAAAGTCTGGCATCCTGTTTTTTTATCGAAAATGCGTGCTTTTGGTATCGATGAAACCCTTCTTCGTTGGATTAGTAACTTTCTTTCGAATCGCTCTATACAAGTAGTATTAGACGGATTCAAGTCTGAAACCCACAACATAAATGCTGGTGTTCCACAGGGTTCTGTTTTGTCTCCGAACCTCTTTCTCAATTTTATTAATGATCTCCTGTCTGCAACTACTAATCCATTAAATTGTTACGCTGACGATAGCACCCTAAGCTTTTCATATTCGTTTCCAGATTCACATCCCTGCTCTTCGGACGTGGAACTGAAACGGCTAAATATGATAAGTACATTAAATTCTGACTTAGACAGCATTGTACAATGGGGATTAAGAAATCGCGTAGAATTTAATGCTTCGAAAACTCAATGCTGCCTTCTTTCGTTAAAGTTAGACGTACCCCCCTGCCATTATCTATGAGTGGCACTTGCATCGAAGAAACTAATCAGCTTGCGATTTTAGGTATTTGTATCACATACCATCATTTGTGGAATGAGCACATACTTAACTTAACGTCGCCAAAAATGCCGCAAGATGTTTAGGTTTCCTTTGGAGATGCAAGTAATTCTTTTCACCTTCTGATCTGGCTATTATTTATAAAAGTTATATACGTCCAAAGATTGAGTATACATAATTCCCATCTATGGGCTGGTGCTCCAGTAACCTTATGGACAATATACAAAGACGAGCCTTCAAAATGATCGGAGACAGGAACGTCATCTTTTACGTCACTCGAACACCGACGTAACGTTTCCTGTCTCTCACTCTTTTATTGTTACATTTACTTTTATCTTGAACCCAATTTCGGTAGTACTATCAATTACAGGGATTCGTTCTTTAGCCGTACTACGCGAATGTGGAATAACCGTCCACCCTCTGTCTTTCCCTCTCATTGTGATGAGATGAACTGAAATTCAAGACTAATGTTCACCGACATCTCCTTTCACATCCCCTTCTACTTACCTAAAGCTCACACTGTGTCTCTGATATTTAAAGGGAACGTAAAATCCCCTTGTGTGCGCTCTAATTATAAAAAAAAGCAAGAACCAACATGGTCAGACGTTTGTTATTGTTGATTTTGAATCTAAATAAATTAAATATTTATTGTGTTCAAAATTATTCATTCAAATTAGTTTCTAAGAAGAAAAAAAGTTTTAAGTCAATTTAAAAAAAGGAGCAGATTTTTCGAGGGTAGGTTTTGCCAATGGCAATGCCACTTCGTGCGGTGATTTTGTCATGAAACAAAAGTCAAAGTCACTTCAACAATTAAGTTAAGTTTTGAAAATTATTTGTATTTTTTTATTTACTGACATAGTATTTAGGTACGTGACAAACGGTCCCCATTCCCATGATACCCCTATCATTTTATGTGTATACCTATACAAAACTATGTTTGGTTATGTTGAATTTTTTGTGAATATGTGAATGTTTCGAAACATGGTGTCAAAATCCATATAAAACTTACTTTAGTCGATGATAAAAATGAAACGACTTTTTCATAAAAAAACGATATTTCAGCCAATTTTTTTCTACGAAATTATAAATCAAATGTCAGTTTGAAAAGTTATGTTCAAAAATTAAATACCTTACCAAAAATAATCGTTTTTAAAAAGAGACAACAAAATGCACCAAAAATTGGAAGTGCCCATAAGAACTGCGGAGCTAAAAGTCATGTTTTTGTAAGATTAGTATGTGCCTACTATAGCTGAAGAATTTTTGGGAATGAAATTCAGATTTTTGAAAAAAGGTTGTGAAGTGTAACATTGAAGGTGTCAAGATTCTCTCAAAAACCCGCAGAACACAAATTTTATTTTTTGAAAATAGCTAGCTATTGTTCGAAGTGAACTTAACTTCAAAGTCAAAGTAGTTTTTGCTAAAATTTATTGAAATAATGTGAATCCGAATATGTTTCCGAACAAAACTCGTAGAAAATATTAATTTTTCGGGCTTTGGCTTAAAACTGGAACCTATTAATTCTTCGCAATACGATCTTTTTCTACGATTAGGTTAGGTTTGGTTACAGTGGCTGAGCCACTTAGAACAATAAGATTGGTCCGTTGTGATACCACAAGGATCTTTGAGATATTCTACCTGACAAGTTAAACCATTTTCAGCTACTTACGATGCTACTAATCTTAGTATTTCCTAGATCACTAGGATCATTATAGTAGAATTCTTCTAAATGGAGTCTACATCTATAGGACAGAGCTGGGCATGTACAAAGAAGGTGAGGAATTTTTTCTTCCTCCTCTTCATCCATACAGTTTCTATAAGACTGTGTCCAGTAATGACACCTATTATGGAGCTAATAAGAATTCTGTTTAAGGATAGCAAACCTTTGAGCTTGCATGTAGCGATGGGTATACCTATATCAGCTCTATGAGCTAAGGAAGGTATTCTAGTTCCACTTTTGTTTTGGCATCAGCTTTACAGTTACCTGGAATGCCCCTGTGTCCCAGCAACCAATAAAGGTGAATATTGAACTGCTGTGCCATCTTCACGAGATATGAACGAAAGCTTAGGACTATTTTAGAGTTTGAGGAGACAGAGTCTAGAGATTTGAAAGTAGCTTGGCTATCCGAAAAGATGTGGATAACTTTTATTTCCTTCAGCCAAGAAAAAACCTTTTTAATCGCCAAAACTTCCGCCTGGAATACGCTACAATGATCAGGAAGGCGAAAGGATAGACCTAAGTTGAGCTGTAATCGGGATACGGTGTGGTTAATGTTACTTGGAAATGATCTGAACAAATTAAGATTTCTAAGATTAGAATTTGAGAAAAATCTTATTATGTTTCTCGTTATTTTTCTCTATTCATTCAGATCAGGTCAGTAATTACAGATGTGCCATTTAACACGGATTTTATTTTTTCAGAACTTATAAACGAGACCCTGGTAAAAAAAACGCATAATGGCTTTCTGGCTCTAATAAATCGCGTAATAATATACATATATTCGTTTGCAAATCAAGAGTAGAAAAGTTAGTAAAATTTTCAAAATGAAAATATGAAAAAATTGCCTTGTCTTTGAAATAAAAATTTTAAAATATATTAAAATGCTTTAAAATATTTTACAAAATTCACGTGCAACTATCTTATCATAAGAATCAAAAAAAAAATCAGTTCTCAAAAAAATGGAAATGATTCTTATGATTTCCAACTGGATTTTATAAACAACTTATGAAAATTTATAAAATTCACGTGAATTTTCTCAAAGTTCAAGTGAATTTATAAATATATCTTAAAAAAATTCAAAATTTAAAGATTTATAAAATTCATGTAAAGTATTTTATAATGTTCTTACAAATCACATGAATCTTATAAATATCACGTGAAATTAATAAATTTCACGTGAATTTTTTTAAAGTTCACGTGAATTTATAAAAAAATCAAACTTGTAAAAAGTTCAAGTGAATTAAAAGTTACACTTCTTTTCTAAAAATATTAACAAGGTTATAATTAAAAATTTTAGTTTTTTTTAATGTTTCTATAAATTTCATGTGAATTTTCCAAAACAAAAATTTCAACTTCATTTACAAGTTTACGGTCTGACTGCCGCGTCTTGAAGTGAACTTAAATTAATGTGTCAATATGTATTAAATTTTCCAAGTTGATTTACAAAATTAGTAAAATTCACAAATAATCTACAAAAGCATCATCCAGGACGAATGTCTGCTTATCACAATTTGTTGATAAAATTTAAATATCCCTAACGAAACCAGGATACCCCAGGTATTCTATATGTTTACTTATTTATTCTAAATATAAAAATAAAATATTTGCTAAAGTTGGTCAGAATATTTAATTGAACTTTTTCTTATTTAGACAATTTTACAGTGACACTTTGTATCTGTATCTGAATCCTGAATGACAAAATCCAGAATCAAAAATTTATGTCTTCTATTTATACATTTTTGCGGTTACTGCCATATAACTTTCATAAATGTTAAAATTTATTTTAAAGAAATATTAAATTTTTTTGATCTATTTATACAAATTCACATCGAAGTGAAAATTCTATATAGTTAGTTATGTATTTAAGGACTCTCCATCTCCATCATTCCCAATCCCTAATCTTGAAAGTCCTTCAGTCCTATCAAATTACATGAAAGCAAAATCAATTTAACTATAAGTATTTCCGTTGCTTTTGTACAATAATATTAATCGTGTCGTTCACGAAATACCATCCCACTGGTACTTGAGCCTTAGTATTAGCATTACAAAAGGACTAAGAGGCTTTCTTTTAATATGTGGATTAAAGTACATTGGCTGTGAATCAGGTACTGGAAAGTAATTTGGTTTTGATATTGCTTCATTTTTTTTTTTTTTTTGTTATTGTGGATATTCATTCCGAAAGGATTTACCAGCACCGAATGTTCCAGTTTAATTACGGTGTCTGTCTATCTTCGGAAATGCTCTAAATTATATCCTTTCCCGAGATATCATGTGGTGTGGTATAAGTGTATTGTATATTTTTAGGGACTACAACTTTGCTATGTAGGAAATTGAGAGGGGGGGGAGGTTGGGGAAGAGAAAACGATGAGCAGGCGGGAGGCCCCAATAGAACTCTATTGAGCACATACCTTGGCTCAGATTGCTGTGTCTAATACGTTGTCGATTTCTTGCCCAACTGTAAATAATTGGATTAGGAAGTTGCCTGTTAACCGGTGTATTCATTGGCGCTAGTGTCCTATTTCCATCGGTTGTTTGCTTTTCCAGTTAAATGAAGGGGAAACCACAGGATGTATATTTTTTGTTGTTGTTGCTGTTTTTGTATTAGTTATCCTTCGATATTGTTGATGCTTTAAGCACCTGTCTATGTTCTATGTGATGTTATGTTTCAAGGACTCTTTTTTTTTTTAATTTCCTATGTTTTTGTGTTTCGCTCTATTTGAGATGCTTTCATTTGTTCTTCTTGTTTGAAGCAATTTTAATTACTTTATGCAGGCTTAGTGATTTTTTTTTTTCTTAAGCAGCTTTTGAAATGAGCCGATTCTAAAATATGATTTTTGAGAAGAAATTAAAAATTCTTTCTCTGGAAAATTTCAGACAGAAAAATTCAGTTTTAAAAACTTAAGATTTCTCACTCATAGGAGAGAAGGAGTAAATTTAAAATTAAATAACAATAAAAAAAAAATAAAGTAAATAATTAAAATTGGTTTATGTTCCGGACATAAGCTCATTTAAAATTTTCTTTGATGATGAAACATGCAAAGGATTTAAAATCACAAATAATATAAAGATATTATATACATTTATTCGTAATTTGCTTGAGCGAAAATTTAATCTGAAAATCAATTATTATTATTAAGAGTTTTTTGTGTCAAACACAAGAAGTAGTTAAGTTCGTATAGGCATAATATTGAAAGTGCTTTTGAATGAAAGTAATGAAAAATATAAAAATTAATTAATATTAATAAATTTAATAAAATCTGGATAGATTTTGTACAGTCAGGAATAAGTTCGCTTAATCTACTGTTGAGAAAAAATCCTTATTGAAATGTTTAAAAAATTATGAAAAATAATGTTTATTTATCTAAATACCTTATACTAGAGAAAGTAGAAATAATAAGTAAAACTTATTGTTTTAAAAAGTTTTCTTATTAGAATTCAATCCCCTAAATGTTTACCTTTCAGGCAGAGACAGAGAAATGTTTCTTTTATCTGTGGATTTATGTGATTTACTTTTCACTTTGGAATTTAATATTCGGCTGGGAATCAAAATGTCCTTGGTTCAATATTCAGACAAAAAGAGAAAATAACAAACCATTTAAAAAAATAATTAAAAAAATGCCAAATCAATAAATTCAATGAATAAATTTTCATTTTTATTCCTGGCTGTCATTTTTATTTGGTCAATAAGTTTTTCTCCATTGTTTTAATATGACCTTTCTCTTTGTATGTAAAGTTCAAAAATAAAATTATTCTAAGTGTAGTGACTATACTCAGAAGTTAATAATGTTCTTTTGAAACTTCTTTCACTAAATTTTATTGAAAAAAAAAAATATTTTTATTTGTCGAAAATATTCAACAAATTTTGGAACGGATATTTTAACAATTTTTGCTTATCCAAATCATCCACATTCTTTGAAAAAAAACTGAAATGTGCTATAATATTAATATTAACCAACTTTTTCTAAAATATGAAATTTTTGAAACAAAAAAATTATTTTTTTTTTTAATTTTTTGAAAACCAAAAAACAAATTTGAGTTTTGGAATATTTCCTGAATCCTTTGTATAACTTCTAATCTTCTAAATTCATAAGCCTTTGCATGCGAATGTTTTATAAAAAAAAATCAAAATTGGATTAAACTGTTTTTGTTTAAATAAAATTCAAAAATCGGTTGTAATTTGGTAAAGTTAGAGCTGTGATTTTGGAACACCCTGTATATACATAGTTGGACTGATTAGCGATAGGCAGTTCAATTGGTTGTTCAAACAATTTTTTTTTGTAACAGAATTTTTTTTTGACAAAAATATTTGTTTAACAAATTTTTTTTCAAAATATATTTTCTGTCAAAGTTTTCTTTACAATTTATTTTTTGACTAATTTTTATTCTGCTGAATCATAAAAACTATATCAAAAACAAATCAAAAAAAAATATATGAAGATGAGGTAAACGCAAAAAGCTGGTCCTTTTTATTTCCGTTTTTTTAGTTTGTTTTTTTTTTTTTTTTTTATTTAAAACCAATAACTCGTTGCCAAGTTGACCGTAAAATAAAAAATTTGCCTGCACTACAATACAAAAAAGAAAGTCAACAACAAATTCCAAATTCCACTTTGGCTGATTGATAAGTGCTTGCGTGTTTAAGGTTTGTTTTGTATTCCGTTTTATACGATTCACTTCGTCATCTTCTCTGTTCCATCCCTTATGATTAAGGATCGTATTCATTTCACCAAACCGGAAGTAATAAATATTAATTCGGTAAGGTTGGGTAAATATTTCTGATTTTTCCCTATCGAATTTTTTGTTTTTTTTTTTCGTTCAAGCTCGTAACTTTTTAGGTAAATTAGGTATCCAGATAATGAAGTTGATAAATTAAAGTAATAATAATATAACAACCATAATCTTTCTCTCTCTCTCTCTTGCATAAAATAAAAATTTCCCTGCTGTGTGTTGTATAAGTTAAGGACATTGAAAATATTAAATTAATCTTCTTTAACAACAACATTCCTCCGCTGAAAATCTCCGTTATGGACTTGTCGAAATTTAGTTGATGAATTTCATATTTTTTGATTTTTTTTTTAGTTGACATTTTAGTACGCTAAAAAAAAATACTTTTTTCCATTTAATTAAAAAAAAAAGAGGAAGAAAAAAAAATACCCACTTAACATTTTCTAAGGTCATCATATACTTTGATGATAAAGGGGATCGGTATAGCTCTTATATTTAGTACATTTAGTAATAGTCGTTGTTAAAAGGAACTTCAATTTTCGTAATGGAAACTTTTTTTTTATTTTGTTGCCATATTGTCATTGGACGGGACGCGTTCTGGCCAACTTGGCAACCGGTGTGCGTAACGGTTTAATGTTTTTAATGTCAATTTGACACGAAAATATGCCACATTCCTTCCCTCGAAGTTGTTCGACTATGTGCTGGCAAAAGGACAGGTCCTTAGAGACACGACCTGCTGGGGACCTTTGATACATGATAGCTTGGGCCAGTAACGGATGGGAATGGCAGGTTTGCGTTTTAATCGTAAATGATTATTCTTTGGAGACACGAAACCGTTCCTTAAGCTGTTGCGTACAAATTTTCAAGGCTTTTTATATACCATCGTATCGCTATGACATATAATCGTGTGTGTGTGTGGGTGTTTGTGTTGGATGATGATGGTGATTGGACAGGAGCAGGAGTTTTTTTTGTTGTTGTTGTTGTTCCTAAGTCGAATTTAAAGACTTCTAATTTTTAACATGGTTGTTAATATTTTACGATTATTATTATTCTAATCAAGTGGTTTCTTTGTTCAAGTGGAAGTGTTAACCGTGTGCTTTGAAAGATTCCTTGAAAAGGAGACGCAGAAAGTGAGCAATGAAAATGTCGCCACAATAAAAATTGAAATAAGAACAATGTGTGAGAAGGACTACATTTATTTGGGGCAAATATTTTATAACCTGCAGGTTCATTTTTATGATGAGGCAGTTTGATTTTTTTTTTTTTTTATTTCTCTACGTACATACATCAAGTCGTTCATCCTTCGTCCTTCGTTTGTTTATAGGAAGGTATATGATAAATTATATTGTGTGATAATTAGCAACTATATAAATAAGGATGCGTGTTTTTGAAGGTATAACACGCCAGAAAGCGTGGGAATGAAAATTAATCTAACGAGGATATAATTGGACATTTTTATCAAGTATGTTTTTATTATACGTATACCTTAGAAGAAGATATAATGTAAGCTGTCTTGCAAACAAAAGGTCATGTGGCTAGGTTAAAAGACTCATTAATTATGAAAACAAAAAAAAAATGGAAAGATAAGATTTGGAGAGGTCATTGTAATACTTCACGATGATTTATAAAAGAAATGTGAAAAAATCAAGAATGGGCTTCAACTTTCATGTATAATTTTATTTAAAAAAAAAATTTTACAAAAAGAATTTTTTTACCAACTGTATACTGTATGTAGGCGAAGCATTCAAAACAAAAACTGTTGAAAGCATCATACGAGCAGTTTAAAAAAAAAATACGGAAAAAAACGTTTTTTAAATGAGTATGTTTGTAAAGAATATATGTTGTTAAAGAAGCAAAACTCAAAAAAGGTATTTTTTGCGTTTTTCATGTCGCAATGATTTGTTCTCAATTTTTTGTTGGGCAATTCACCAAAAACAACAAGTTGCCAACTGGTAAAATGTATATAGTAGACTTTGCGAGTTGATTCAAAATACATACAAAAGAAAAAATTTGGGAAAAAACTATTGCGATTCGATTAAAATTTATTCGCGAATTAAGATTTAAGGCGTCACGATTTTATGTACTTTAAAGACACAAGGCAGCATTGAGTTTTCGAAGCATTAAATTCTATGTGATTTTTTAATCCCCATTGTAAAATGCTATCTAGGTCAGAATTTAATGTACTTATCATATTTAGCCGTTTCAGTTCCACGTCAGCGAAACAATTTAATGGATTAGTAGTTGCAGATAGGAGATCATTACTGAAATTGAGAAATAGGGTCGGAGACAAAATGGAAACCTGTGGCACACCAGCATTTATTTTGTGGGTTTCAGACTTGAATCCGTCTAATTCTACTTGTATAGAACGATTCGAAAGAAAGTTACTAATCCAACGAAGAAGGGTTTCATCGAAACCAAAAGCACGCATTTTCGATAAAAGGGCAGGATGCCAAACTTTATCAAATGCTTTAGAAATATCAAGTGCAATAATCTTACTTTCTCCAAAACGATGTAAAGACCTTTTCCACTGTTCGGTGAGATAAACCATCAAGTCACTAGTGGATCTATTGCTGCGAAAGCCGTATTGCCGGTCATTAAGAAGCTTTCGATCTTCTAAATATTTCTTGAGTTGGTAAGTTATCAGCGTTTTCATGACCTTGGAAAGAAGGGACGTGAGTGCAATTGGTCGGTAATTAGGGGGTGAAGATTTGATTCAATGCTTTTTTATTACCATACTTCCTTTCTTCTAATACAAAAATTCGTGGAAATACGGAAGTTTTTATTTTTTTCTTCTCAACCAATAATATTTGTATATTTTTTCAATGTTTGGTAAAATATAAATAAAAAATAACGATTTTAAATAAATTCGTTTCTGAAACATATACGACAAAGTTGACTTCTAACTCTCCATTTTCGTAATTTCAGAAGTCACAAAAAGAATCTTTATCGAGTAGAAAATTCCATCCTTAATTTTTTAAATACCTTAGGAAATTCATAATGAAACGGTGAAATAACGGTCATCTAAAGAAAATTTAGCAAAACAAAAAACTGCCACCAAACAACCTTCTGTAAAATTTAAGAGAGACTGGCATACTTTCCCTAAGTATTGCTAACCTATTAGGAAACCCCATGTAGGGATGTATAAATATCCTCAAATTATAAAATTACATGTTTCTAGATCTTTACCTAAATCCACAGAATAACTGTGCATACATCCTTCATTTGACTCTATTCACAACATAAAAAATTCATTCAATTATGCAAATTATGCTTAATTATTCATCATTAAATTTTGAAAACATTAAAAAAAAAACTTCATACTCTCAACTGAAAATTTTAATTAAAATTGTTTGCTAGTATAAATTTCTATTCCCAATAGGTAGATAAACCTATACCTACAAAATATTTTTTTTCCCAATTTAGAATAACTTTAACTTTTGCTCTCATTTCTCATTTTCTTCTCAATTCCCATTCAACTTTAAGATTTAACATAAAACACAAAAAAGCCATATTCTTGATAAATATAGCTTTTCCAGATTAAAATTTGTAAGAACCGTTAAAATATAAAATACAAATGAACGTGTCTTCTATAAATTGGGGAAGCTATGAAGACCAAACTTAAAAAATAAAACAAGCAACCCAAAAAACAAATAAGTCCTTCATATTGCCCCCCCCCACACAACTCTTATCCAAATGGATAAATTGCAGCCGATTCAATTTTTCGTTTCCCTTTTACGTGGATCATTAGTAAAATCCTTGTTTCAGCAACCCATGATGTTGACATCAAGCTAAATTCTGTGCAAAGAGACAACACAAAACTCTCACAAAAAAAATTAAATAAAAAAAAATAAAGGTAAAACGTAAAAATGAAAAAAAGAAGAAAGAAGAAAAAAAAATTAGAAAATAAAAAAATAATTAATTTACCTTCTTTCACTCGAACAAAAGAGAATTACTCAAAGTCAGTCATTAAGTACATCACCTAGACGACATTGTAAAGAATTACCCAGTAATATTCAGGAGTTGTTCTTAAATTGGGCAATTAAAGTGAAATATTGACGTTTTCCTAAAATATGCAGGTAACCTTCTACCGTTTGTACCGTGTCCCGTTCAGTCCCATTCCGTCCATCCGTCCGTCCATGCTGCCAGTCCCATTACCATTTTTATACCACCGCATTTTAATGCTGAAACACCGACTGACATGACAAAGATGTAGAACATGAGAATGGATCTTTTAAAATGTTGGTATCCTTTGTTCCTTTATAAGAAACACACAAAAAAAAGGTTAGGGTAACTAAATATTGAAACAAACTTGGACAAGGACAAGAAATGAATATAAATGGAAACTTTTGTCTTCTAAAACGAAGTTTTTGAGTTTCTATGTATTTAGAGATACCAAATACACACCTTCATACATGCACACATTTTCTGTGTGGCTATTGAGGTTTTGGTCAATGTCAGGTGGATTCTGCCAGTTGGATCTTCCTGTACATTGTTCAGGTAAAAAAAATAGGTCAGTCTGTCTGTCTGTTCGGCAACAGAAATTTGGTACATTTGGTGATGATGAAGAAGAAGAAGAAGAAGAAGAAGAAGAAGAAGAAGAAGAAGAAGAAGAAGAAGAAGAAGAAGAAGAAGAAGAAGAAGAAGAAGAAGAAGAAGAAGAAGAAGAAGAAGAAGAAGAAGAAGAAGAAGAAGAAGAAGAAGAAGAAGAAGAAGAAGAAGAAGAAGAAGAAGAAGAAGAAGAAGAAGAAGAAGAAGAAGAAGAAGAAGAAGAAGAAGAAGAAGAAGAAGAAGAAGAAGAAGAAGAAGAAGAAGAAGAAGAAGAAGAAGAAGAAGAAGAAGAAGAAGAAGAAGAAGAAGAAGAAGAAGAAGAAGAAGAAGAAGAAGAAGAAGAAGAAGAAGAAGAAGAAGAAGAAGAAGAAGAAGAAGAAGAAGAAGAAGAAGAAGAAGAAGAAGAAGAAGAAGAAGAAGAAGAAGAAGAAGAAGAAGAAGAAGAAGAAGAAGAAGAAGAAGAAGAAGAAGAAGAAGAAGAAGAAGAAGAAGAAGAAGAAGAAGAAGAAGAAGAAGAAGAAGAAGAAGAAGAAGAAGAAGAAGAAGAAGAAGAACATGAGAATGGATCTTTTTAAATGTTGGTAGAAGAAGAAGAAGAAGAAGAAGAAGAAGAAGAAGAAGAAGAAGAAGAAGAAGACGAAGAAGGGTCAGATAGGAAGAGTCAGGTATATTCTTTGTTGTTGCCGATATGTGCAGAATATAAAATTGCACACATGCATCTTGAAGGGGTCTTAACTTTAACTTGGAAAAATCCCATATCCTTGAAAAATTAAGTTTCCTGAAATTCACCTACACATACATTCCCTTACCATTCTGCTTCAGCTTTGATGTTTGGTCCTATCCCAAAGCTCAACATCAACTTATTGTATATAAAAGAATTATTTTCTGTTGAAGAAAATAAGGACACAAAAAACTAGTTCACACACAAGGATATCGAAGAGAGACAAAAAAAAAACAAACCAACAAAAAATGAGCTAGAGTATATATACAGTTAGTATTTGAGTTGAGGTTTAAAATTGAATGTTTTTTTCTTTTTTTTGTTTTTCCTAGTGTTTGTCGTTCGTCCTTCATTGGTATCATTTATCAATTATTTACAGTGACGAAGAGTAATGGTTTTTTGGGGAGTGTAGTTGGATTTGTCCAACAATATGTATAGAATATAAATCTTCCAATGTCATTTTGTGATTCGTATGTTTGGATGGGTGGGTATGGGTATGTGAGTGTGTGGGCGTAAGAGAACCTATATCACGTGTGGGTGTATCTACCAACTGTTAATAGACCTATGTACATTATTTTTTGTTTTGTTTTTGTTTTCCCAGCAAACTGTATACAAACCTGCCTTGTAGAATTACGTGCTGGTTGTTGACCTATTGGGGGTGATATACGAAAAAAAAAAAAAAAAAACATGTTCCTACTAATATAATGTGTCCTTTGGGGACACTAGCAAATATACACTCCTTCCCCTCTCCGGTCCCTATACAATTCCCATTCCAGAAAAAAAAGGATCAAAGGGAAAAATTGGTTCTTAATTTAATTTTTCCTTCCTTCATCTTTTTTTTTATTTTTTTTTTTTTATTTTTTCAGTTGTATTTTTATTCGGTTCTGTGATTTTATCAGATTCAATATTTATCGTGATTTAGGTCTGAATTATTAATGAGCTATCAAAAATGATTGGTTGTCAAAGCATGTCAACACTCAAACGAAGATAATGTGACATTAATGATAAAATATAGGGGTGCTAAATAAAACAAAAAAAAAAATACAACAACAACAAAAAAAAACGATTATATTATAATGATGTATGAAATAGTTAAAGTGTTTTCAACTAAGCCCGTAGAAATTTGTAGATAATAATATGTAAATCGTTGAACATTTCATCAGATAGGCAGAATTTTCAAAAAGGTTGTCATGTAATCATATACATAAACAAATGGGAAATTAAGTATCTGGTTTCAAAAACATTACTTTGTTGTGCAGTTATGTGGTTTATTAGAATTGAGTTAGTGGGTTTGCGTGAAGGACTCAAATTTAAAATAACTACTTAGGTTTGGCAAAACCAAATGTGGTAAAACGCATTGGCTTAAATTATATAGCCAAAATTCAATGATAAAAAAAGTTTGAATGCTAAAGTTGTTTTTGTTTTTCTTTTGTAGGCAATTGTAGACTTACTTAACTTATATTAAATAAATAAATATATTCATTGCTGGTTGATATTTTTTAACACATCAATTTTGATTTTTAAAAGATTTAAAAAAAAAACAAAAATTGAAATATTTGAAAAAAAAATTTTGAAAACTGATTTTTTTAACATTATTTGTTACTGATGTCTTAATTTTAATTTTTATTTCTTATAACACACCCAGTGATGAAAAACCCTCGCAGTAGATCTGCTGAGTAAAACTTAGGGTGTGTTTAAAACTCTTTAGATTAATTAATTTTTCTTTTGCTTAGTTTTTAAATTTTATAAATTTTAAATTTAAAAAACTGCTTTTTTGATTTTAAATTGCATTTATCTTCTAAATAATAAAAAAAGATGCAAAAATAAGTCAGATTTCACAATTTGGAAAAACTCGTATTTTAAAAAATTTAGGACAAGAAAATCATATTTTCTTGAAAAATTTAAAAGTAAGTTAGTTTAACGGCTATTTAATAAACAATTGAGTAGGTACAATGCGGTCTCGAATGCGGTTTGGCATGGAATTGAACAACTTTTTCAAATAATTTTCATTAGTTTCGTTGTACCGAACTTCTCCCAATCACCGACTTTATCTCAATGATGGTTTTTAGACGTTTTTCTTTTATTTTTTTCCCCATTTGCTGCCAACAGTTCTCAATCGGATTCAGGTCCGGACTGTTTCCTGGCCATGGAAGTGACGAAATCCCAAGAGAATTTTTGTGATTTCTTACCTAAAAATAAAGAACTCATCAATGTTTCTAAAATGGAGCTGAATCATCTTGGAAAATAAAATTTCCGGAATGCTCGGAGAATTGCTCCAATGTTGGCAAAACACCTTCATTTATGATTTTAATGTATTTTGCAGCATTCGCAGTACCTTCAATCATAATAATGGCCCCAACACTAAACATTGTAATTGCTCCCTATACCATCACATGGGGAGAATGTTTTACAGTAGGTAAAATATTTTTATCCGAAAACCTTTCTCCATTGGTTGTGGCAGGCCATCGGGTCCGAATTTAAATTTGGATTCATCCGAAAAAATAACATGTCCCTAATCATTTCCAGTCTTTGTTTTTTTCATTCTGCAACTAAGCAGAGGTTTTTATGCAGGTCGTCGTGCCTTTAATCCCATGTTATTGAGGTGTCTTTGAATGGTTCTGTCACTTATTTTTTTCCAGTTTGTGATTGAAAAGTTTTATTAATGTCACCAGCATGATGAAATCGGTTCCGGTTTGAAAGTCGGTGAATAAGATGCTTTTCTCTTGATGTTATGGACTTAGGCCTTCCACTTCCTGTTTTCTTCCAAATTGAACCATCAGACTGGCAATTCTTAAGGACATTACGCACACTCCAGTCATTGGTACCAACCCGACGTGCTATTTTTTTATTGGAAATATTTAGCTCATGTAATGCTACTATTTGAGATTTTCTTTATGAATTTTTATTATAAAGCTTGTTGACTACTTATTAGTCAAAGCAAATGAAAAACTAGTAAAAGAAAAAAAAATTGTATGAAAGGTAGAATTTTACTGTTAAACACAAAAATTTTGAAAATAGATTTGTCCGAGGGTTTTTTGTCGTTGTATGTAGATTAAATTATTACTGATACACTTTAAAAAATTTAATAAAAATTGGCCGTGCCGTTTTCGAGAATTTCAAGCTTTTTTATTTTTCGAAAGTAGTATTAACTTTTGTTCAAATTATTAAAAACCTGTTTTGTACAAATTTCAAAAATATGTCTAACTGTTTTTAAAATATTTATTTTTCACAAAAAAAAAATTGATTGAGATGAGATGAACTGTTTCTGACAAAATCGAAAATCATAAAAATGATTCGGTATCTCCCAAATTTTGGAATTTTTTTTGTTATAAGTGAGCTAATATCTATTTAAATTTATTGAATATTTTTCAAAAAAAAAAAACAGTTAGAGCCATTTTCGAGAAGAATCTGATTTTCTTAAAAAGCCAAAAAAAAAAAAAAACAATCGCAGGCCTTAAAAAAATATAAAAAAGAAGGGTTGGAGATACGTCCCGAAAAACACTATGCACCAAAAGATAAGGCTGTAGCTCGGCGAACAGAAGGACAGACAGAATTGCCAGAGTCACTTTTATTGGATTCCCTCTATCATATAGTGATGTCAAGTTTGATCAAAATCTAGAAAATTGAAAACTTGAAACAATAGTCGCCAAAAAAATTTAAAAAAAAACCGAATTTGTATTTTTTAACTTAAAAGTTTTATTTTTTTGTTATGAAAAAATCGGTCGGCAAATTTTATAATGTTACTGTTTGGGAAAGTAAGTCATGCCAATGAAGCTTTTCATGAAATTCAATTGGAGTAAATCCTAAAAAAAAAATAAGCCCCAGTTCAAAATTAAGGTAATTTTTAGGACCTGCTTATGACGTCAAAATAAAGCACTCAACCAAATTTCAGATTTGTTCGAATTTTTTCGAAGTAAAATATTATTGCGTTCCGATTTTAAAAGAAAATAAATATCTTCATGATTTATTAATTTATATAATGTCCTTAATCAATGGATACCTATGAACTTCCTTGTATTCGGCATAAAGAGCATCTCAAGTAAAAAAAAGCGTAAATTCTCTGAACCTTTTATTGAATACTCGAGTGTATAGAATAACACCATACAAACAAAAAATAAAATCCATTGTTTTTAAATAAATAATTCAATGTTTTTCTATCAAAATCTTCTTTTTTTTCAAATTTTAAAAGGGCACTCAATTCGATGAAAGTAAAAGAAAAAAAAAGGAGAGAACAATGTTCACAAATCAATTACACATCCAATATCTGTGTGTATCTCACATGTCCTTGGTCCTCGTAAATAAACCATCTATTTATATTTTTTTTTGTTCCTGTTTGACTTTTAAAAATTGAGATTTCTCATAATTTCTTTCTTTTTCTTTTTTTTTTGTATATCCTTTCATTGGTGTTTGCATAATTCAAAAAAAAAAAAAAAATTCAACAAGGGTCGTTTTTCTTTCATCGAAAAAAATTTAACTTAATCAAAAATTCAATAAAAAAAAGAAGATCTTCTTTTTTTTGTTGCAAGGATATGATGGGGTGATTTTATCTATTCCGCCCAATCCATATTAACTACATACACATGATGGCCTCACTCAAACTGATTTATATATTTTACCATCCTTTTTCTTCTTTTTTTTTAAATCAATTTTTACTTATTTGTTGGAAAAGTTTGCTGCAATCGATGGTATTACATACAACATATATTACATCCCGCACCTGAGAATCCTCTCTACCTCCTGAATTCGAGCCTTGAAATATTAAGTCCTATTTTAAAAATTGAATAAATTCGCAGAGTCGACGTTATCGGTCCTGTTCTTCATATAATACAAACATGTATGTAGCTGTAGCTGTAGCACTTCCCAATTCCTCACTTTACCAACATTTCTTCAGGCAATATTATATATAGGATGTTGGCTGACCGAAAAGTTTCGAAGGACCTTTCTTTTTGATTTTGGCGTATCGTTCCTCCAGATTTCCATACTGACATTGATAAATGAAAAATTAATCGAATTTCGTACACCTTGAACACAAATTCTCGTTCTTCTTCCCATCATATATAGCAACCAATAAATAAATGCCATCAAGATTTTATACATATAGCAACAACAATCCTGAAGGTGCTCCTTCGGCATTCGGCAGTTTTCTACGAGGATTCATGAAAAACTTTACCTTTACAGTTTTTTTTTTTGATTTTTTTTTTGAATGAAAATTGATCGAAATACACTCAACTTGCGGAGTAAGGACGAGAATTTGATATGGTCCACCAAATAATGCCCAACCATTTGTTTGCTACCACTATATCCAGTTCATTGGAGGACGATGTCTGTGTTTATTATTATCCTGCCAAAACATGCTAAATACGATTTTTATCTTTGAAAAATGACACATGGTAGTGGCAGCAATGAATATATAATAAGGTAACTTTTTGGAAAAAGAGTGTAGATGTAGTTGGGTGCGTGGTAAATTCCTGTTCGTTTGTTATTTATTTGTTGGTGGGGTTTGACACCCCACCTGACCCCTTTTTCTACGCCTAAATAACATGTCCTTAGTTGTGATTTTTTTTTTATTGTGTTCTTCTATACATCACCACATAAGATTATATTGGATTTTTTCTTATATGGAGGGAGAAAGGTTTTAGCGAGAATTTGCTGAATATTATTTATTTTTTTTTTTTTTGTTTAGGCCAACTTTTATCCAAAAGCTGAATAAATAAAATACCTCTTTTGTTCTGATTTTCGTTTGCTTTGTATAATGTAGGGGCGTAAGAGTGGGTGGTTGGGGGGGGGAGAAAATGAAAAGGTGTTAAGTTTAGTCAGGTAAACAAAAAATACTATATACATAAAGAATGTCTTTCTTATAATAAATGTTTAAATGTATGTAAAGGTTTGTATAAAAAAGCCTGGCTGTCAAGACATAAGAATAATACATTTAACGGAAGAGGATTAATAGCAATTTGTTTTGGTGTCTAATGCGCCGCAAAAGGAATACTAAATAAAGAGAATTCTTTGGATACGCTTTGTTTTCATTTAAGGAATTAAGTTAAAGTTGTCATTTTGGGGATTTGTGTTATAATTTGGCTCATGGCATATGATTTCATATAGAGATTACATAATAAGACTGTTCAGATGTTCAAACGGTATTTTTTTTTTTTTTATTTGTACTTGATTTGATGAGAACAATAAAAATCTTCGAACCTTACACAGGTAAAAAAAAATTATTGAAAGTCGTAAAGAATTTTTACAAAGTAGGTATTACTTAAAAAGAAAAAATCGCCATATATGGGAAATAAGGAGGCGAATGTTGTTTTTAGAGTGTGCGATGTTTTCGAGGTTCTGGGCTTATGCAATAGCGACTTTACATATCCCCATAGAAAATAGTTGGCGACGTTAAATCGCACGATCTTGGAGGACACTTCACCTGTCCGTAATGTGACACTACGCGGTTACCAAACGTTTCTTTCAATAAATCAATTCTGGCATGAACTGTTTGACATGTTGCGCCATCTGGTTGAAACCCCAGTTTCTGCACATCATGGTTGTTCAATTGAGGAACGAAAAAGTCAGTAATCATGGCTCCATAGCGGTCACCGTTGACTGTGACGTTCTGGCCAGCATCGTGATTCCACCAGCCCATAAAGCACACCAAACAGTCGGTTTTTCTAAAGGGTGTCCCAGCAAGAATGCAAGATTTGAATTTTAAATAAAATGCAGATATTTAAAAAAAATCGCGAATTTTTTATTTTATCGTAAAGTAGACAGGATGAAGTTATGTATGGAACAACACATCGGGCAGATGGCTGTCGCATTTGGGGCGAGCAAAATCCTTGAGTGATTCACGAGAAGCAAATGCATCCTCAACGTGTCACTGTGTGTTGTGGATATTGGGCTGAAGGAGTCATTGGACGTTTTTTATGAAAATAAGTCAGGTCAAGCGCAAACAGTCAATGGTGTTCGGTATCGTGAAATGATATAACCAATTTTTTCGTGACTAGAATTGAAGAAATGGGTGTGGAGGGGATGTGGTTTCAACAAGACGGCGCCACATCTCATACAGCCAGAGAAACAATTCAATTGCTGCATCAGTCATTTCCCGGTCGTGTTATATTGCGTTTTGGAGACCAGAATTGGCCTCCTAGATCGTGCGATTTAACACCATTGGACTTTTTTCTTTGGATTTTTTTGAAGTCGATGGATGAAGACGACGGCTCAAGCCTTAAAAGAGGAAATTAGACGCTGCATTAACGCTACAAAACGGTCATTGAAAATTTCATTAAAAGATCGTGTATATGCCAGCGGCGGCCATCTGCCCGATGTGTTGTTCCATACATAACCTAATCCTGTCTTCTTTACGATATAATAAAGAATCGCGATTTTTTTATAAATCTGCGTTTTATTTAAAATTTAAATCTTGCGTTCTTGTTGAGACACCCTTTATATGTACCGGTATCTCAACATGCACTTGACGACTACCGATTTAAAGGGAGTCGACTGTATGAATTTTTAATTTACTTGCAAAAGACTTTAAATTTCGATAAAATGTTATGGGTACTAGTAGCAGCACAACTGATCATATATATACGACAGATAACAGTTTTAAATTGACTCTTTATTGGTTACAGTACAGCTCCTATATAACGTTTGCTTGATTTTTTTTTATTAAGTCATAAAAAAAATAATATTTATTAAATAAAAAATTAATAACGTAATTTTATTTTTATATGCATCGGTTGACACTGGACAGCAATGTCGTTTTAAGCTTATCACTTCTTCCTTTTGTAAAGATGACCTTTTCATACCTTCATCAAGCTATACCTAGTGGATGACAAATAAAATTTAATGCAAAAAAAAAATAAACGCTTTAATATTTTTTTTTTCTGATTGACAGGGGATACACAAAAAAACTCCTCTGTTTTCAATATAATCAATCTTGCGACAGGAAATGTTCTGGGTACAGATAAGATATAAATATGTACCTACATCAATCCTTTATTTTCAAAAAAAAAAAATTAGGAAAACTTTCGTTTCGCGTTAATTGAAAATTAGAATTTAATTAACTTATCATAACAAAATTAAAATTGCTATAACGAGGGAGGGATATTCAATTATGTATACAGGTTTATCTATGCATAATTTATATCTATCTTTATTTTTTTAATGTATGCTTAATCGGCTACTAATTAAATTATCTTCTCTTCCAATTTCCTATCGCATTTTTGATTAACGTGTTTTTTTTTGCTAACGCGATATACCTAACCTACCTACCTACAAAATATATTGAAAAATGAAATAAATGTAGCAAAAGTTAATCGCGTTTATTACGCTTGTGTTACCTTAAAATTAATTTTCCTTCCGCCAAAAGATATAAAATATATTTTATTACATTATTCCGTTGATACATCATGAAAAAAAAACACCACGCCATCGGCATAGAATGGGAGGCTTATAGGAGCAACAACAAAAAAAAAGGGTTTTTTTCCCGTCCGTCATCATCGGCCATCCGAACGCGATAACATCAATTTTATATGGCAACAAAATCTAGGGACAATGAAAACAGCACATTTTTTTTTCTCTAAGAAAATCTCAAAATCCGGATGTATTTTTTTTTTTTAATAAATTTTATTGAAAACCTCTCAGAGAATTCGACTCGAATGGAAAATGACCCCAATAAACAAAAGATGATATTTTTTTTTTTTTTTTATTATTTTCTTTGCAGGAAATGTATTCAGATGAAAAATTGAATGACATCCTGTCCCCATAGGAAGAACAAATTTTTTTTTAGGTATACTTTTCTAAATTGTGATAAAAGAGGTCAATAATATTTAAGTCATTGACGACCGACGACGATGTGGGCGAAAATATCCAAACAAATCAACGTGGATATTAAATTCTGAAAGAAAAAAAAATATATAATTGTATATTTTTGTGTTTACTAACAAGAACATAGGCAATAAAACCAAAGAAAAATAATAACACTGCTGATAAAGTTTAAAAAAGGTTATAAAATATAAAAATAGGGTAAGGTTCTTGTTGTTGTTCGTTGTCGTTCAAATAAACTACCCTGCAGCGGAATTTGAAATATTTGTTCAATTTTTTTTTTTTCTAACTCAGAGTTTATTTGTGACGTTAATATTTTTTTGTTATTGTATTCGTCCTTTTGGATGATGTGATTTTGTTTGTTTTTGAAAAATTCGCTAAGACAATATAGATATTTCGAAGGCTTGTTTGGGAAGGTATTTTTGGAAAAATATTTACACGTTGATTTGTTTCACACACAAGAGCTTCCAGACATTCTGAGAGTTTTTGTCTAGGCAAGACAGAATAATATTTATTTTTCTTAGAATTCAAAATGATTGTTTGTTGTTCAGCGAAGTGTTTTCTTGAAGTTCTTAAAATGCCGGAAAAAAGTGAAACAAAAGAAAAACAAAGAGATCTTAAAATTAAACAATTTTTACCTGGAAAGGAATAAGTCGTGATTTTTTAAGAACTCCAAGAAAATATATATATTCCATCCAAGAGTTGAATAGCTACTTGTGGAAAAATATGTTCACGAATGTATAACACATACAAAGCTACCCTTGTTATAGAAAAGATAAGAAATTAAGAAAAACATAAAAATATGTCATTTTAAGGAAGATTGTTTAAAAAAAAAAATTCTTATATATATGAAATACCATTTCAGTCAAAAGAACCAGCCTCATAAAAATTTCACTGAAAACTTTAAAATAATTTTTTTCACAAAATCAAAAACACGATTTAAAAAAAAAGAAATTTGACTCAATATTTCTATTTTGCAATTGCAACAGAAAAAAAATGTCACTGAAATTATTGAGGGTGTTTTTAAAAAAATAAGTTCCTTGCATTCTTTGAATTTTTTTTGCATTTTTTTTAAATCTTTCAATACTTTGAGTTTTTGTATTCTATTTGAACGCAAAAGAATTCGAACAATTCAAAAGAACACAAAAAAAATCGAAGAATTCAAAAGAATTGAAAAATTCGAAAAGAATGCATGTAATCTCAAAAGATTGTTGTCAGTTGATTGCAATCTTTGATTTGATCAAGGGATTGTTTCAAACAAAAATAAAGGTAAGTTTAAAAATAAATTTTTTGAATTTTGTTTTTTGTTAAAATGGTAATTTTTGTACAGAAAAAGTTTTGTCAGAAAAAAAAACTAAATTGTGTGGTTAAATTTTCAAAAAAATCCTAAATATTTTTTACTAGCCCTTGAATGCAGATTCTTAAGTAAAAAAAATTAATTACTTCTTCTTAAGTGTCATTTCTTTAATGAATTATACTGACTTTGAGTGGGCCTTAGGTTTTGTAACGAAATTTGAGTTAGTTCATGACTCAGACCCCGAAACCAAACACTGTATTGAAAAATCCAATAAAAACTGAAAAGGCTTTCCTCAAAAATTGAAATATCCTTACAAATCATACCTCATTGAGTTTTAACTAAGCTAACATCTATTGAGATTTTTTACAGTCTATTCTTGCTTCATAATTTTTACTTGCGACCATAGGTACTATAGGGCAAGTTTTGGATTCGTTCAAAAAATCGAACTCGAGATATTAATCAGACCTAACATAACGATGATAGAGAACGGGAAAAAAGTGGGTCCCGCAATTCTGTCTGTCTGTACCTCGACCTACAGCCTAAACTACTCAAGCGATTTTCTTCAAACTTTTGGACATAAGGTTTTGGAGAGGGAAAATCCAATTTTTTTTAGCTCCAAAAATAACGGTACGAAAACGGCTTTAACGATTTTGATGACATTTTTTAAATCGGGTTTGTCAAGTAATCTTAATAACTTAGTCAAAAAATATTTTTGAAAAAAAAACGTTATTAACGGTACTTGCTTAAATAGAACCGGATTTTTGTTTTTCGGTTTTCTCGTAAACTATTGGACGGATTTCGATGAAAATTTTTAAGGGAGGTCCTATATAATCTTAATAATATTGCATATCAAAATTTTCAAAAAATATTTTTTTTGTATTTAAAAAAAAATAATTTTATTTTTGAAAACTATATTTTGAAAACTAATAAATATTTTTTTTTTAGTTTGGTTTTAAGTGTATGTTATCAAATACTTAAAATGTGTATAATTTTTTTTATAAAAATACTTAAAAAAATTTATGCATTATATAATTCTAATGAATTTGAAGTTTGTTTTTCAAAAATTTGTATTTTAATGATACATAAGATGGTATTTTCATTGTAGGTATAGTTGGGTAATATTCTATTTTTTTTAATTGACTTTAAAACCAAGATGTTATCGCACATAGGAGCAAGTGCGTGCGACCCAGTCGTGCATTTAATTTTTCTGTGACCATAAGGCTCACTGCCTTAGGTCTCTTCTTATCTTTTAAACATATAATAGAAAAATTGTCCTGGCTGTTTATTGCTGTCAAAAAAAACTGCCTTACACAAGAATATGTTGTCTCAACCGTGAATATAGTTTTATAATTTTTTGGAAATATGACATCATGTAGTATTGACATCATATTTCCAAAATGTTTTAATGAAAATGTTAAAAAAATTAGCCATAAATAGTGATAAACGTATGTACACTCAGGCGTATACGCACTTTTCTTATTTTCACCAAACTTACCTTTTAGTAGAAAGTAAAACATTTATAAAAAGCATAATCCTTAAATGAAAACATAAAACATAATTTGAAATAAAAAAAAAAATACTTCAAAAACAAAAAGAATTTGAATAACTAATACATGAATTTACATCTTTTCATTCCATATAATGATATGATCAAAATGATAAAATATGTATAACTCCACACACACCTAAGATATGGGTTTTGAAATTAATAGATATCACCCTCTAGGACACAAAACAAAAATTTTTTATTCAAAAGCTTTTGTTGTTTGTGAAATAAGATGACAAAACCATTCATATACATATTATATATACATTTACATATATGTATCTAGGAACCTCCATACTTTTGTATATTGAAAAAAAAAAGAAAACCAAAAACCAAACCAAATTTAACCATTGAATCAAAGTGAATTGCAGGTTAGATTCGTGTTCCCATAGTTACATGACAAAACTCACGGTATTTGATATGTATTTACGTAGGGACCCAACAGCCATTCATAGAAGGCGATATGGTGGCAATGTTTTTGACATCAACAAAACTTTTCATTCAACAACAAAAATTTCTGTAATCCAAACAGCTCATATATCTGTAGATACGTGAGTACTACTACTACTTGTTCAATAGAAAAACGCAAGCATGGAATGTGGCTATACTCCCATTTCACTTCTTTGACAACGTTTTTAGATTTCCAAGAAAAATTCGATTGACAAGAACTGTTTCTGAAAATATAAAAATATGTAGCTAGTCGCTAGAAAAACAAAGTGTCATAAGTCGAAAATTTAGAAATTTAAAACGAGTTTTGTATAAATTTAGATATTCAAAATTGATTACAAAATTGAACCCAATTTTTTAAAAACTCACTCACTGCGGACTTCATTTCCACTGAAATATAAATAAATGTTCAGCTTTTTTTTTTGTTAAGGCTTTTAGCCACGTCAGTTGTTCCGAAGAAAAACGACAATGGAATTTTTTTTTAAAACATTCAAAGTACAAAAAAAATTTTACATTTTTTTTTAAATTTAAAAATCCTGCTTTGTAGGTAGGTACTAACTCCACAAACAAAATTTAACACTTCAATGTTCAGCCAGGACAAAAAGGGACAACGGATTAATAGTTTAAAATCCTATGAAAAGCTACATCACTTTGAATCAAATATCCGCCGTAAATCTCATTCGAAAGCACTTAAATTTGCAGAAAATTAAACATTCAATCACTCTGCCAAACAATGTACCTATCCTGCACTATCTTTTATTTTTATTTTTTTTACCCACCAATAAATACACACAATTGTTATAAATATATATAAATACCTACAGGATGTATAAAAAATACACAGTCATTTTCCTGCACAATATCGGTCCTAGATAAGCAATTGAGCATAAATCTGAATTTCCACTAATTCAACTTCATTCCGGCATAAATCGCATTGTTAAATGTAAGCACTTTTGTTTGACACAAATAAAAAAGCAATCAAAATGTGGGACATAAAGTAACAACCAAAACCTTCACTAAAAGGACCAGATTGGTGACATATGGGTTGGAAGAATTAAAAAAAAAAAAAAAAAAAAATATCACACAAATCTACGTCCGTCCAGATGTGTGTGGTTGAAAAGAGGGATATATTTTTTTTTTTCAATTTTTTTTCAATTCTTGCGCATGTTACTGTGATATGAAATCGACATCAGATACCATTTAGAAAAGCATTATACTATGAGTGTAGAGTGTGTAGAGGGATGTGCAAAAGTGATATTCTACTTCACATTTATATGGAGCCCTAGATAGCCTGTGCCCCGGCCAGGCCGGGATCCTGGTTATTTTTACTCATATTCAAGAGGAGATATATATATTTTATTGTGAACAATTCTCGTTTTTCACCCCATCCATCGCCATCATCATCATCATCATCATCATCATCATCATCAGCAGTAACATCATCGTGTGCACATCACATTTGCAATTCTACATTCATACACTTATAGGTACCCCACCCCACCCACTCAATTTAGATCATCCTTTGAAAGCTATAAAAGTAAACAATTTTCTATCCTGTATTTAGGTTGCAAATAAAATAAAAAGAATAAAAATAAAAAAACCAAACCATTAAGCAAATCTGCCAAAGAATTACGCCGCAACGCTCTCGCAAACAATGGAATCCTTATTTTATTTTGCATCAGGTTCTGAGACCGGAATTGGAAATACAACGAAGTGGGAATGTGGAATGTGATGTGTGATATGGGAGAGGTGTATAAACGGCCGGATTTAAAATTTGAAATAATCAAGACGCCATTTTTAAAAACAATACTCGTGGTAAGTTGAAAAAAGCAAGAACAGGCGTTAACGCCGCACAATATGCCTGGTGGTACAGCAAGAAAACATTTTGAATTTTGGAAATAAACTTTAGAATTTAAAATTTTGAAAAAAATTATTTATTTTTAAATTTTAAGTTCAAAAAATAATTTTCAAAAATATCTATATTGATTTTTGAAGTACTTTTCAATGACCAAAAAATTGCTAAAATAAGCCAAAAAAGTTGTTCCAACTCAAAACTTTTTTTTAAAAAATCATTAGAATTTTTTTTTCAAATAATTTTTTGTTTGGGTATCATTGTAAGATTTCGTAGTATAAACAAAAATACTATGCAGGTTCTTAAATTTTTCAAAATCTGTTATTCGTTGGTAGGGTTATTTTAATATTGTTCAGTTGAGATATCCAAATTTATTTTTAAAACGAAGTCATCTGGTGGAATATAGTTGCACTAGAAAATGAATAATCGGTAAAAAAAGAAACATTTTGAAGAATGACTTTATAAAATTTACATTTTTTTGCTGACATTTTTACTATTTTTATTTTTTGACAAATCACCTGAAGTCTACTAAACACGAAATGTTATAAAGAATTCGTATAAAAATTAAAGTAAAAAAAAAATCATTAAACAAAAGAAATTAGATGAACTTTCAAGGCTAGATTTTTCAAAAAGTTTATATGTAAACTTTAAAATCTACTCCCACGTTTTTCAAGTTCTTTTCATTCCATGTAAAATGAGGTAAATATCTGTTTTCAACTTCAATTTTACAATAACCTTGCAATTCCTGAGTTTGGAGAAATTTAGCCAAAAAAAATTAAAAAAGAGGCCTGACGTTTTTCAACTTAAAATATTTATCTTTGACTTTACAATTCTTGTAACCTCTTTCCCAATTTCACTTCCCTTCTAAAATTTTGTTTGTAATAACGGTTTTTGGAAAATCTATTTCGGTCGAATAATTTAAACTGCTTACAATTTTCAATTTGTCAATTTTTTTTTGGAATTTTATTTTTACAATTTTGTCTCTAATTTTTTTTTGGTAAAATGGTGATGATATTTCCACTTTTTTGTTGGTAAAAAATATGTTTTTGAACAATTTTTTTTCGCATTTTCTTTTTCAATTATTATTTGAAAATTGTTCGTACCACTTTACTTTTTGCATAAAGAGTTTTCTTTAAGAGTTTCTTTTCACCAATTTTTTTTACTTTTGGCCTTTTTAGCAAGTTTTTTTTTACGAAATTTCTTTTGGTATATTTTTTGAAAGAATTTATTAAAATTTTGAAAAAAAAAATATTTCTTTTCCCAATAATTTTCTTTTGACAAATTTTTGAAATTTTTATTTTTGTTGTTTGAAAATTCCTTGGAATCCCCAATACAATTTAAATAAAAAAAAAAAAAAATGCACGACTGGGTCGCACGTACTATGTGCGACATATTATTGGTTTTAAGGTCTATTATAGTCACAAATAAAAATATGAAAAAGCTTGAAATTCATTATTTGAATTGATAAAATAGGCCAAAAAAGAAATTTAATCTTCAAACTAAGGAGGCCTGCTTATGTATCATAAAAATACAAATTTTTGAAAAAAAAAATTCAAAAACCGTTAGACCTGTTTTTTCAAAAAATGATTTTTTTATAATATATAATTTTTTATGTATTTTTATAAAAAAATGGTATGCACATTTTTAACATAAACTTAAAACCAAAAAAAAAAAATATTTATATATTAGTTTTTAAAATATTGAGTTTTCAAAATAAAATTGATATGCAATATTATTAAGATTATAAAGGACCTACATTAGAAAAAATTTCATCGAAATCCGTCCCATAGTTAACGAGAAAACCAAAAATCCGGTTCTATGGCAACTAACGTTAATAAAGGTTTTTTCAAAAAATTTTTTGACTAAATTATTGAGGTTACTTGACAAACCTGATCATTTTTGAGATAAAAATGTGTTGTCTAAGAGGTACTATGACAGGTACCGTTATATTGGGAGCTAAAAAAATTTCGATAGAGGGGACTCTAGGCAATCTCCCCAAAACCTTATGTCCAAAGTTAGAAGAAAATCGCTTCATAAGTTTAGGCCTGTAGGTCGAGGTATTTTTTGCACGAATTCAAAACTTGTCTTATAGTATAAGTACCTATAGTCACAAGTACAATTTGTTCGGGGCCCAACAAATTTCCAGCATCAAATCCGCCCGAAGAAATTTCCTTTGTTAAAACAGGAAAGAGTAAGAGCGTCTTTTGTAATCATAATCCTATAATCGCATATTAGAAAAAAATTCAATAATATTCCCTTTACTTTATTTTTTTTTATTTAAATTATTATGTATAAGGAAAGGTACGTATACGTATAAAGCATCAATTTTATATTTAACCTTCAACTGCTTTATTTATTGTTCTTTGAAGTCTATATATGTATATGAGCCTTGTATTATTTTCTTTTCGATTTTTCTACACCTCCCTACGAATGAAAATTTACATCTTACATAAATCGGTTGGGTACGTTCTTCCTCTCTCACATTAGGGATTCCTTATTTCCACCAGAAATATGTCGTTGTCTATGACCGCGACATAATAAATGGCACAATTTACCCAGGATATAAACATAAAAATACATTTCGTTTAGAAAACCGTTCTCAAAGTTATACCATATGACGTTGGTTTAACCTCAAAACCAATGAAGAATAATAAACTATGTGGGAGAGAAAAAAAAATGAAATGATGTAGACAGGGTAGGAGGGGGTATAGGTATTTACCCACAAGAGATGCCAGGTTTACTAATCGTTAAGCCTTCTTAAATGGGTGAAAAGTATATTATTTTTTTATCGTTTTGTATTTTTTTTTGTAAGGATGTTTAAAGAAGTGAGAAATTAGGGTTCCCTAAAGTGGCTTATAATTTCATTAAAAAAAAAAAAAAAAACAGCAAGAAAGTTCAACACGTGCAAGATAAACTCAAATAAATTAACGTTGATAAATTGTTGCGGTAGGTGTCTTGATATTTTAAAGAAGAAACATTTTGTTAAATATTTACGTTAATGGCCTATGGTAATAAAGATAAGTTTGTAATTAATAGAGGTAGGTAAGGTACCTATAACATTGGTATTGTTTACACAGGATTTTGGAAAAAAAAAAATATTACTGTGGTTAACTTTCACATTAAAATCACAATCGATTGAAGATTGTACCTTGAAAACAAAGCTTTCGATAGATTTATTGTCATTACAACATTTTTACAAAAAAAATATGGTTTCTTAATTAGAATTTTTGTATTTACTTAACAAAGCTGGACGGCTGTAAATTTTAGTTGACTTAGGAGCTTGAAATTTCACATGTTGCCTATTTTTTTTTTCTATATGGAAAGTTTGAAAAAAATTCTACTTTTATGAAAAAATCATAAATTAAGATTTGTTGTTTTAGAATCTAGAATAAAGAAGATTTAAAGTTTTTCATCAGCAATGTTAAGCATTTTTTTTATAGTTAATAAAGTATCTTGCTGACCATATTCAAAGGTTCTCTTTTCGATAAAATAAAATAAATTTTAAAAAACTACCAATAACGTATCACAAATTAAAAAAAACTGAATCTTCAAAATCTTAATCTTATTCAAAATTAAAATCATATATGAATTAAAAAAAAAAACACCCCTTTTTGGAATGTTGGAATTTTTTAAAAATTGTTCTTATATTTTTTTTTTTTTGAAAAATCGAAAAAACTTTTTCAATTCTTTTGTATGAAAAATAATTAAAATTTGCATAGTGGACAGTAAGATAATGAAAAAGCAGAGTAGCTGTTTATGAGAGGCACCTACTTAGGTAATATAAAATAGACATTTTTTTTTTTTATACCGTTAACTCACTGTTTGGGGACACTTACATACATAGCTACGTTGTTCCGCTAAGGGTACAGCTTTTTTATGAAAATAATTTTGCGGATTCCAAAGCAATATCAAACTGAAAGGTTTTTCAGCAACTAAAAAATACATCGTGCTAAATATCGAAAGTCAAATCATTTCGTAAAAAATGTAAGTATATAAAAAAAAACCTACAGCAATAATTAAAAAAAAAAATTATTGCTGTAGGTTAATTTCAAATAAATAAATTTGTCGAAATTCATGGAGCTCTGTCTTCGAGCTTTTTTTTCAACTGTATTTTAACGTTTTTATGGTAGGTTCCAAAAAACTGCCTGCCAAAATACAAAAAATAGCCGTTTGATTGATTTTTTTTTTTTTTTGAAATTCGAAAAATATTTTATTCAAAGTTTTATTACATATTGTTATAAGATATTTATAATTTTTTGTTTTGCAAAAGAAAATCACAATAAACGGATTTTGAAGTGTATGAGAAAAACATTAAGAAAAATGTTTTAAAAAAAATTAACTCTCCAACTCAGTTTTAAGATTTTTTTTTTAATTTACCGGATGTAAAATTAAACAATTTTCTGTTTCCAAATACAAAAATTGGAATTTTTAAAAGATTCGATGATTTGATTTACATAAATATTTAAATACGATTTCGAAATAATAATATTTCATTTTGATTTAAAAAAATTTCATCTTCGGCACTATAAGTTCCCATAAATGTTCCAACTACGTTTTTTATTTTTTCAGTCCATTCATCCTTAGATTTCAAAACGCTAGCTGAAACCCGAAAAAGACAAATGTTCTGATTATTTTTCCTATCAAAAGCCTCTAATTGGTTCACAATAGAAGCATATGACTATAACAGAAATTCAAAAGTCAAACCCCAGAAATGAACTACATAAGTACATACTTGAAATTCTTAAATTTTTTCAAAAACGCTTTCCGTCTTATCTTCTCAGATTATAATTAAATAATTTCAAACAACGATACAAATAAACTTTCTCCCTAAATAAATCAAGTTCCTCCATCACTTATAAGTACAAGTTGAGGTCATTAAAACAAAAATTATAATAATTACTTTTTTTCATATAAGGAAGCCAGGTACCTACCGTCTACATAAGTATATACCATAATGACATTTTTAAAGTGCCAAAAGCGAGATTCTGAAAAAAAATCACTTCATAGGTAGAGAGGTAGGTTTATTATAGAGCCTCACACATTAACTCGACGATTAAGTGTGCATATCATTTGGCAAATTTGTTTTGGCTTTTGACATTGTTTAACCAGGCTGAACAAAAGAGCACCCGCGCGACAAACGACAACGACAACGACAAAGACGATGACGCGACGGCAATACAGCCAGCTATATACGCCATCATTCTTTTAGTCAACCGTTCGTTCCACGCCCAATTCTCACATTGTCACTATTATACGGTGTGAATTTATGGAGGCGGCATTTTCACACCCGACAGAAATAAAGTCAAAAGACTACAGAAGAGCGCAAGGATATTATTTGGCAGAGACTAAGTATAGTGAAATGTTCTTTCGTCTTTTTTTTTTTTTTTTTAACCTTCTTCACACCAACATTAACCCCCGCCTGCACGTTGCACCCGTTTACCATCATTATTATTATATATGAGTCTTTGACAAGGCAATACTTTAAGACTGCACAATGCACACATGGCATATAGCTATGGTAAGGAAAGGTAAGGTAAGGTAAGGTAAGGTACACATATCCTTCAGTATTATTAAAATTTCATTAAATTGAAAGCAATTAATGTGAAACGTCATCGTCAGGACGATCTCACATGAATGTTTCCCTCTATACCAAAGGAAGTGAAAATTATATAAAACTAGGTAACGGTAAGAATCCTCTTATATATATATCTACCCATCAAGGATATGAGAGGCAAAACAGCACTGACAAAAAGTTAAAATTAAATTAATTTTATATATGATAGTGAAATTTTGCTCTTGTGGAATCGTAAATTAAAATAACTTCATATACTCGTACATATAGGTGGCTGCCTATATAAAGGGAAGGTACATGTTGATCATCGTTGATGTATGTATTATGAAGTTGTTAAGTTTTAGTTTTATTTTTAAGTCTTTTTTAAAGCTTTAGGTACCTACTCGTATTTTGTATCATCAAACTATGTATTTTTAAATTTCAAATGAGATCGTAAGTCTTTAGAAGATGAAAAGGTTTTTTTTTTTTGGTTTAAAGTGCAATTGATTAAATTAAGTGTCCTTTACGGTGCCGTGACATATTTAGGGAAAATGTGTGCGGACTTATGACAGTCAAATAAAGTGAACTATCTAAAAAAGAAAACTTGAATATAGTCCTTAATAATGATTAAAATTTTTAAAAAAGGAAAATTGAAGCGCTTTTTTATGAAAAGAGAATAAATAAGAAGACTCTTCTACATTTTTAAGGTACATCTTCAATTTTTAATTTTGAAATAAAACAAAAAAAAAAGCAATAAGATTACCTCATTGATCTACTTCAGATTTGCTTTGATATCCCATTAAAAGATCGTTACATACATACCTATGTACTCATGAAGAGAAAACTCATTGAAATACGCATAAGTTTTCCCCAGTACTTTGTGAAATCATTGAGAGTTTTATTATTTTTTTTAATTAAAAAGAGATTTTTTTTGTTAATAGTTTAACATTAAATGTTATTTTAATTAAATTATAGAATTTTTTTAGGAGCTTCCATTTTTAGGTCTTTCATATAAAAAAAAAGAATAAAAAAAAGAAAAAAAAAAGAAAAAACTGATATGTATATGTATATATGGGGACACCTCCTATCGGGATATCTTTCAGCGTACAGTCTTTCGGCTTCACGACTTCGACCATTAGCTAAACCGTAGCAGAAATGCATGTCCGTTAATTCTTTTCGGGTGTATTAGCTTGACATCGTTACGTGTTAATGAGTTAATATTCAAATTGGAAATAATTACTAAGCAAAACTGCAATGCCTTTTATTTATCTTGCGTTGCAATTTTCTTTTTTTTTCATTAAAAAAAATGCGGTTTTATTGTCCCTATTGTCCCCATAACAGGTAGAACCCATGGGCTGCGGGCAGGCCAAGGCAAAAATATTGACAGGTCAGTTTTCAGAAGTATCAATGAAAAAAATTTTAATCCAGGGTTATTCCAATACTATTTAATTTTATTACGTTCTCATAAAACTCCAATTAAAAAAAAAAGTAAAAAAACTAAGATTAATGCTAAATAAATAAATAATTAGCACTTAATTACGTAAAATTTTGAAAAAAATGAATTTGAATTTTTTTTTTCAATTTTTTTTTTTTTAATTTTGACTTTGAAAATTAATATTTCAAAAACTATTTCTTATAATAGATTTATTTAAGCACAGAATGAAAGAAAAAGTTATTGGCTTTTCAAAAACGTATCGCACAGCATTTTGAATGAAGCCGTTGATTTTAAATAATTTTTTTCCCATTTTAAGTCAGTTTTTTCGAAAATTGCCCCTCCCGGCTAAACGGAGGGGAATAGACCCCCCTCCAATACGATTTTTTTCTTGTCTCAAAGCAACCAAATTTTGAGAGAAAAAGAAAATTATATGAAAACAAAGAAAATTTAATGCACGACTGGGTCGAACGTTGAAAATCCTCGGAACCGTTTTCGAGGATTTTGAGATTTTTTAGAACGGGTTTTCCTTAATATTTTTATAGCAGGTACCGCTTTTGATATGTTTTAATTGCAATCTTGTGCATTGTCTTATAATAGACCATCCATACTAACACATTGAAAATTTTTATCAAAATTGTGGCTGCTGTTTTCGAGCAATTTTAAATTTTTGAAAACAGTTTTTAACATTTTTAAATAAAGAAAAGAATATTTTTGTTTAAATTATTGAAGTTAGTATTAAAAAAAGATTTTTGACAAATTTTAAAAAATATAGTCGCTTTCAAAATATTTAAATAAAAAAAAATGATTTAAATTTTTTTTTCAAAACTAAATTTATTTAGAGCGAATAATTTTTATAAGCTTTAGATAAAAATTTCATCACAATCAGATGAATTCGGAAAATATCGAAAATCTTAAACATTATTCTATGGGAGCTAACAATATATCTGACATTTTGCAATTTTTTTTGTTAATTAAAGTAAATTTTCCAAGAAATCGAAAAAAATTTTATTTTCCAAAAAGGCCAAAAAAAGTATATGGCAGTTGCACAAAGTAATAATGAAAAATCGTATGAGCGTTGGTTGGATGAAGTGGCGGGAAAAAATATGCCGTCCTGTTCTATAGAAAAGGATTGCTAGTGTCCAGCTCTTACTAACGTTTACAGAATGCACAACAAGCATAAGAGTAAATTAGCGGCAGTTGCCGGCAGTGAACATGCTTCGCATGGAACAATCCAAAACCGGGAGGTCTGTTGAAGTAAACTCGGTGAAACCCACAAGACCACAAGTAGAGCCTTGGTGAGAAACAGTGAAGTTGGAGAGTTGATCCCAGTTTCTCTGATAGCAGTCCCTCGACCAAAACCACCCTTTGAGTCGTAGGTTAATGTAGAAGAAGATACAAATATTGGTAATTCAATTCAATTACATATTTTAATTTGGTTTTTTAAGAAAAAAAAATGTTCATAATGAAATTTAATGCTTTTGCTTTTTTAAAAATTGGACTTTTTTTGTAATATTCTAGAATCTTTGGCCAGTCCGAATATTTCCTACCATTGTTTTTTGGAATCCAAAAGTATTAAAATAGAAACATATCGGGAGAGTATTTAAAAACCAGACAGTCAGAATTTGAAGACCCAGTTAAATATTTTAAAATTACCAGGAAAATGTTAATGTTAAACGTTTTGTATTTATTTTATATGAAACCTTACAAAAATGCTGTCACTCTGCGTAGTCACAGTTTCTATTGAACATTTTGAATAAAATTAAAACACTTCATAATTTCTTCCTAAACCAATATTTCTTTCCCAAGAATATTCTCTAATGAGAAACTGATAGTGCTTCAAAATTGTTATTTTTACAAAGTTAATTGTGTCAGGGATGTGACATTTGCTTCAATTTTTTTTTCTTCTTCACACATGCAATAGCTAGGAGCAGTTTTTTTTTAATTTATGTTCACTATGAATATGAAATAGTGACGTGTATATAATATGTAATAGGGTTTGGTGTGTATGTGGTAATTTTTTTTAGAAAATTTAATTGGATCTTAATTGAATGCTACTTGCAGAAATTTTTATCATAGTCACAGTGCAGTGTGGCATAGTGAACACGCGCACATGTATGGAATATAGATACATAGTAGAAACGGTTATATGGTGTCAGAGTAATTATTTTTGCTAATTGGAAGTTAATGTTAGTTAATTTTTTGTGTCCTTAGGCACTAATGCTAGTTGTAGTTTTTATATACCTACATTTTTATGTTGCACACTTGCGCAGGGCTTGAGAGCAGAATAGTTGGCGTTATTTGTTTGTGCTCTAAAAAAGTCAAGTGATTTCTTTGTTGTTTGGATCTTTGTTAATTTATATCTGTTTTTTTTTTTTTGCAGTTGAGTTTACAATACAATTTTTTTCAGGGCAATGTTATTTCAGTGGTTTTATAAATTTTATTTTTCCTTTAATCAATATTGATTTCTAAGGCTGCATTATTCGTTCTACAATGCTTTTTGGGATTGTGGCAACTCTATTCCAGGAAATTTAGTACATGCGTTTTTTTTTAATTATTCTAAAAAATAATAGTATAGTATTAATTTTTAATTCAATGAATGTAATGTCAAACAAACAAAATTTTTGAGTTTCTAATTGATGACAAAAATTCCAATGTACTCTGCTAACCAACCATTTTCAACCAAATTTCTTTTTTTTCAGAAAAAGGAATCAACGCAAAATATATTTTTATCCCTGTATAATTTTATTCAAATATTTATTTCAAGTATAATACTAAAAAAAAAGGCATTGCTTTTTTAAAAAAATATTTTTTAATATTTTAGAATTTTGAAAAGCAGAATTTTGACCCAATTGGAATATTAGCAACAAATCATTTTCTGATTCTAAATTTTTTGACAATTCACATGAAATGTTTAAAATTCTGTATGTCCTTGAAAAATTACTTAAAATTAATACAAATGTGTAAAATTCTCGCGATATTTTAAATTTACGAAAAATTTTTGGAAAGCACATGAAGTTTTAAATTAAATTAAACTTTTTTAAAATTCTATTGAAATATTTAATAAATATTTTTGAACATTAAAAAATGCATTTAAGGTTTTTAAAAATTTGGAATTTATAAAATTCAGCTAAAATTCATATTATTTACGTGATATTCATCTAAATCACTTTCATACTTTAAAACTCACGAAATTATTTTTTTTTTTTCGAAAACAATAAAACACACCTTTATTCTGAATTTTAGCTAATCCTCTTGCTTTTTTCTCAACCTAATATTGTTATTGGTGTTTCTAGTAGATTTATTCACATTTTTCATTTCAATAAAATAAAATAAAATAAAATAAAATAAAATAAAATAAAATAAAATAAAATAAAATAAAATAAAATAAAATAAAATAAAATAAAATAAAATAAAATAAAATAAAATAAAATAAAATAAAAAAAATTAAATAAAGTAAAATATAAATGAAATGAAAAAAATGTAGCTTATTTGGCTTGATTCAGGAGCTTCTATAATCAAAAAATAGACAAACTTAATTTTTCAAATATTTTGGAACAAGCCCAACATTTTCATCACTAAAATAGTGAAATAGTACTTCAGTAATTTGTGATGTTCAGCATGGCTTCGTCAAAAAAAAGATCTACTGTAACTAATTTATTCAACTTCACGTCATTTTGTTTAAATGCTTTTGAAAAACGTGGACAAGTCGATTGTGTATTTACCGATTTTAGTAAAGCATTTGACAAGTTAGGTCATAAACTCATAATACATTAATTTTAAAGCTAAGCAATCTAGGTTTTAATAACAATTTCTTAAATTGGATCTCATCATATTTAAATAATAGGCTTTACACTATTGTATTTCGTAATGAGTGTTCAAATAAATTTGTTGTCAATTCTGGCGTCCCTTAGGGCAGCCATCTAGGTCCAATTTTATTTATTTTATTTATAAACGACTTGGTTTCAATCATAAAAAACTTCATCTGTTCTTATATACGCTATACGCTTATGACATTAAGCTTTTCAAAAGCATTAAATCTACTTCTGACTGTATTTTTTTTGCAAGAAGACTTATTAGTATTTAGGGAATGGTGCAGTAAAAATCGTCTTGTTTTAAATGTTGACAAGTGTAAAACCATGAGTTTTACACGCAAAAAAAGTCTTTAATTATTCATTTGATTCATGTCCTTTGAGTAAAGTCTCAGTGTTTTCTGACTTAGGAGTTGTTCCTGATCCTAAGTTAACCTTTAATGATCACTTAAACTACATATGTACATAGTTAAAAAAGCTAATATGGTCCTAGGTTTCATAAAAAGATTCGGTCGCAAGTTCCGTAACCCTTATGTTCTTAAGCTTCTTTTTGTTTCACACGTAAGACCCATACTTGAATATAGTTGTGTAGTGTGGAGCCCTTATTACTCCATTCATATAACAAGACTTGAAGCAATTCAGAGAAGGTTTTTGCGTTTCTGCCTTCGTTTTCTTCCATTGTCACATGACAATACACTTCCCCCTTATTCTCAAAGACTCGCTTTAATAAACCTTCCGTCACTCACTAATCATAGGAAGTATTTGCAGTTTTGCTTTATAGTTGGAATTATTAATGGATCAATTTCATATCCATTGGTTCTTGGTCGGTTAAATTTCAATTTTAGTCATACTAGTATAAGACTTCAGCAACCATCATGGTAAATCAAACTATAGTGCAAATAGCCCCCTCAATCAATTGATAACAATATTTAATAAATTTTACTTTTGTATAGATTCTGTAAATGATAACTTAAAATGCATAAAATTCAAAACTGTGTTCTTTAATAGCTTAGAACAATTATTCTAGATTGTAAGTTTTATGTATAAACATTGTTCACGTTAGTATTTAACGAATTGAAATAAATAATAATTTTAGAAAATCCCATAGTACGGAACTTTTGTCTTCGTCAGGTTTATATCTGGTTTCGAATATTGGTTAAGGTTCCAAAGCTTGTCATATCACACTAACTATTATTGCACTCACATATTATAAAATACTTAACTGTTATTTTTTACTGTCAAGGCACTAATTTAATTTTCCATATGGCATTTCACTTGCTGAGACTTAAGGAAAGCATTTAATAATAACTTTACTCGTAAATAATTTCATGCGGCTCAGTTTTTTTTCAAATGTTTTTTTTATTCAATTTTAATGGTTTTCCATAAACCAACTTATTGAAGTACTACGATGCGATACAAATTCAAATATTATGCAAAGCTTTATACGATCCAAATCCACTCATAAGTCTTGAAATAAAATTCCAATTAAAATAAATAATTATTTTAGTCTTATGTTTTTTAAATTCTAGGTATTATTATTCGTATATTTACCTTCCAAATGAATATTTTCAAATACATACATATACACAAAAAATAAAAATTCAACCCAAATCGACTTGAGCCATAAGGAAACAAAAAGAATTTGTGTATTGATTCATTTGATTATAATTCAATTTTCGAAAGTCCTGGTTTTTTTGAATAAATTTTTTTTGCATAAAATTCATCTTAATCATCAGACATAATTTTGTTTGTGGGTCTGATTAATTAATGCAAATAAATTAAAAGGACAATTCCTTGTAGACACTGTGTCAATGTGTGTTCGTGGCTAAAAATATAGATAGAAACATACAAACAAACAGAATTAATTTAAGAAATTTAAATCCCTTCAATATTTAATTGTGTTTCACAGAAAATCACAAAAACAACACCAAAAAAAAAATAAACTTTTCACCAAAAATGAATATAAATAATATTGATTCTTCTCTATAAATAGACAAATGATGGGAATTTTATGATGGTATATGGAGAGGGTTATTTTTCCTTAAAAACAAAAAATTAAAATGATACGCAAAACTTTTCCAAAGAAATTTCCTTTTTGACTTAATTGGTGCGAATTTTTTTTTATTTTGTGCTCCCACATTTTATTGATTTTTCCTTTTTTTTTTTGAATATGAATGTTTATTTTAAAAAGAAACAAATAAATAGCGATATTAATTTTCAAACTACAGCTTCAGCTTTTGTTGTTGGGAAGAGCAAAAAAAAGGAAACAAAATAATAGCAAAGGGAAATATAAAATTTTCCAAATTAATTACTCAGCAAAAAAAAAAAAAAAAATGTTGCAAAAACACGTGTCAGCAGCGCTATGAAATTTGAATGAATGGGAGTTTTTATTTGGCTTTGAAATCTGAATCTGAATTTCATCGATAGTATTGAAATAGAAGTTAATTAAAAAATATTTGAATATCTATCAGGATTTTAAGCTGCAATGATTGAATGTATTTCTTTTTGTGTGTTTTTGTTTTCTTTTTGTTAAAAATTATAACAACAACGAGAATGCAATTTTTTTTTTCTTTTTGTAGATAATAATAATTTATGAGATAAACAGAATTCCAAAGTTGGGGTTTTAGAAGCTACAAAATATTTTCTTAATGTTCTTTAATTAAATTAGCTATGCACTTAAAAAATATCAAATTAAAAAAAAATTATTTTTTTTTATAAGAAAATGTTTAGCCCCAAAGATATGTATGTATCTACGGGATGTTATTGACTCTATTATAAGACATTTGTAATGTATACATAACTTTAAATTAATGTTCAAATAAAACTTTTATTCATACTGTTTGACATACTCTTTTACTAAGCCGTTTAAGTACACAACGAAGTGCAAATTGATACACCTACCAAGTCATTCAGGGGCAGCCAATCAGACCATCATCCCATTTCCCATTAATCAATTAGTGTCCCAGGAATTGTATAACAACTGTCTTAGCTCTAAAAAAATGGGTTTCTTCGTGTAGTGTTGAAAATAAAAATTAATTTTGATTACGGTGCCCCAAATTAAAAAAAAAAAAAATCGAAGAAGAAAAAAACAATACAACTCTACTCACTTTTTTTGTTGCTTAATTTAGAGAAATTAAAAAAAATTGGGAAACATAAATTTTGTGAATAGAATTGTTGTTGTAATTTTTTTTTTCTAAAAATAATTTTTGTCAAAACAAGCGGATTTGGTAAAAAAAATTGTTAACAAAAGAAATGAAAAAATTATCAATTACCTTGATAAGTGAAAAAAAAATATTTCCATAAACAATAAATAGTTGAAAACTGCAAAAAAAAATTTGTAAAAATTTGTAAAAAAAATTGTGGGGGAACAACCAAGTGGAAATATTTTTGAACCGCCTGCAAATTCAGATTCGCATATCAGTGTTTGAGCAAATATATTTTTAATTATGTCTTAAGAGTTTTCCAATTTTTTAAAATAATTTTTTGAATATTATGTAGCCGCATTTGGAAAAAATGTATTTAGAAGATTAAAACGTTTACTCTGAAATCTTGAGAATTAAACATTTTGCGGAAATTTGCACCAGATTCGATTAAAATTTTTAAAAAACTAAAAATTCTAAATACTTCATTTATTTTCAACTTTTTCTAAAAAGAAGTATTTCCAGATAAACTAAAGTATTTCCAGATCCACTCATATTCTAGATTCTACGGGAAAAAAAATGTATTTTCTTGTCTATTTTTTTTTGTATCAAAAACCATTTTCATATCTGAAAAAAAATTGTTTCTGAAAAATGAAATTTTTGAAAGTAAGGGACTTTTCTTTTTTTTCGACAGAATTTTAGGACTCCAAGAATCAAAAATAAATAATAGTAGATTTTTTATATACTAAAAATGAGCTAAAATATTTTAATCATTTTATCGCTTCAGCGTGTTTAAAAATTCATCTGATTCTCAAAAAGTATAGAAGCCTTGTGCAATCGACTCCTGCACTCTTGTTTGTTTTAATAAATCAGTTTAATGTTTCCTTCCACAAAAAAAAATAACACATAAATAATTTATTAATCATATTCTTACATCAGTGTATAAAAAAGTTCAAAGTTCATTTCAAATTCTTCTATGTTAGCCATCATCAAGGATTTATTAACGAAATAAACAGAATTACTAGTATAAACAATCTTGCGTTTCTCTATATACATATAAAGTTGTTAAAACAAAGTTAATTTTGCCTCTCTTCCGTCTCTACTTTGCCCAGGGACTTAAGTTAACAAGATAATCCAACTGTGGGGCTTGGGGCTCATTACAAAAAAAAAATGACTTATACAGCTGCTTTTTCTTTGAACAAAGAAAAATATTTTCTTTTTTTTCAAAGCAAAAAATGGCAAAGAAAAATCAACAATAAAATAAGCTTAAGGCAAAATCAGGAGTAAGTATATTTATATCATGTATGTATATGTGGTGTATATTGGGGTCAGTACTAAGTACACTATGCTCTTATGGTCTTATCTCACTTTTAAGTATAGATTTTACAAATAAACACGTTTATAGTGAAATTTCCAGAATATCTCGATAAATACATTTAGGTACCCTTAAGCCAGTTTAAGAATTACTTTAATAGTTCAGTCAAATTTGGATTTGACATTGCAAACTTTTGTAAAAGGCTAGACTTTGTGTTTTTTTTTTAGATGCGTAGAACTTTAAGTTGGCAACACTTTTTTAACTGGCGGCCATTTTGACAGCTGGTAAGTGATTTGTGTTTAATTTGGTTTGGCATTTCAACGTGAATAGATTGAGGTCTGAACGAAACTACCAAACTGTCAAATTAATTTTGAACGCACCCAAAACAAGATGGCCGTCGATCTTAATTTTCATGACAGAATAAAGGTAGAACTATAATCGTCGAACGTGGTAGGAAGCTAATGTCAAAACCGGACGAAAATAAGCTTTCCGAACACTTAAATGAAGAAGTCAGCCATAATATATGCTTCCACCATTTTGATTTTTGTATCTATCTCTCAATTCACTTAATTCACTTTCGCAGGAGCGGTCGATGAGCGCTCTTGCTATCGATAGCGAAAGTTAACGAAGTGTGTCCCGGGAAATTCACTTGACAATTGACATATACACGTGTGACATAAAAACGAGACTGTCAAAGTGATGACTACTTCGTAGAACTGTCAAACTCAACTAAGATTCAATGTTATTGTTTCGAGAACAAATTTATCGGTAACGAAACTTTAAAGTGAATCTGGCTTTAATCAATCTGATTTATATGGCATTTCAGTAAAATAGAAAAAAACAAGCAATTTCTTGTTAAAATATTTAATTTATTTTAAGAACATGATAGGTAATGTAAATGTTGGTAAGTGTCAACCATATATCCCCAGGTTATCGCACCAACTCCACTACCACCATCACCACCAACACCACATCCCCCTCTCCACGGTGCTGTTGTTGTGCGGTAGCCGTGGTAGGTGAAAATCGGATTTCGGGTTAGATTATGTTTAGAGGTTACTTTCTTCTTATTTCCCTATAAATAAGGACACAAAATGGCTTAACGATTAGAGCCTTCTCGTTCGTCCCCCTTTTTCATATAGTTTTCATTTCAACCCCACATTCAACCGACCCCGACATTTTAAATTTTCGATTCCTCTTCCTTTTCAGCGCTTGGGCTGCCTGGCTGGCTGACTGGTTGGCTGGCTGGGCCTGTGGGTTGGTTTTGCCAAAGACACTCTGCCATGTCCCATTCCAATATGCCATCAAACCCACTTGAAGATTAAAGCTAACGATTCACAATCACCGCAGGAGCTATAAACGACTGCTGGTTTCCGCTCCTGTATACCCGATTTATCCATTGCCGGAAAGCCAATACCTATGTACAAGTACCTACATATTATATAGGGTAGATTTTAAAACCATAGTTGGATAAAAAAAAAAGGAGCAAAGCAGCTGAATCCAAGGCAAATGAATACAGATAGAGTTTGGTCCTGTATATAGAAAGACAAAAAAGGATTCAGGGAAATATTTAGTGAGCTAAATATGTGCGAAAACTGTTTTGGTATTCGCCGTAGGGGATTGTGGGGTGAGCGGGGGATATAGGAGGGTACGGCAAGAAAGGATGAATTTCCACCAATAGTGATAAATTATAACGTTTGTTATTTTTTGTTTTTGTTTAAAAGTCTTGTGAACAAAAAGGAAGAATGAAAATTTTATCAGCTAGTCATTTGCGGGTGGTGCCAGAAACAATGCTGCTGAGTGAAATTAAATATTTTTCACTCGACCCCAAGGAATGATAGCTGAATACATTGTTCGGTATTAGGTATATTCGACACTATATCTACATATCAACCTAACTGTACTTCTTGGTCCTTTTCTCTAACTGTAAAGATTGCTGCTCTTTTAACAATCATCATCATGGTTTTTGTTTTTTTGTTTATCTATCTTTCTCTTTTGAGGATTTCATTTCTTTTTGAAAACTTTTCCTCTTGGGCTATTTTCTATGTCATTTTTGTTTTTTTTTTTTTGCTTTTCCTGGGGCCAGGATGTTCACTGAAAAATTGAATGCTTTTAATTGACTTTATTTGTGAAGGGGAGGGGGTTGAGAATTGGATTGCCTGCAGTTGAACGGCACTCGTTTGTTAAGGAATAAAAAAAAAAAATTGTGGTTTTGGTATTTTTTCGGTGATAAGGCGCCACCTGTCGATAGATGTTCAATTTTATTATTTTGACTCTTTTTGTGGTTTTGTATGTACAATTTTATTTTTTCTTGTTTGTGTTTTTCTTTACAACGACAAACGTAAATAGAAATTTAAATATTTCCCTTAACGAATTCGTCTATATTTAGAAATTCGTTTTTTTTTTTTTTTTTAATTTCTTTTTTGATCTCTTTTCATTTTCTTTATTGTGGTTTTATTTGTTTTGAGGAAGATGGAAATTTTGTGGTTATTTTAATTATAAAAGGGACCTTTGTTGGTTGCTATGGTTTAAAGTTCTTCAATTAATAAAATGAACTGAAGTAAGTTATATGGAAAATCAATACGTTACACAAATTACCTGCTATTCCTGAAATTCTGATAGATAGGTGTTTCAATATTTTTATTTGAAGTTTTAATAAATTCAGAGATATGTTTGGTTTTTTTTGAGAAAGATCAGATCGTTTAAAAAAAACATTGAATTCGGTAAATTTTTATATTTTGCATTTTCAGTGAAAATTATTTTTATTATTGAAATTGGAAATGCTACTTTCAATTGAAATTTAAATTAATTTTGTTTAAGAGCATCTGTATTTAAAATACGTAGGTATTTCTAAATATTGACTATATATGTGGGTGGAATATTTTTATATTAGTCAGATGCCAATAACTTTTTTCAAGAACACCGGTATATAGGCAATACCTCGGCGGTGAAAGTTCTCCTTCAAATGGTCGATCGCGTAGACTAGCGACTTCACAATATTTTGGAGCCTAATTCACGGGTTCGAAATGTGAAACTATGAAGTTGACAAACGTTTCCTTTAATAAATCAATAAATTGTAGCACGAGCTGTGTGACATGTGGATTGTGGAGCCGTCTTGTTGAAACCCCAGCTCCTGCACATCATGGTTGTTCAACTGAGGAACAAAAAAGTGAGTAATCATGGATCTATAGCGTTCACCATTTTCTGTAACGTTCTGGCCAGCATCGTGATTCCACCAGTCCATAAAGCACACCAAACAGTCAGTTTTTCTGGATGTAACGGTGCCTCAACTTACACTTAGTTTTGTTTCTTCTCTCATGAAAATTAGTATCAACGGCCATCTTGTTTTGGGTGAATTCAAAATAAATTTGACAACTTGGTAGCGCTGTTCAGGCGCCAATCTATTCATGTTGAAAGCCAAATCAAATTAAACACAAATCACTTATCAGATGTCAAAATGGCCGCCAGTTAAAAAAGTGTTGCCAACTTGAAATGTCAGCTAATTTTCCTTTTAGTACCAAAATAATCACTAAATTATTTAATTTTTTTTTGCTAGTACTTTTAATGTAGCAAAAGTAAGCCATCAATATCGGCTCGAAACTGGGGCCCGGTCCTGGCCTCTTTCCCCAAGTCTCTCGATCTATCCCGGTCATCCAGTTGCGCACCTCAAGGCGTCCCGGTCTACGCCATCTCTCCAGCGCAAGCATGGTCTACCACGCTGCCGACTACCACAGAACGTACAACAAAGGACTTTCCGAGCCGGTTCCTCTTTGCTCATACGAGCTAGGTGCATTGCCCACCGGAGTCTACCGACCTTAATTTTTGTCACTATGTCTGCTTCAAGGTAGATTGCGTACAATTCATGGTTGAACCGTCTCCGGAAACGTCCTTCGTCACATATGGGGCCAACAATTTTCTTTAAGACTTTTCTCTCGAGCGCGGCTAAGAGGTCGGAATGTCTTTTGCTGAGCACTCTCGGATCCATACGTGAGTAGTGGCATGACCGTCGTCCTGTACAGCAGCAGTTTTGAAGTTATGGTCGGATTTCTGGATTTGAAGAGCTTTGACAGACTGTTATAAGGGTCTGTTGGAATTAAGCAGCCGCCCGCGTATTTCTTCTTCTACATTATTATCGGCTGCTACTATTGACCCAAGGTATTTAAAAGATTGCACCACTTCAAATTCGTGCTCCGCTACCTTCATTGTTTGACCAACTGTTCTTCTAACATTTGACACAGATTGTTCAGTTCTTCCGATGATCTCGATGTCGTCTGCGTAAGCCAGTATCTGGTTTTACCTGTGGACGATGTTCTCTCTTGTTGCCATGCCAGAGTCACCGATTGCTTTCTCCAACGCCAGGTTGAAGAGGAGGCAGGCCAAACCATCCCATTGTCGGAGTCCATTGAGCAAAAATAAGTGCGGTTCCTTGAAAATTCCAAGTTGTATTGATTTTACTAATTTTTTTGGTAACTTTCTTAAATTTTTTAAAATCATTACAAAGCAAGTTGATCTGAAGATCCATGATGCATTTTCCAAATAAAAACCACAGACAGGTTAAGCTAAAGTAGGTACTTTCTGTTGGCCTCATATTTCATTAGCTTATTTAAACAAAATCAACACATTTTTTTGGCAAAAATAAATTGCCAAAAGTTACCATCAAAAAGCATGACCAAACTAAATGACAAACTTATAGCATTAGATCTAGTTGTCCAGTTCAGTCTAACCTCACAAAAGTGCAAAGCAAACTATCCCCAGCCATTAGCAAATTAAACCCATTTCAGTGTTACGAGTGTGACAACAACAACAACAAAAAATTCTAGCTCAAATTTTCCCAGTATCAGGACGAGCATACAAAAATTTATGACAAAAAACTCTTCTATCCTGAAGGGTCCTTTATAGTTTTTTTCCGTTGACTTTTCTGATTATATTATTTTTATTTTTACATAAAGTATCTACAGCTACAACCGTGTGTATTTTTTTATTTAAAACTTCTTCCTCTTTATTGGTCCTTGTTTTTTTCCTTAACGTTTACCTTAACGAATGTTTGACTTTTTTTTTTAACTCGAATCTACAATATACATAAATATATTTATTTAGATCATGCTGTAGATAGTAATTTTAAGCCTTTCAAAGACTGCATTCTGCATTGTGAGTTGTTAGTCCGTCGACGACAACGGGGACGTTTCTGTTTTGTTTATTTTCTGTGCATCACGGTATCAAAAGCTCCCGAGGCATAGACACACCAATTAAGAAAAAAAATCCTTCCTTTAGGGTTCTTTGTACAAACAAATGATATTCTCTACGACTTCCCTGATAAAAATTCTTCATCCTTATTTTTTTTGTAACTCTGTCAGAATTTAACTCTGCAACAATTTTATGTTAGATAGAAAAATAGATAACAATTCGTAATAGGATTTTTTCGTTCTTCTAATTCTTCGTTGAAAGTAAAACAACAACAACAACAAAAAAAAAGTCAAAACTAGCGCCTTCGGATTTGGCACAGCTATAAAGGTGACACACTGCGATTCATATAGGGCTGAGAGGTGGACAAAAAAAAAAGAACCTGCATTTTAAATAAGAAAAAAAAAATTTAATTTAAGATAGCATCACGCAAAACAAAACCATCTCTATATCTGGCAATTAACTTAATTAAAAGATTAAAAAAGGTAAAACTTAAAACGGAAGAATAAAAGCAAGAGCCAAACAAACAAACAAATTAAACAAAGTGGAGCATTTACAAATAATGATAAATTAGGAGGAAAAAAGTAATGTTGAAGTGAAATGGTAAACAACTACTTTTGAGTTTAAATTTTGTGTAAGGCAAAGATTTTTATCTGAGAAATGTTTTGGAATTCGGAATACACCGGGACCAACCTTGGTACCACAGCAAAGAGCCTTCAATAAGGAAATAAAATCTTTACTCGGAAATCGAATTCTAGATCGATTTAAAAAAAAAACTCTCTTGCGGAATGAAATTGAATAAGTTGAATGGCTTAAATTTTTCGAAAAGTACCTGGAATTGGAAAAAATTAGTTCTGAAATGTGTTTGTCTTGCTGGAACTCATCGACAGCTCTACCGATTTTGATGTTTCTTTGTTTGATTGATTTGTATTGAAATCAGTCACGCAAAATAATTCAATGGGAAAACTTTGGGTCGAACCCACAAAATTTTTTGTATAAAAAAAATTGTTGACAAAAAGAAATTTTGCTGAACCAAATGTTCGTCACCAAAGAAAAGAAAATGAACGACTGAGTCGCACAGTCACAAATAAAAATATGAAAAAAACCTGAAATTCATTATTTGAATTGATAAAATAAGCCAAACAAGAAGTTTAATCCTAAAACTGATAATGCCATCTTATGTATCATAAAAATACAGATTTTTGAAAAAAAAATTCAAAAATCGTTAGATCTTTTTTTTTTAAATAATTTTTTTTATATTTACATATGTATATAATTTTTTAAGTATTCTTATAAAAAAAAAAGTTGGTATGCACATTTTTAGTACCTATTTGATAACGTACACTTAAAATCAAATTTAAAAAATATATTCATTTGTTTTCAAAATATTGAGTTTTCAAAAAAATTAGATTTTTTTTTAATTCCAAAAATTTTTTTTTTTTTTAATTTTGATATGCAATGATAAGATTATAAGGACCTCCTCTAGAAAAATTTGCATCGAAATCCGTCCAATAGCTTACGAGAAAACTGAAAAACAAAATCCAGTTCTATGGCAAGTACTGTTAATAACGGTTTTTTTCAAAAATATTTTTGGACTAAATTATTAAGGTTACCTACTTGACAAACCCGATTTAAAAAATTTCATCAAGATCGTAAAAGTCGTTTTCGAAATAAAATGTTTTGTCGAATTGGTACTATGACAGGTACCGTTATTTTTGGAAAGAAAGAAAATTCCACCTCTAGGCGATTTCCCCAAAACCTTATGTCCAAAGTTTGAAGAAAATCGCTTGAGTAGTTTAGGCTGTAGGTCGAGGTACAGACAGACAGAATTGCGGGACCCACTTTTTCGCGTTCTCTATCATCGTAATGCTAAGTCTGATTAATATTTCGAGTTCGATTTTTTGCACGAATCCAAAACTTGCCTAATAGTACCTATAGTCGCAAGTAAAAATGGTTGAAAAAAGTTTGTCAAAAAAAGTATTTTAATAAAAAAGATTTGGTGAAAAAAAATTAAATCGTCAAAAACAAAACAGCGAGATAAAATTTCGTCAAAAATTTTGAAAATAACTTTTTATCGAAAAAAAATATTTAAAAAATGTGTCGAAAAAATTTTTATTTTGAATTCTGAAAATAAAAATTGCTAAAAAAAATAAATTGTGGAAAAAAGTTGTGTCGCAAATACCGTTCTTCCTGAAAAAAACTGTCGGTAGAACCAACCGGATCCAATTGAACCGCCTGAAGAGTCATTCAGGACATCAATCCGTCAACTTCCAACAAAATTAACCACTTCGCGATCATTTAGTTACTTAGAAGTAGTCTACGGTGCGTCCGAAGCAGAGGAGGTATAGACAGAGGAATGTTCCGAGACCACCATCTGATGGTTGGTACTTTAGGACTACGTACAGCTACAATTAAGAGATCCAAAGAAAACACCCGAGTGACTAAGTTAAAAACATCGAAATCGAAAGCCATGTGTCTGCTGTGAAAAATGTTTTGAAATCCGATGCTGAAAGTAAAGTTGGTCGGTTACAAGGAAGCCATAGTGCTTGGCCTTCCGAAAAAAAGGGAAAGAATGTAAGGAAGGTAACACTTCAATTAAGGCCTATCACATGAAGATGAGATAGATTTACCGTATTGCTACAGAAGCAATAAATCCCCCAACTAGTTGTAACAGTAGAGCCATCTACAGGATTACTAAAGAAACCGGTTCACAGAATTAAACAACACAAACTGATAACTGCTTATTGAATTCTCTGTGAGCAACGAAGTTATAGGTATTTCATGCTTGCTAGACAATCATAAGACTCCTGGCTTTCAGCCAATTTTTATTTGATAAACTGTCTACCATTGGTATCGAACCCACGTGCATCAGATTTTGCTTAGTCTTTAGAATTCGTGTGCACTACGCACTCTACCGCTTTTGACCGCACTGACGACGCATATCGAGATGCGTTAGTTATTTTATCAAATACATTTGGTATGCTATCTTATTATTTCGTATGAGGATCAGCTCAAGAGGTGAAAGGAGGACTTTTCTGTGGTCTTAATTCGAACCAACTTTTAAACTCTTAATTACCCGTCTGAAGTTACAATTATTACCGAACACGCACTCAACGCCCAGTATATAAGAAATCTTTACCAAAATCAAAGCACTGAAAAAATTGCAGAGGTTGGACCTGATGCTCTTATAAACAAAGTAAATTACATCAAGAAATACTTAGCGAAGAACGCTCGAAGACGAATTAGTACTACTGCGGAAAGCGTTCATGATCCCCCCTAAGTGTACTAAGTGTATGTCAAAAGGGAAACTCCTGAACGTACTAATTCCAAGGACCTAATAAAAAGTATTGCCTGGGAAACTACTAATTTAAAAGTTCGTCATAATTACTTTACTTTACTTTGGTTGGCGTTACAGCGCATTGTGCTCCTGGGTCTCAAGTAATAACTTACTCGATCTCTAGCCTGCTGCCTCCAGTTTTGAATATCAAGTTGTCGTGTATCGGCTTGATCACTTGATCACTCCACCGGAGATGAGGCCTGCCTCTTCTTCCCTCAGGCTTGGTGTTGAGTACCTTACGGGCTGTTCTAGCCATCTTAACCGTTGAACACGCGTTTTTTTTTGTACAGTGGCAAGTCGCTGTACAGCTCGCATATTTTCAGAACCTTCCTCTCGAAGATACCAAGAGAGATCTTTCATCCGTCTGGGTTAGGGGCCATGCTTCTGCACAATACAGTAAGACTGGGATGATTACGGTCGCGATAGGGCTTAAACAGCGATTAGCAAGCGTTCAATTCTACGTTTAATCTCAGTGCCCAGGTAGATAAATTCGTTTACCGCCTCGAAGTTATACCTATCAATTATCACGTTTTGACCAAGTCTGCGGTGTTAATCGACTCTATTTGATGAAAGTACATACTTCGTTTTGTTCCCGTTAATGACAAGACCCATTTTGTTCGCCTCAGTCCCTCATAATTCAAAAACTTTTTCCAGAGCACGGCATTCTATGAAAATTTGTTCCAAATCATTGACTCCCACTGAAGTCATTTTCAGAAGCATGAAGAAGAGCTACTCACTTTTTCCCCTCCCCTGCGGGCACCTAAGCTGCGCAATCTTCATTTCCCTGTCACCTAAATGGTTCGAAAACAGAAAAAATTTTCATAATCTATATTTCAATACCTGATAACTTTTGTTAAACGTTTCCTTTTGAATATGGCATTCAAGATTCAATTTTTAACCATTTGGAAAAACCACTTCATTCCTCCAGACGATTCCACACATAAAAACTAATTTAACCTTATTTTTGTATTCTCATTATTATTTTGCTATACAATCAAAAACAAGTAACCTAGTCTTGAATGACTTCATTTCAATTTGCCAGTTCAAGGAAACTATATACCCACTCACAAATGACATCAATTTAACTTCACATTCAAAGTCAAGACGGCAAGCACCAAGAACATCATTTTATTTGTGACAAAAGAGTTCGAAAATTTAATTCACTCTTCTTTTTAAATGATTCCATTTTATAATATGAAAGACATTAAGTGCAATTTCAGATGATTCTTAAAAAAAAAAATACAGACTATACCTAGAGTATGAAGGTTAGGGTGGTTCTTATCAAGATTCTTGTTTAAAAAATTCAAAGTTATTTCTAAACGTTTCAGTGAACGGCTCGACTAACTTCTTTCTTTTGCAAGAAGTTACTTCTATAAAGTTTCTTTTTGGTGCTAAAGAAATTAAAAATCAATCGTTTTCTTAACAGATGTAAAAGATTTTTGAAAAGACGTTTTTAAAATATAAAAGCAAGAGTATAGAACTTCTCTCAGGAATAAAACCAGGAAGTTTTTCAGGCAACTTTTTTTCTAAATCAATTATTTAAGCCAATTAAAAAGAAAATCTGATTTTTTTTATTTTTAAGAACCACCCTATTTATTTCGCCTCTCCTTTTACCGATGCACACTATCAAATAAAGACAACGTTTGAAAGCTTGCTGTTTCATTCAGCAAATACAATTTTTTTTATAGGTAAGTAAAAACTATAGGTAAAGGTATTTTCGAGTACACTTTCCTAAGTTTTATAAAAAAAAAGAAGCAAGGACAAAAAGAAAATCATCAAGGTGTGTCAGAGAAAGAGGAGACCATCAAATCGTAGTTATATACTTCTTTCAGTAAATGAAATTCCCCAGAGATGCTTAAAATAACTTTGTCAGAAGAGATACCTTATACCAATCTACTTTTATGCCAGTAAACAGTAAAAAAGTAAGGTTTGTTGTGCCCTTCAAATAAGAAATGAACAGTAAGTAGAAAAGAAAAAAAAAATGAAAAACATTTTATACTGCAAACAGGACACGCTAAAAGAATATTGTTCCAGAAACAATGAAAGCTTGTCCTGATGACGACAACTACAACGACAACGACGATGAGGATGAGGATGGTGCAGTGCTCAAGTGTATATTCGCGGAGTATGCAATGTTGCGCTGAGTACTTGAATGTGCCTTTTGAGTTTGTAGAAAAATGCAGTTTAAGAGGTTATTTGACTTTTATTTTATGCACTGTATCCTGTGTGCTGTGTGTGTAAGTGTACAGTGAACTGAAAATGTCTCAAAAACATTACCAACCAAAAAGAGGTCGTAAATGTGGTAAATTATATAATAGTTGTTGTTGTAAGCAAAGAAAAAAAAGCTGTGTAATTTAATATCAAAAAAAACACAGTAAAATAGAAACTTTGATATGATTCTATTTGCAATAAACTTCATATTATAATAACATAACCTTTCTTTCGGCATATTAATGCACATTTATTATGCATGCAGGTAAATAAGTGAATATTCATTTATCAGTTTTTTTTTCTATTCTATATCTCCAACGATCGATGAACAAAGATGTAACATATGAATAATGATGGAGCTTAATGTTTTTAAAAAAAAAAACATTGCACCATAAATCGCCTTTGATGGCTGAAAGAAGATTTCAAATACGTACTGATTTTCTTATATATATTTTTGAGACTTATTCGTTTAAATAAAAATTATTTCTAATGATGACATTGTTATCTAACCAAACAAAAAATTGAAGATATAAACTAAGTAGATCGAAACGAAAGAGCTGACGTTAAAACTAAATCCATAAAACACAATCTAGTTAAATATTGTACTCAAAAAAAATAGAGCAGGGAAAATTTGTTCCCTTAATTTGCAAGAAAAAAACATGTCTACCTACCTGCAATTTCCCCAAAAAATTAAGGGAACCGTTTTTAGGGCCCATATCATTGTAAGAAATGGTCGTTTTGACATGAAAAAAAAGCATTCTATAAATTCATATTTTTGATGTTAATTTTATTTTTTAAATTTCTTTTTTGAGATACACCTTACCACCTCAATTGTTGTAGTATAAGGTCTTACTGGAAAAATAAACCAATAACGGAATAAAGAATGGTCAAGTCTAATAAACTGACATTCTATGTACAAATAGTACAATAAAATAAAAATAGTAAGAATAAATTGTGACTGGCTAGTGGCAAATCCTTCCTAAACTATCTCCTAAACTATCCCCCTTTGATATGTACTACGATCTGTAGTCTATCGAAGTAAGGTAAGGAGAAAAAAAAAATGGAGGCGGAACAAGATAGCATACTTTCAGGCGCTTATAAAAATGCTGTGAATCCAATTGCTGTTGATGAACTAGTACCACATCTCTACACGTAGCGTCACAGATGTGCCATTAATAATGGAAAACAACATCCGCAAAATGGCCACCACGGCTGCGCTTACACAACAATATCCTTTTCATGAAATTTTCCATCACCAAATCGTAAAGTGGCTGCTGTATGCTCTCAATAGCTTCATGAATTCCATCTTTGTGGTCTTGAATTGACGCTGGGCTGTTGCCGTAAACTTTATGTCTCACGTGGCCCCAAAGGAAGATGTAGCAAGTTGCTAATTCACATGCAAGATCTCGGTGGCCAATTGTGATCACCTCATGGAGAGACAATACGATCCGGAAATAAAAAATTATTAATCATCACAGCTCAAATTTTTAAACCAATTTCTGAATCATGAGGACCAAAAAATGTTTTAGTTTTACGGACCATCTGTGCCAAATTTTCACCATTTTTATAGTAAATTTTAATAACTTTAATGCTTTGTTCAAGTGTGTATCGTTCCATTTTTATGAATGGCGCATGTTCCTACTTGTCAAATGTGAAAAAAAAATCACAGCTTCAAAAGTGACAACTATCGAAATAGCGGGCTATTCAAAATAACACCTCTAATTGGAAAACCCTTTAGAAAACACTTAACACACTTCTTTAAAATCAATAAACAAAAAAAAACAAATATACGCCCGAGTGACCCAACTATTATTTTGTTTGTGCTCATTAAAGTCTCTGTCAACGTGTAATTTTTTTTTTTTAAACTCAACCAATATTATACCAAAATGAGGGGTGGGGGTGTTTGTTGGATTTTCTTTGAGTTTTTTCACTTTGCAGTTTTGCACCGATCGCTATGCAATTTTGCATTTATAAATTTTTTTAAAAATTTATCAATTAGAAAATTTTTAGTTTGCTAATTTATTAATTTATGGTTTCGCAAATTCATAGTTTTTCGCAAATTGCACATCTAATTTTTGTATCTCGCATTTTTATAATTCACATCAAATTTTATGACATACCAATATTTTACAAACTACAATAATGCATTTTATTATTTCACCATTTCAATACTTCGCGGTATTTAATTTCGCTAAATTAATTTGTTCATTTTTTTTTCATTCGCATTTTATTATCTCAAGGTAAAACCTAAATAATTAAATGCAATATAATAAAATGCAAAAAAAAAAATGAAATAAAAATTTAGCGAAGTATGATGTTGCAAAACAGTATTAGGCGAAATATAAAACTGCGAAGTATTGAAATCTCTAAATAACAAAAGTAAATTTTGCGAAACAACAAATTGACAATAAAGTAATAAGCAATATGAAGAATTGAAAAACGGAAGTCGATAAAAATGTATTCTGATATTTGCGAACAAATATTTGCAAAAAACTATGTTTTCCAAACGAAAGTGAATACAGAATGAGTTTCAGAGGCAGAAATGATAAAAAAATTGTAAAATGTACTTTTGTACAGTAGATGCCTACTTACATGCCCAAAAATACGTTTTATGAATTACTAAATGTTGGATGTTTTGTTCTTGATTTTGCAGCTAAATACATTGTTCATGCTTTAAGCTGGAATTCTGATTTAATCCGTATTGATACCTCAATAATATCATTTCAACTTTATTCCTAGGTATACTTTGGTAGGCGTAATCTCTCCACTAGCTAACACTTGAAACGCTTTTATAAGCTTTTTAAACTCTTATTATTTCCTAGAATTGTTAAATGTATTAAAAAAAAAAACAAATAAAAGGCTCATAAGACATTGGAATTAAAAAAAAAAAGTATGTCATGGAACAATATTTTGCTAATAAAAGAAAAATCTTGATATTTTTAATGCTTTCATAGAATAATACCTCCTACACCTCTTCCTACCTAAACATAACATATCCATAACTATACTCAACACACTTTCCTTTGTTATGTTATGAAAGCAAGCAATTTCCCACTAGACGAAGGTCATTTGTTTTCTTTATTCTTTTCTTACCCACTTTCCACAAACGCATGTTTTAGTAGAAAAAAAATAATAACAACAACAAAAACTCTATATGTATAGGTAGCCATTAAAATGATTGAAAACAGTTTTGTAAATTAAATTCTCGAGGCAAAGAAACAAATTAAAATGCACTTAAAAAACAATATTGTCAAATAATTAGCTAGCTACATATAGGCTACACGAACGAAAGCAAAGGAATATTTTTAGAAGAGTGGCAACGCGTAGTGTGTGTTTTTTGTTGTTGTTGTTTCACTTCTGTCGTCATCTAGAAAATAAACCACAACCACAGCCACAGCCTTGAGTGGGTTTTTAAGAACTTTGTCTCACATTACATTTTTTTTTTGAAATCTGGTAAATAGGAGATAGATACATCGACAATAACGAAAACCTTATAACTAAAATAGGAACTTTACGATCCTTTTGAAAACGAAGACGTCGTCGGAGGATTTTTGTGGTTTAAAACTTTAAGCTTGAAAATTCTTCCGGCATTTATTTTGGTTAAGTTTTTTTTTTTAAGTTTCAAATAGAGTGAATTGTTAGAGTGCAGAGACTGGGATATTTGGTTAATAATTTAAATTAAATATCCCTTCCCTTCGTTAACTCAATTTAAGGATGATTGATGAAAAAATTTGACAAGTTCTTGTCCTTAAAATATGGAATGTGACAGTATATGTGAAAAAAGTGACACAACACAGGAGCAGTATGTAGGTAAATAATTGCTTTGCTTTGGCTTGAGTTAATGACTTTCATCATGTTGTTAGGATGTTAAACAGGAAAAAAAACACTAAACTTCCTTCCTCTTCTTTGAAGGGATAATTGATTTTTTTTTCTAAATAAGTTATTGACTGTGTAGTCGAAGCAAACACATCCCATCAAACTTTTCATATTATGTATATTGACTTAGAGGTTTTTTTTTGCTTTTACTTTTTATTAACATTAAGGTGGGTCGTTAATTACAAATCTGAAGCACATCAAATATTCTAGCAAAAAAAAAACGAGGTAAATAATGTCGAAGCTATTAAATGAAACTTTACCCAAAAAAAAAAACTTAAACAATTATTTTCTGATGGAAAAATAAAAGGAAGAAAAAACAAAGAAAATGACTTTACAATTTTTTGATAAAATTACTTCTTAACTAATTTTGGTTTATGAGAAACCATAAAACACACAGATTTATGATGGACATAAAAATAAGGTCGCCATCAGATAGCCTTTTTTTATACAATCAGGGTAAAAGCTCTTTGTTTTTTGCAAATAATGCTGCCGTAGGCACAGTATTTTGACCAATAATTTTTAGTATAGGGTTTTGAGGCATATTAATTTTGGGCATTATAGAAAAAACATTTTGGTTTTGGAATTTATGATTTCCATTTTAGGGAGTAAAACAAAAGAGAAATTTATTTAAAAACAAAAAATGAATAATTATCTAGAGCGCAGGATTTTTTTCATTGGTTCAAGATTGAACCGAAACATAGACTCAAGAGTCCAGAGTAAAAACTTAAAAATGTTTTTGAAACGTGGTTTTTGGGGAAGATGGTGGGGAAGGAACTTACCCCAGTCGCCTCACCCCGGGCACCTTTTTTCCCGCAAAACAAAAAATTGCCGCATAGAAATATGCAACAAAAAATCACAAGGGAACTTTTGCAAAATGATCGCTTGCAAAAAACTGTCACATTTACAGGATGCATGTAGTCAGCACATAACCTGATGTAAGGGCAAGAGTTTTTACGGGTATGACCGGTGTGTCTCACATTGATTATGTATTAGTTAAAAATATTGTGTTTTCAATAAAAGCCAATATTGACTTAAATCAAGGGATTTGTATTCAACACATAATTTGATGTGGTGACTGATTTTTTTCCAAAAAAAGGCGAATCTTCTTCACCCTCTAATTACCAACTAATTGCACTTACGTCCCTTCTTTCCAAGGTCATGAAAACACTGAAAAAATGCCAGCTCAAGAAATATCTCGAAGATTGAAAGCTTCTTAATGACCGGCAATATACGACTTTCGCAGCAATAGGTCCACTGGTGACTTGATGGTTTATCTCAACGAACTGTGGAACAAATCATTACATCGATATTTCCAAAGCATTTGATAAAGTTTGGCATCCTGCCCTTTTATAGGAAAATGCGTGCTTTGGGTATCGATGAAACCCTTCTTCGTTAGATTACGAGTAGTACTTTCTTTCGAATCGCTCTATTAAAGTAGTATTAGACGGATTCAAGTCTGAAGCCCACAACATAAATTCTGGTATTCCACAGGGTTCTGTTTTGTCTCCGACCCTCTTTCTCATTTTCATTAATGATCTCCTGTCTGTAACTATTAATCCATTAAATTGTTTCGCTGACGATAGTACCCTTAGCTTTTCATATTCGTTTCCAGATTCACATCCCTGCTCTTCGGACGTGGAACTGAAACGGCTAAATAATATGATAAGTACATTAAATTCTGACTTCCAAGAATGCTCATGAGTTTGCTCTTGAACCCGAATTCGGTCGTACTGTTAAGTACATTCTCATTGTGATGTGCCGAAATACAAGACTAATGTTCCCGACATCTCCTTTCAAATCCCGTCCTACTTACGAGTATCTAAAGCTCGCACTGTGTCTCTGACATATATAGGGTACATTAAGATCCCCTTTAGTGCGCGCAAACTATATAAAAAAGTACTTAATTGACATGTTTTTTTTTTTTTTTTTTTTTGATTAAAAATATCAATGTTATCATTACATTACATACACTGTAGCTCTCCTTTAAATGTGAAAATTTAATCCATATGTATAAATTTTTTGAGTAATTAATTTAACATATTCTTATTGCACAACTTTTTACTTAGCAAATAATGTTTTAAGCCGGATTTCCTTTCATACGAATGTAAAATTGAAATGTAATCAATACATGTTCCTTATTTTATGATTTTAAAGCTTTATTTTTCTAAACTTTAGTATTAAACATTTCATAATTTCTGCAAAAATGCATTAAAAAACCTGCATTTCTGGAGTGCCTTTAAATTGTGCAAATATGTGGGAGGACAAACTAAAAGTCCTTCATTACGTCCTTAAATTTTATGTAAGGTAAGTATCAAGGAGTATCTTCGCAAAAATTGTCTCTTTTAATTTCCTTAATGATATTTCGCTTTTTTGTACTTATTTCAACAAAAGACTTGTGTAACAATAAAAAAAATGTATAATCCTTATTTGTACTTTATATTTCTAACCAACTTGAGGCATAGTTATACTTTATTCCAACAATAGCTGCATTCATCCGATTTCAAAGAATAAAGTATTTTATAACAGGACACTATCATCCTAAGTGTTGAGTTCTTTCTTGAAGAAATCTAATTTAAACAACAACAACAAAAAAAATGCTATTAAAATATTACGTCTTTGGTGAAGAGCAAAAACAAAAATATCACTAGGTATCCAGTTATACATAGCTATAGATTATGTATTTATGTATATTCAAATGCAATCCTTTCTTTTATTAATTTACAAGCTCAAATTATGTAACTAAGTTGCTTTTAATGTTTTCCTTGCAATTGGAATAAGAACCCAGACAATTCTTATGAATTTGAAAATGAAGAAGCATCAAGGAGAAGTAGAAACGAAAGGCTTAAGAAATGTATGCTGGCTGGTATATATGTATGTGTAAAGAGAGCTAAGAGTTTTTTTTTTTTTTGGAAAAACAGCACGCGGGGTATAAAGAGTTGATATATCAGGCGAAAGTCTCTTTTTCTTAACGAATAACAACGTAAAACATTAAATGGAGTTGCCTAAGTGCTTTTTAGTTTTCATCGTCACTGTTGTGTTTGTCTTCATCGTCGTCGTCGTCGTCGTCGTCGTCGTCGTCATCTTCCATCCATTAGTCGAGGGCTTCATTTTAGTTTTCTGAAATAGTTCTGACGACAATTTGTCGCCTTTCTGTATCTCTCTATGACTATATTTGTATCTTTTACAATGGATCCCCTCCCCGCATAAGAAACTATAATGTTGTTGTTTTTGTTTTTGGAAAATTTTCAAAATTTCCTCAGGGACCAACAAAACTACCTACTTACATGATGGCAAGTTAGTTAAAAATGTTTTGTTTAATTGAATGCAATTTCATTGCATAAGAGTAACCATGAATAATAAATTGATGTCGAAGCTTCGAAGCTTTATATGTTATAGCTGATGGAGAGAAGGAGCTTTGTGGTGATGGTAGTGAAAAGGATATAAATGTCTTGTCTTGTTTACACAAAATTTTGTGGGCTTAAGCTCCCTATAATAGGAAAGTCCATATTGTATAACAATATGAATTTAAGTAGAAAGTAATTTTTTTTTTGTAGTAAATTGTATTAAATCCTTGATATGAAAATAAGTATAACGGAAATCCTTGTCCAAGCTCAAGAGTGATTGAGGAGGATAATCAAATTTAAGGAAGGTAATTATAGTGTATGTATCGTGTGTGTATGTACATACCTTGAAGATGCTTAACTAAAAACTCAGAAAAAAAATCATGTTTGTGCTTTTTCAACTACGGGAGAGATTCAATCGACAAGAAGTCCTTGATATAAGCTTTTATGAACATTTAATTTATTTTTTAATCATAAAGACGGAAATTCATAAATTTTATGTTGGCATTATTGTGTTGGTATATCATAAAATTTAAATGAATTGCGGTTTATCTGATGACTGTATTATGAACGCACTTTTCGAGCTCATTAGGTGGTATGCTGTTGTTTCCAAACATATTTTTCAGTTAATTTTCATTTTTAGTTCAATTTTTGAACTCTGCTCGACGTCGGGTGAAAGTGAATATTTTATTGGGCATATAAATTACATTGAAAACAAAATTTCTGTAAAACACAACTACATATTGGAAAACGTTTGATCTAAAAAAACGAGTTATTTGCAAAAAATTCAATGTGCTGAAAAACTGTACAATTAATTAAAAGCCAAAACAGAAGTTTAAGTTCAAACAATTTTAAATATCAAAAGAATTTAAATAACATACACTTAAAACCAAATAAAAAAATTGTATTTTAGTTTTCAAAATATTAAATTTAAAAAAAAATACAAAAAATATTTTTTGGAAAATTTTGATATGCAATATTATTGGGATTATAAAGGACCTCCTTTAGAAAAGGAAAACCAAAAATCCGGTTAGTACCGTTAATAACGGTTTTTTTAAAAATTATTTTTGAACAAAATTATTAAGGACAAACCTGATTTAAAAAATTTCATCAAAATCGTTAGAGCCGTTTCCGAGATAAAAATGTTTTGTCCAAACGGTACTATGACAGGTATTTTTGGAGCTAAAAAAAACTTCAATTTCCCCTCAAGGCCATCTCCCCAAAACCTTATGTTCAAAGCTTGAAGAAATTCGCTTCAGTAGTTTAGGCTGTAGGTCGAGATACAGACAGACAGACAGACAGAATTACGTGTCCCACTTTTTTCGCTTTCCCTATCGATTTTTTGCACGAATCCAAAACTTGCCCTATAATAGCTACATATAGTCGTAAGTAAAAAATTGGTATGCAAGTTTTTAGTATAAAAAAATAATATTTATTATCAGGTTGTCAAAATATTGAGTATTCAATAAAATATCTTGATTTGTTTTCAAAAATTTCAAAAATATTTTTTTTAATGTTTTAAGATGTTTTAATGGTTTAAGATTATATAACACTTCTTTAATTTTGAATCGTGTTCCAAACCATTCAAGAACAAATTGTTAAAATTGAAAACCAAAAATCCGTTCCTGTGACATGAAAAATATTTGTTTACCAAATAATTTTTTTACTGTAAAAAACCGCAAAGTTCCTTAATTTTGGGTGATATTGCCAAATTATTTTTTTTTGCACAAGTAAAACTTTAATAAAACTACAAGACAAACATATTGCTTGAGAAATTGTATACAATCAAAAGACAGTTAAAAATTGTTTTTTTTGAACATTTTAAAAATTTAATATTATCATCTTTTCAGAAATTTCAAAGCCCAATATTTTCAAGATTTAAAAAAAATTAAAGATTGCACATTATCAATATTAAACTAATTTTTAAAATATTTAAAAATCTTTATTCATTCTTTTAAAAAATCGGACAAGATAATACGTAGTAGATAATCTCGCGATTTTTGTACAGCAATTGCATCAGATTTTCAAAATGCTATATTGTCAAAAGATATATGTAAGGTAAAACCGTTTACAAAATGCTTGAAAAATTTTAATAATAGCTAAAATAAAGTATTTTAAAAGATTTTGAAAAATCTCTATTAGGGTCAAAGGGGGTAATTGTAAACGATTTTGCAATTTTGTTTATAACAGCTTAACTATGCAATATTGAGCATTTTTGTTGATGCAATTTAAATTTGGATTGTATCATCTATTGAAAAGTAATAAATTTTAAAGGTCTTTCTTAACTATTTTTCGTAAAATTGGGTATTTACATTTACCCCCGTCATTTTTTAGGACTCACTACAACGAACAAATCACAAATAACCTTTTTATAGATAACGCCTTTCATGCGTCAACATAATGGAAATATAATATCTTTTCATTATTGGCATGCCTCAAATTATAAAAGATTTTTAGAGAATAAAGTGTGTTTACAATTACCCCTCTTGACCCTTATAGATTTTTCAAAATTTTCAAAAATCTTATGTCAATGTTCTTTCCCAAGATTTTGATGCAATTTAATTTTAATAATTCTATCGAACATAGTGCAAAGCTTAGGATTTTTCGTGCAACCTCAACTTCAATATTGCTACATATATGGTGCACAAGTTTGGAGATACTCCCAATTCGAAGAGGTTGAAAGGTTCCTTAGGTATTTTTTAAAACGCATTCAAATTTGTACACCCAACTATATGCTGCATTTGGAAACAACTGAACCGCCATTATTCATCAAGACCCTGAAACTACACTTCGAATACGTAATGAAGGTCATGGAAATGGATGAAAGAAGGCTGCTGAAAGAAGATACTATCATCCAGAGGGAATCTGGTGAAAAAGTGGGAGGAGCTGGCTTTTTCTGTAGGTGAAAACTACCATTTTTTACCAGAGATGCGAGTACTTCGGATTTCAGACTAAAGTTCAGCACAATATTGGAGAAAGTAAGTCACTCCACATACGAAAAATTCAATCCTCACAATATAGATTGATTTACAGCCAACTAAACACAGATCTTCGCGAAAGTACATCTTTACTTAACAGTTATCACATAAATATTATCAATGTAATTTTTAAAGTTATGGGGGAACTTATAAATTTAAATTTCATTCCTCATCGACCCGACCTACCGACTCTATGCGACCTTTGTAACCTTAAAGAGAGGGAAGATTTAGGTACACCACTTTATCACCAGATGTTCCATTTTAAAAGAGTTTCGAATGAGGTACTTTGGTGTAATTTCGATGGAATTGAGGGACACGTTGGACATCCTGAATGGAAAAGTAGGCTGGATAGTCTTATATAATTATACCAAAACCGCAATGAACTATTATAGACAACGCATCTTTGAAGGAGACTTTTAATGATAGCAAATAACTTATCAATATACTTTAAGCTTAGGTAATGAAAATGTCAATCTGGTAGAAGGCCATTGGCCAAACCTTACTAAACTTTAAGTTATTAAATTGTAAATCATAAATTTAAAAGCCCATTTTTTAAATAAAGTTTTCAAATAACTAACTAACAATGATTTCCTGAATCGATTATTTTGACGTGCAAACTTGTTTAAATTACAGCCGATTGTACTTTTTAACATTAGAAATGTGGCCTTGATAATTAGAATTTTTAAATATTTTTTTTTTATTATTTCGAAAATCGAAAAATCAATTTTTTGGTTTTCGATATTTTTTTTCAAATACAATCTCGTTTTTGTATTTCTTTTTTGTCTCATTATTTAAAAAAAAAAACAGGATCAAGAAAATTGCATTTAAAAAATCTTATTACGAGATTGTAAGCTCATAAAATATTTTGTTAATACTTTTTCTGGACTAATATTGGGTTAAAAAGAAATTGGACCCTATTTATTTCAAAAAACAAAGGTTTTCAAATCCTCTTAGCACCGGCATCCATCACTATTTGATTACAAGGATTTTTGTCAAAGGTAATCCTCGAACACACAGTAGTTTGCCAAGGCAATATATCATTCCCTTCAACAAAAAAAAAGATTTAACTTTATTCACCTATCCGCATGGGAATACATTTTTTTGTTGTTGTTGATGCGTAGTAAGAAGAATATGTATTGTTTATTGACCTTCAAATTTTGTTGACACCATATAAACCTATTAAAAGCCCCCTGATGTTATAATTTCTTCGTTAATTGCAAAAACGTGTCAAACAAATTGACATTTTTGTGCCTTTATTTCCATAATATTCCATTGCTCTCCAAAACATTATTTCCATCGTCTTCTAGGAAATCTAATTTTTCTCCAAAGCAAAAATAAAAATATATGTTTATATCAAAAAATCCCCTAATTGACTTATGAAATATGTTTTCCATCTGGAAAGGCAATTAACCAGAGAGGGTTCTATATACGACAGAAGATTATAGTTTGTGTGCTCTTTCTATGTTCTTTTCTCTCTCTGTCTCTCCGAAAAACATGTCTTTATTGTGCTTTTTTGGTTGGCATTGCCAGGCGATGTCATACAAATTAACAATTTACATAATAATTAGCTTAAGCCTTACTATTAAGCATTAGCATTTGTTTCCATAAACATACATCATCAGCCCTCCGGAAGTGTAGATACATATATCTATATTTATAAGGTACCGTTCATCTTGTTATAATGAGTTGCTTATAGTATATCTTTAGTTGGGAATGTTGTTTTCTTTGCTGTTCTTGAGCTCGATTTTATAAGTAAACTGAAATAATCACCTGCGGCATACCGTATATCTAAAGGAAGAGAAACAGGAGCACCTGCTCATTTTTCCTTCCTTATTATTATTTCAATATTTATACACGCGCAGAGGATTTCATCTTGGCAAATTTGTGTACAACAACACTATATACACACACGTCACTACTTTAAGCAAAAACTTTCGTGTTAAACTTATTGCCTCCAAAACGACACGTAATTAATTCCAATTTTTTTTTTTTTTAGAACGAGATCAAGCAGCAGCAGCAGTAGCAGTAGCAGTAGAAGCAGCATCATCTCCATCATCAGATCCTGTTTCCTGAGCCCACCAATAACTCCATCGTCCGTTGCCGGGAGGATCAGCGTGAAACCGCCATATTGTGCTTTTTGTTGCTCAACTTATCACTAAATCCAGCTTTAACGTACAGTATATAGCTTATGAAAGATGGGAATAGATGGTATGATGCAGGTGGAGTATCTGCCATCATCATCCAGGCAGTGGCAGTGGCAGCATCAACTTGTCAATTATACTCCCTGTTCTATAACCAGTCACGTTCTGGGTCCGTATCGTATCGATGATAAGAATCTCGTCGTTGCGTCGTCGTTGGTTGGGAACGAGCAAATGTTGATAATGCCTGTCATTTGTATCATTTTTGTTTCATACAGAAAACAGAGTGTGTAACATAAAGTAAGATACTTTTTGACTTTCATACGTGCCCAACGAACGATATGATAAGAGGGGGGGCGGGATGACAACCAACATCATCTACAACCGACAACAAACGTCAACGGCAACGGTGCGATGCGGTGCGGTGCGGTGGCGACGCATTAATATTATTATTTTTCTGCCTGTCAAACTTGGATATCATAAGTTTGATATCCCTGCTTGTGACTGATGCTATCAAATCATCTAAGATGAAAAGATAGACTTGAGTCTTACCTCTATCTATCTATAATATGGTTAACAACTTCGTAATGATTTTTTGTGAATTTCACAAAGTGTCGCATATATTGATTAACGAAGTTGGATAATTTTATTGAAGTTAAGTCACTAAGAGGTGTTTGCTTATAAGAAAGTTAAGGATTTGCAAAGCGAAATATGTGCATTTTCAATCGTTGTAGAATTCTGGGGATATGGAAAAACTACTTCACCAAGCTCTATAACGGAAAACAATTGCGCTCACCTAGCATAGCAGTACCAAGCTCAAAGTCCAACACAACTGTTGATGGTGATGGTCTCACTGCCGGATTGTTCAAAACGTTAGGCAATGACTTGGTTAGATGTTTATCACCAACTCATCCCAAAAAAATGGTCCGAAGAAACCATGCCCGATTAACGAAACCTCAGCATTGTTTTACCGGTCCCCCAAGAAATGAGAGGTAGCAAGTCAACAACCTTTGGCCTAATTTTCACACTGCGACAGGTCTTGGAACAATCCTGTTCACCAGTTTTACAGGGCTTTGGTAGCCCTGAAAAACTTCTCCACTTGTGGAGGATGAAGATGGAAAACGTCGGAAAAAATATTTTAGACGATGTGATACGTCGTACTACTTCTTTTTTTTTATAATTAGCGCGCACTAGGAGGATTTTATGTATGTCAGAGACACAGTGTGAGCTTTAGGTAAGTAGGAGGGGATGTGAAAGGAGATGTCGGTGAACATTAGTCTTGAATTTCAATACATCACATTGAGAGGGATAGACAGAGCGTGTAAGGTTATTCCACATTCGCGTAGTACGGCTAAAGAACGAATCCCTGTACTTAAGAGTACGACCGAAGTTGGGTTCAATAGTAAACTGATGAGCATTCCTGTAAACGGTTGAATAGTTTAAGGGGAGGAATGCAACTGGCTAATTTCTTAGTGCACTTACGGTAAAAGTATCGATAAAAGAGTGAGAGACAGGAAACGTTACGCCGGTGTTCGAGTGACGTCAATGTATCGATGATGTTCCTGTCTACGTTAAGTATGTGATCACCTAAAATTGCTAGTTGAATAGTTTCTTCGATGCAAGTTCCGCTCATAGATAATGGCAGGGGGTACGTCTCGCTTTAACGATAAAAGGCAGCATTGAGTTTTCGAAGCATTAAATTCTGCTCGATTTCTTATTCCCCATTGTACAATGCTGTCTAAGTCAGAATTTAAGGGTGCTATCGCCAGCGAAACAATTTAATGGACTAGTGGTTGCAGACAGGAGATCATTAATAAAAATGAGAAAGAGGGTCGGAGACAAAATGGAACCCTGTAGCACACCAGCATTTATGTTGTGGGTTTCAGACTTGAATCTGTCTAATGCTACATATGTGTATAGAGCGATTCGAAAGAAAGTTACTAATCTAACGAAGAAGGGTTTCATCGATACCAAAAGCTGATAATTTATCAGAGTTTCCATGACCTTGGAAAGAAGGGACGTAAGTGCTATTGGTCGGTAATTAGAAATGCTGTTTTCCACATGCTCGGAACAAGCCTTAGAAATGCTGTTTTCCAAATGCTCGGAACAAGCCCAGAAAAATAAGCTAGATGGCAAAGCTAGAGCATTCCTGGAAGCGCGAGTATTACGGTTGAATCGTTTAAGGGGAGGAATTCAACTGGCTATTTCATTTGAGCACTTACCGTAAAAGTAACGAGAGACAGGAAACGTTACGTCGGTGTTCGAGTGACGTAAAAGTATCGATGATGTTCCTGTCTCCGATCATTTTGAAGGCTCGTCTTTGTATACTGTTCAAGAGGCTTAAGTAAGTTGCTGGAGCACCAGCCCAGAGATGGGAGTTATACTCAAGCTTTGGACGTAAATAACTTTTATAGATAATAGCCATTTCAGAAGGGGAAAAGAATTTCTTGCACTTCTTCAACATCGCCCCGTAAAGAGGCACAATCTTCAAAACATCCATCCGATTTCTCGGATACACCAACAATATTGACAGAATTCGAAGAACAGCGCACAATGTCATTTGCGCGTCTTTGAACATAAAAATGTAAATTGGCGTTATTTTGATTCAAAGTAATATTAATATTTGAAAACTGCGTTGAGTGTGTAAAGTTAGCCCCCATTTTTTTTTTTGAAATTATAACTTTTGAAAGTTGTTCCAGGATGTTCCCAGTTTGTTCTGGGGTTTTCCAATGGTTTTTCCCAAAAACCATTTTTAACCTACCTAGTTACGGCAACAAGAGGGACCATCGTCAACAGGTCCAGCCAGATACTGGCTTACGCAGACGACATTGACATCATCGGAAGAACCGAACAAGCTATACACGATTCCTTCATCCAGATCGAGAAGGCGGCACAAAATCTGGGGCTGCACATTAGTGAAGGTAAAACAAAGTACATGGTGGCGTCTAATGCGAGAAGAACAGTTAGTCAAACAATCAAGGTAGCGGACCACTAATTTGAAGTGGTGCAATCCTTTAAATACCTTGCGTCAATAGTAGCAGCCGATAATAATATAGAAGAAATACGCGGGTGGCTGCTCAGTTCCAACAGAGCATACTATAGTCTGTCAAAGCTCTTCAAATCCAGAAATCTCACCATAACTTCAAAACTGCTGCTGTACAGGACCATGGTCCTGCCAGTACTCACGTATGGATCCGAGATTTGGGTGCTTAGCAAAAGACACTCCGACCTCTTAGCCGCGTTCATAGCAGACATAGTGACAAAAATTAAGTTCGGTTGACTCGGGTGGGCAGGGCACCTAGCTCGCATGAGTGAAGAGGAACCGGCTCGGAAAGTCCTTTGTGGTACATGCTATGGTACGGCAGCGTGGTAGACAATGCTTGCGCTGGAGAGATGCCCGAAGCCTTGGGATGCGCAACTGGATGGCGTAGGCTCAAGACCGGGATAGGTGGAGAGACTTGTTGAAGGAGTCCAGGACCGGACCCCGGTTGTCGAGCCGATGATGATGATGAGAACCTAGAACAACTTTCAGAATTTCGATTTTCGAAAGAAAGGGATTTAAAACCCCTATTTTTGAATATTTAAAAAAATTGGAACAGTCCGGAACAACCAGAAACAACTTTCAAAAATTACACGTTTAAAACAACAAAAATGGGACTAACTTTGCACACTCGTAATGCGTTATATCAGTGCTTTCTTCAATAAAGTTAAGCAAGGGATGATTATATCAGCGTTTACTCCGATAACGATATTTGAAGAAGCCATCATGTTAGCAAGCTTAAAAACTTTAATTTTCTACCTAAAATGGGAGTTATTTGGTTTAGCAGGTCTTCTTATAGACGTTTTCTACAACTTGTACTTCTACAGACATTCAATGAAAAATTAACTCCCCAAATAAATACTGAGGTCATCTTTGCCACTTGTCTACTGGCGAAATATGTTTCCCAAGATTGTATCACCCTTCTCGCATTTTCAATATTATTGTACCAAATAAAATAAGCAGATGGTGATTGACAAATAAATAGCAACAAAAAATCAATACAACCTACTACGCTGTATCGTACGTATTACAATGATCCACTTTAAAATGTTCATAAATTTAAGCACCGCACTGAGTAACTCGTATACGAGAACGCTGAAACTGAAATGTCTTAAAAAAAGGGGTTGATTCTTAAATCATTATCTAGCATAACATAAATTCGAAAAGCCTTAAGGTAAGGTTAAAGTTCTATAGCAGAGATTTCTGCAATTTTTTAAGATATATCGGTGTATGATGGAGAAGTCTGAGTTGAGTCCTTTTGCTCGAAGGATGATAATGTTTTAATGTATAAGATATTTATACCTAACCTGGAAGCCTTGGTGTAGTTTACGCTTATGTACATAAATATCATATCTGGTTTTGAGTGGGTTTTCTTTTTTTTAGCTTTTCCTGTATTTTCGCTATGCTGGTTTAAGTGTTTATATCAGATTGTACTTTCTCATGCCACATCCTTGCTACTTCCTTATATTTCAGCCACGGAATATACCTTGAAGAGTTTTGTAAGAATAAGATAAATGAAAAAACAAAATCTCAAAGTTACCCAAATCCGTGGTTTAAATAAATAATTTTGACTTTACTATTTTGCTAAATCGTCAAAAATGTTCAAGCTTTTTCTTCGAGTTGATTTTTCAATAATCAGTTAAACTGACTCATTATTGAAAAATCAACTCTTAAAAATAAAAAGTAAAAAATTTTAAAATTAAATTATTTTTTATCGCTAATTAAAAAATTAACGAATTGTTCATAAAATTATTCAAATAAATATAAAATTTTATTCAAAAAATTTCCATAACGCTTTCGGCGATCGTTTCAAAAAACAAAAAAATTGTCAAATTAAATTACTCTTTAGATTTAAGCAAAAATCCCCGAGTAGACGAAAATAAAATATGCACCAATTGTTTAACTTAAATAAGAAATCAACGTCACCAAGAGTGCAATCTTGAAATCCATGGAATATGGGAGATTTAAAACAAAAACCACATAAATGTTAATTCGCGTTTTAAAACAAGTTGTTTTCAATTTCAAAAAAAAAAACTAAGTAAATACTTTTTTTCAAAACTTCCAGCTTGAAAATTAATTTTTCTGAAACAACTTTCTTTTCTTTTTTTCGAGGACTTGTATTAATCACCATACCTTTTCATAAATTTAAATTGAAAAAAAAAATAAGTAAAACAAAGTATATTCACCACATTTTTTTCAAATATTTGTTAAAAATCATAACTATCAAAAAAAAAAATGGCTGTAACAATATCTTTGATTTTTTTGTCAATGGGTACAGTTACGTAATTAAAATTATAAACAATTTTTTTGAAAAACTCATTATTTTAATACATAATTTATTTTTTTTACTAATGCTTTTCTTATGAAAAAACTTTTAAAAAAATTACATAAATATATTAGGATTATGATATCAACATTTGCAAATCAGGAAGAGATTTACTAAGAGACTATACATTTTTTTAAATTCTGGAGAAGGGTTAGGTTATGTTCAAATGGCTATGGGGAAAGAACCCGATACCATGAAAAGAGAAATACTAGCAAGATTGGAACTTCCTAGTCGAACCACTCTGAGCTTCTAATGAATATGGATAGATTTTTAACGTCCTTTTTTTAGATCACTAGTATCCTCATAGAAGAATTTTTTTAGATAGACTTTTCTTCTAGCATAGAGAGCAGGGCAGGTGCACAGAAGATGTTGAACAATTTCCTCTTCTTCGTCCATTCAAATCCTGCAGAAATCGTTGGAGAACACGCCCATTCGTATTGCGTGTCTACCTATTAAACAGTGTCCTGTAAGGACACCTATGGTGGAACTAATATGCAGTCGATTTAAATTAAACAACAACGTTTCAAGTCTAGACTAGGCCATATTTGTTTGGCAGTTATTACTCTGAGTCCATCTGAGGTTGGTTTAATTTAAAGCATCCTGCTTTAGCATGAGTTTACATGTAGCGATAGGCATACCTAACCTATATCGTTCCTTTCTGGTTGTAGAGGAGTGATTGTTCCTTGTTTGGGGAGTTCGTCCGTCCTACAGCTGCCTGGCACCCATATGAGGTGAATATCAAACTGTTCAGACATCTCTCTTGGAGAATTTTTGGCAGTCTAGGAACGTGATTGAGTTCGTAGTGATAGAGGCAAGAGATTTAATAGCCGCTTGGCTGTCTGAAAAGATCCGAATAACCGTGCCAAGAAAGAACTTCCTTAATCGCCAGAATTTCCGCTTGGAGGCGGATGAAACTACTAAGATTCAGTTTTTCCGAGAATATGCCACTTCAGAATCATTGTCCATAATGCTCATTTCTCCCACGCAGTTCTGGATGAAACAGAGGTCTTGAGACCCTTTACCACAAAAGAATTTAAAGTTTCAAAAGCTTTAAGGAATTTTATCAATATTGGTGAAAAAAAGAAAAAATATTTCTTTTTCATTCAAGATCAAAAAAATAAAAAATTATGGAAAACATGAAAAACATTTTCAAGTTGAAGCAGCTATTCTCTTTTATATATTTAGCGCTCACTAAAGTGGATTTTATGTACCCTTTACATGTCAGAGACACAGTTCGAGCTTTAGAAAAATAGGAGGGGATTTGAAAGGAGATGTCGGTGAACATTAGTCTTAAATTTCAGTTCATCACAATGAGAGGGAAAGAAAGAGCGTTGAAGGCTACATTCACGTAGTACGGCTAAAGAACGAATCCCTGTACTTAACGAGAGACAGGAAACGTTACGTCGGTGTTCGAGTGACGTAAAAGTATCGATGATGTTGCTGTTTCCGATCATTTTGATCGCTCGTCTTTGTATACTATCCAAGAGGCTTAAGTAAGTTGCTGGAGCACCAGCCCAGAGATGGGAGTTATGTGTACTCAAGCTTTGGACGTATATAACTTTTATAAATAATAGCCAGATCAGAAAAAGAATTTCTTGCACTTCTTCAACATCGTCCCGTAGAGAATTCGAAGAACACCGCGCGATGTCATTTGCGCGTTTTTGAGCATAAATGTAAATTGGCATTACATATTTTGATTCAAAATAATATTAATATTTGAAGACTGCTTTGAGTGTGTGAAGTTAGCCAACATTTTATTGAAATTGTAATTTTTGAAAGTTGTTCCAGGATGTTCCCGATTCATTCTGCTAATTTTTTTTTTTTTACATATTCTAAAATGGGGGCTTCAAACCCCAAAACCCATTTTTAACCTTCCTAGTACAAATTTCAGAATTTCGATTTTCGAAAAAAGGGGTGTAGGTCAAAAATGGGTTTTAAGAATTCAAACACTTATTTTTGAATATTAAAAAAAAAAATTTGAAACAGTCCGGAACAACCAGGAACAACTTTCAAAAATTACAAATTCAAAAAAAAGTGGGGGGCTAACTTCACACACTCGGAATGCGTTATATCAGTGTTTTCTTCAATTAAGTATTGCAAAGGATGATTATATCAGCGTTTACTCCGATAACGATATTTGAAGAAGAAGATTGAGAAAAAAATCTATTCAAAGCCATCATGTTAGCAAATTTAAAAACTTTTTAATTTTCTACCTAAAATGGGAGTTATTTGGTTAAGCAGGTCTTCTTATCAATGAAAAATTAACTCCCCAAATAAATACTGAGGTCATATTTGGCACTTGTCTACTGGTGAAATATATTTCCCAAGATTGTATCACCCTTCTCGCATTTTCAATATTATTGTACCAAATAAAATGAGCAGATGGTGATTGACAAATAAATAGCAACAAAAAATCAATACAACCTACTACGCTGTATCGTACGTATTACAATGATCCACTTTAAAATGTTCATAAATTTAAGCACCGCACTGAGTAACTCGTATACGAGAACGCTGAAACTGAAATGTCTTAAAAAAGGGGTTGATTCTTAAATCATTATCTAGCATAACATAAATTCGAAAAGCCTTAAGGTAAGGTTAAAGTTCTATAGCAGAGATTTCTGCAATTTTTTAAGATATATCGGTGTATGATGGAGAAGTCTGAGTTGAGTCCTTTTGCTCGAAGGATGATAATGTTTTAATGTATAAGATATTTATACCTAACCTGGAAGCCTTGGTGTAGTTTACGCTTATGTACATAAATATCATATCTGGTTTTGAGTGGGTTTTCTTTTTTTTAGCTTTTCCTGTATTTTCGCTATGCTGGTTTAAGTGTTTATATCAGATTGTACTTTCTCATGCCACATCCTTGCTACTTCCTTATATTTCAGCCACGGAATATACCTTGAAGAGTTTTGTAAGAATAAGATAAATGAAAAAACAAAATCTCAAAGTTACCCAAATCCGTGGTTTAAATAAATAATTTTGACTTTACTATTTTGCTAAATCGTCAAAAATGTTCAAGCTTTTTCTTCGAGTTGATTTTTCAATAATCAGTTAAACTGACTCATTATTGAAAAATCAACTCTTAAAAATAAAAAGTAGAAAACTTTAAAATTAAATTATTTTTTATCGCTAATCATTAATTGTTCATAAAATTATTCAGATAAATATAAAATTGTATTCAAAAAATTTGTATACCGCTTCCGGCGATCGTTGAGAAAACGCGCAACGTGAATTTTTTTGAAAAGCGGCGTTATGTGAAATTTTAAAATTTTAAGTCAACAAAAAGCTGTACTCTAAAGACAGTAAAAAAAAATGTCTTGTTTTGGTGATTGCCTTCTTATATTTCAAATATTGCAAAATACTTAATGTGGCACTGCAGTTCGCGTCGCGTCGAACCAATGACTCAACCAATAAGCTGCTTCTCCAGTCAGCTCTGCGACTCTTAAACTGTCTCCAGTTTTGCAGGCCAAGTTGGTAGCAAAAGTCCAAAATTAAAATTGAAGAACTGGATTTTTTTCAAAAAAAAAAAATTACTCTTTAGATTTTAGCAAAAATCCCCGAGTGGACGAAAATAAAATATGAACCAATTGTTTAACTTAAATAAGAAATCAACGTCACCAAGAGTGCAATCTTGAAATCCATGGAATATGGGAGATATAAGCCAAAAACCACATATGTAAATGTTAATTCACGTTTTAAAACAAGTTGTTTTCAATTTCAAAAAACTAAATACTTTTTTTTCAAAACTTCCAGCTTGAAAATTAATTTTCTTTTTTTTTCGAGGACTTGTATTAATGACCGACCATACCTTTCCATAAATTTAAATTGAAAAAAAAAAATTTTAGGCCCCTATTATGACTCGCGAGTCGAACGTTCGTCTTAAGTCGAGGTATTGCTAAAAGCGAGCTTCAACATTCGCCTTTCAAAGTCACATAGAATTGCAGTTCGACTGATTTTGACAGATAAAGGCGAACATTCGCTAAAGATAATAGAATGACTTTTCAATTCGCCAAATTTTTTGACATTTGAGCCGAATGTTACTAGGCGAGTCGCAAACGATAATGCCAAAAAGTCACATTCGGCACATTTTTCGCGCGACTCGCAGGTCATAATAGGGGCCTAAGTAAAACAAAGTATATATTCACCACATTTTTTCAAAAATTTGTTAAAAATCATAATATCAAACAAAAAAAATGTCTGTAATAATATCTTTGATTTTTTTTTCCAATGGGTACAATTAAGTAATTAAAATTACAAATTTTTTTTTTTTGGAAAACTCAGTATTTTAATATATATTTTATTTTTTTTTTCGCATTTATGGTTTTAAGTGTATTTTATTAAATACTAAATTACAAATACTTTTTTATGAAAATACTTTTAAAAAACTTACATAAATATATTAGGATTATGATCAACATTTGCAAATCAGGACGAGATTTACTAAGAGACTATACAATTTTTTTCAATTCTAGAGAAGGGTTAGGTTATGTTCAAATCCCACAAGAACCCGACCCACTTAGACCCTTATGGGTCCATTTTGATACCATAAAAAGAGAAATAATAGCAAGATTGGAACTTCCTAGTCGAACCACTCGGAGCTTCTTAAGAATAGGGATAGATTTTTAACGTCCTTTTTCACTAGATCACTAGTATCCTCATAGCAGGTGCACAGAAGATGTTAAACAATTTCCTCTTCTTCTTCGTCCATTCAACTCCTGCAGAAATCGTTGGAGAACACGCCCATTCGTATTGCGTGTCTACCTATTAAACAGTGTCCTGTAAGCTGTAAGAACATTTATGGTGGAACTAATATGCAGTCGATTTGTATTTAACAACCCTTTTGAACGTTTCAAGTCTAGACTAGGCCATATTTGTTTGGTTGCCAGGCAGTTATTACTCTGAGTCCTTGAGCTTTAGCATAAGTTTACATGTAGCGATAGGTATACCTAACCTATATTGTTACTTTCTGGTTGAGAGGAGTGATTGTTCCTTTTTTGGCGAGTTCGTCCGTCCTACAGATGCCTGGCACCCATATAGCTATGAGGTGAATATCAAACTGTTCAGACATCTCTCTTCGAGAATTTTTGGCAGTCTAGGACCGTGATTGAATTCGTAGTGATAGAGGCAAGAGATTTAATAGCCGCTTGGCTGTCTGAGAAGATCCAAATAACCGTGCCAAGAAAGAACTTCCTTAATCACCAGAATTTCCGCTTGGAGGTGGAAGAAAAGACTAAGATTGAGTTTTTCCGAGAATATGCCACTTCGTTGGTTTTTTGAACCATCAGTGCAGAAGTGTAAAGATTCATTATCCATAATGCTCCGTTCTCCCACGCAGTTTTGGATGAAACAGAGGTCTGGAGACCCTTCACCACAAAATGAATTTAAAGTTTCAAAAGCTTTAAGGAATTTCATCAATATTGGTGAAAAAAAGAAAAAATACTTTTTTTTTCATTAAAGATCAAAAAAATAAAAAAAACTTATGAATAGTCAAACATTCTCAATTTGAAGCAGCTCTTCTCTTTTTTTAAAATTTTGAGGTCGTGATATTTTTTGTGATGACGCAGTAATATTCTATAAATAACAACAAATAAAAAAAAATTTATTTTATCTTAATACGATTATATTTCGCTAGGATAGTTCTACAAAAAAACTAAGCGTAATTAAATTATTCTTAACACTTTTTAGTTACATTTTTTAACTACCTACATAAATTAAAAAAAATGTATTTAAAAATGAATATAAAATATTAAAATATAATATTTAATTTAAAATCTCTAAGAGTGATAATCTTAGAAATCTCTATTATGGTTTCTATTTTACTCTCCTAAATAAAATATCCAAAGCTTCTTCCTTCATTGTTGGAGACATATACATAAGAAACAAAATAAGCGATATCGAAAAGCTTTTTTATGCTAAAAGGTTCCTTCGTCTTTTAAAGCAATTTAAAAACAACAACAACGTCAAAGAACTCATTTCTTATTTTATCGATTCCATTTTGAACCAGTAGTTGGTTGTTGTTGGCAATAACTCCAATGTACCTAAAATTCCTATATATGACTTTCCCATATCTTCTTAAACCACATATACAAATATACACTATACATATGGCAAAGGATACTTTATTGTTTAAGTCGTAAAATAAAGAAGAACAAAAAAAAACCCCTTTTACTCTTCTGTTTATGGTGAAACATGTTCCAACGCAAATTAGGTATAAGAACCGATTTAGATTGTTAACAGCTTTAAGCTGATGGCCGTATAAATTGAAATAAAAGTGACTTTTTAACCAACTGGATGATGGTCAGGTCGTATAGAGGCCAGCCAGCGTATAGTCTTTATAAAATTATATATACGATTCTGGCCAAAAAACACACCCCCCATAAATTATATTATAACCTACCTTGTCGACGGAACGTGCCAAAAACACGCCATTTTAAATCCCATTAACACGTATAAATGGCAGTTTTTTTTTTTGTTGTTGGCCATTATATTGACAGTCAAAATGTTGATTACGTTTGTGTGTATAACTGATGGTAATAGCTGCAGGCCGACATGTTTTTTTTTTCTATACAATTTACAACCTTTACTTCGATTAAATTAACATTGCAATAACAAACCCACCCCTTGGCATCCCTCTTTTGCCACTTGAATCATGTGGTTTTGCAGCATCCAACATACAATATTCTAAAGTATATATTTGTATAGGCATATAATGTGGATTGCGTATAGGTATACTAGGAATTATCCTTTCAACACCTTTCAACTCCCTAAGTACCTACTACATACGAATATATGTGGGTACGAGCTGGCACATAAAAATGTAAATTTCATCTCATAAAAGCCACTTTCAAGATTAATTTTACTTACTTCATTTAACAGCGGATGGGTCAAAAGTCTGTAAATAAATTACAAAATATGTACACGTTGCTGTTGGTTGATGGCAAACTGTTTTCAGAGGTGCGTACCATTATATACCCGTAGGTATACTACAAGGAAGTTAGAATCAGTATAGAGACAGCAGGAGGAACATTACTTTTGTCTAAGAGGTAACGCACATGTTTCATTCCAAACCAAAATCCTGAAGTAAAAAGGGAAGTATTTTCTATAATAAATCACTTCATTCGCACCTATAAGAAGACTCCGGCCGCCTGGCCCCTAAACTTATGCAATGGAAAAAGGTTTCCCCCAAATGGAGAATTTCTACTTTAGCCATCAAAATAGCATAGGTTTTATTAGCATCCATAAAATCCATCTCCGATGGAACGAGTATTCGGAGTTGGTTGTGAGGGAATCCTTTCAACCGCACACACACACATATACCCACCGCAGAAAATATAGGATGTGTATAGCTCTTTGTGTTTTGTTTGCCAGACAAGGCGGTATTTAGGAATTTTTCAAAATTTATTAGCCTTCGGGACATCATGAGTTTCGAGAGAGCTTTTTGCTGGTAGTTGGTAGGTTACCTATCTACTTTTTAATGTGTTTTTTTTTTTATATAAAACTTAAGCCCTTAATCATTTTAAGATTTCTCGTTTTAGGAAGATTTTTTATTCAGTGAATTTTTTTTTAGGTAGGTATGGAACAAAGGTTTTTCTTTTGTAGGCATAGGGATTTTGAGTTATATTTTCAAGTAAGATAGTAAGATAGTAAGATTTTTTTTAAGTCTTTTTTAGCCAACAGATGAGAGTGGGCTTAAATTTTGAATTTTAATAATTTGGTGGTAATGGGAATTTCATAATGTTAACAATATACTTAGTTTGGTACCAAGGAATATTGGAATTTATTGCAACTGTTGAAAAGTCACACATTTCTGTACTGAATTTAATTAATGTTTGCTCTGTACTGATTTCATTTCAATTTGTAGAAAATATGGAAAGCCAACATCAACGAAAGTATGTATATATACTGACTGAGTCAAATATTTTAATAAAACGTAGTCAGTCTTATAAAAATAATAAAATATAATATGTGTAGACAACATGCAATCAATACGTAAATTATGTAACTGTGCACAAGTGGAACAAATTACGTAGGTACCTATATGTAATGACTACATACATAAATACTCAACACCCAAGAACCATAATTATAAAAGCCCACAGTGCCCAGAGAAACTTACTTGCTAAGTACTTAATTTTTAGTAACATGTATTGAATACATAGTGATGTGTATCGAACACATTTTTTTTAAATTCATAAAAGATATTTGACACACATACAATAGATAGTACAAATCTAATGAATGCGGATAATAATTCAATGGCTACATAATTTCTAGTAAATGTATGTATGTATTCAGCACTAATTTAAACATGTAATAATTACAAGATGTAGGTATGCGTGAAGAAATCAAAAAGGGTTTTATTTCTTCAACTTTCGAAAATCCAAATTCAGACCCAAATTAGGATGGCCATCGCCATGAGACCGAGACGAGGTTCCAATGTTTTGACCGAGTATCTCGGTGGTGTTTCGCGTAGAGAAAATCTGTCAAAATTGTATGTTTTGAAATATAAAATTGTATATTTTGTTGTGAATATTATTTTTGTTTATCTTTTTTCTCACAAAAAAAAAAGAGACAGAAATATTTTAATGTCAAAATTGCTATTAAATGGTGTTTTCTTTTTCAGACGTATAGAACTTTGAGTAGGCAGCTCTTTTTTAACTGTCAGCCATTTTTACTGCTGTTAAGTGATTTGTGTTTAGTTTGATATGGCATTTCAAGTTGAATAGACTGACGCCTGAACAACGCTTAGAAAACACAACTTCCGTATTTAGAGGATTTATCCTCAAGTGTATATATGTATGTTGAGACACCAGACGATGGTGACCACTATAGAGCCACGATAACTGACTTTTTCGTTCCTCAATTAGACAACCATAATGAGCAGAAGCTAGGGTTTCAACAAGATGGAACAACATGTCACACAGCTCGTGCCACAATTGATTTATTGAAGAAAACGCTTGGTACCGTCAATTGTCCTCCAAGATCGTGCAATTTTACGCCACGCCACCGTTAGTGTACGCCGATAAACCCGAAACAATCCACCACATGGGGGATCTTGATCAAAACCCACGTCCTCCATGTATTTTTTTTTAAATCCAAAAACCTCATACGCCATTTTTATTGGTTTTTCTTTTTTTTCTATTAAACATATCTCAATTTATTTCCAGACAACGAGTAGCCTGGGAAATCTTAACATTCTGGTGTGAAAGTCTCGTTCTATAAATTAAATGAAGAATTGGCATTTTGCTTATGTCGTTAGTCCTTGGCCAACACCCCATCTACCACATTCATTCAAGCTTGAAAAGTGAGAGATTCGTGTTCTGAATAATAACAATTTTTTTTTTTTGTTTTCGCATGATGGCGAATTTCCCGGTTGTATGCTCTCTTAAGGCAATTAATAATTTAAACGGTATCGCCTCTCTCCGAGGTTTTGGTCATCATGTTAATTAAAACAAGTTTACGATGTTAATCTCACTCTTAATATTCCATTCCGAGTTCCGAAACTTTGCTCTGCTTGATGTTTTGCCGGTCACTGCCATTGCTGGGTATTATATTATACCCGAAGCTGAATTTCTTTTATCCCGGACGGCACCGGCAACAAAGATGACAACATTCAGCGCGCGAAACAAATAATAAGCCAGAACGAAGAATATTTTTAGTATCGTTAATATTCCAAGGATATCTCTGGCAATAATCGTATTATGCGTCAACAAAGTGACGATTGCCATTAAATTGGTAGTTTGGTTCCCGGGCTAGGTCATTAAAAGCAGCAATTGACAGTGGATTTCCATCGTGTCATAGAATAAATTCATTGTCTTGTATTTTGTTGTTTGGGTTATTTTTGGAATTATTTTCTTTGGAGCAGCTTCGCAAATAATCCCCTTAAGAGATTATAATAGAGATTTAACATAATGCTAAGAATTTTATTCGGCCCCAACCCCAAAAAAATGGAATCTTATATAAATAGGTACCTGCCGCCTATGTTTTATGCCGATTTTCCAAAAAGGTATCCCAACCTACCGATTCCTAAAAAAACAGGCCTTCTGATGATGTAGCTTTGCATATTAGTCTGAGAATTGGCAAAGTACAAAGTATCATCGCCATATTACAAAAATATAAGTATTAGGTATATTTTGATGAGAAAATTCATTAAGGATCTTGATTGCTTTTGTTTTACTAATTATTTCGCTTAATAAGTTTATTATATTATGTTTTATTATATTTTGTGCTGACTTGGTTTCGTGCAGGTATTTTGATGAGGGCCATTTATTCGTTTATCTTGGCACTTTGGTATCATTATTAAGGACGCAATGACTTCATTAAAGGTTCCAATGTCCAATTTTATGTACGTACATATTTCGAGGGAAGAGTGATTTTGTGAGCTCGCATAACTAATAACAAATCGTGGAATTATTCAACTCATACTACATACAATAGGTACAAAATATGTATATGTATATGAAAACGTGTGTTAATACTCATTAATATGCCAGCGATAATGCTGCGGGCGTGTGTTGTTAATAGAGTCGGGTATAAGATGGAGTATAGTTATGTCTTAAGCTCATTCAAAATGTATTGTATTTCTAAATCATAGAATTTTGGGATATTTTGGAGAATTGTGGAAGAGATAACCGCCTTTTAGGATTTTTAATGTATTAAAATCATGGTTAAGATGGCTGATGTGTAAAATTTGTGTTAATTATTCTACTTTATTTTTGAATAATTTAATTTTCATGGATTTTCATACTTCAAGGATTTCATCTTACAAATGAAAACTATTGCCAAGACACCCGATTGAAGAAAGTACAGTAGACGCTCAATAAAGTGAAATAATTAAAACCAAACAAGTTCAATATTTCAACAGTGAAATTTACAGCAAAAAAAAAAACGTTCGACACAAAGTATTTTATAACAAAAACAAAACTCTTCAATTCATATTAAAATAAAATAATTCATAAGGACAATGTACACACCAGGTAGTGTGTGTTCACTAATCGATATTTCAATTTAACGAGATTCTCTATTTCGAGCGTGTACTGTATTTTTTAGGGTTTGGAAACGTTGCTAGGTTCGGGGACCAAACATTACATTTTCACTTCAATTGTTTTAAATGATTTAAAAACACAAATGCACAAATAAAATACAAGCTTGAGTGCTAACAGCAGTGGTGATGTGACGTTTTTAAGAAGTGGGTGGTCTCAATTTAGTAGGGCTGGAATTTGACACCTGTCAAAATCAGCTGTCATCTGAAATCTGAAGTGTCATAATATTTGTTAAATATTTGCCATTTATTAACGCGTTAAAATCATTAAAACAGTTGTGATGTAATGTTTTTAAGAAAAAGATTGTTTCAAGTTAGTAGCACTGGCATTTGACACCTGTCAAAATCAGCTGTCATCTGAAGTGTCATAATATTTGTTGAATATTTGCCATTTATTAACGCGTTTAAATCATTAAAATAGTGGTGATGTGGTGTTTTTAAGAAGAAGAAGAAGAAGGCATTTGACATCTGTCAAAATCAGCAGTCATCTAAAGTGTCATAATATTTGTTGAATACTTGCCATTCATTAACGCGTTAAAATTATTAAAACTTACTACAGAAGTAGTGATTCAGACGTAGCCACTTTTCGCGCAATACGCGATGATTATGTTCGTCAAATTCAACCGACTGCGCAAGCAAAAGTGTTGAACAAAAGCATTTGTTGCGTTTTAAAGTAGCACGAATTTTTCTCAGGATATTGTGTGTCTAGGTTAACAGTGTGTACCAGAATAAAAATAAACAACATTAATATTAATTTTTAAGTTAGAAATTTAAAATTAATAAGGCTTATAAAAGTGGTCTAAAATTTTGAAAAATATTTCTAATTTTGGAAAAATCATATTTTTAAGTCAATTTGTTTTCAATTTTTTTAAAAATTTTATTTTCTTTTTAAACGTTGGTTTAAGAAAGTTCAAATTAATTTATAGATACAGTGTTTAGGAATTTTTTTTTTGATTTTCTGAAACAGAAAGTACTGTACATTAATTTCAATATTTATAAATTTTTGATTTTAAGGGTTGGTTTGAGAAACTTTTCAAGTTCTTGCAGTGAATTATTATTTTTATTTAACTGCAAGTTCAATTTAAAATAAAATTCATTCTTAAACAATATTAAAAATTAATAATAAAAAAAATGTATGGCTGGCAACTCTAACTCCAACTTTTTGGCCTTTAATAGGGAATTTCTCAAAAATTTGGTTCTAAAAATCGATGGTGACTTCGATAAACTTTAACTCCTGATTAAAAATGAACTATGGCTGATCAAATTCTGAAACTTTCTGATCTTTTCTGACCAAATTACTGACCTAAGTGAGATGGTAAAATATCCCAAAAATGAGGTAGGTAAATGAGAAGAGGCACACCCTGTATAAAATTACATCAAAGGTCAAAAGTTTCCAACGAATTTAAAAAAAAGCAGTTTTGTTTGGTGAAGCTGTTGATTTTAAAAAAATAATTTTTTTTTTCCATTTTAAGTCAATTTTCTCGTAACGGGATGAATAGTCCCCCCCTCCCGCTATACGATTTTTTTCTTGCCTCAACCCAACCTTTGGTCCATTGCTCATTACTCACCCTCTGAATAATTGTTTGTTTAATTTAAATTTTTTTGTAAATTCTTCTTAAATTGGTTTGCTTTTTTTTATATTTCTATAAATACAAAAACGTTTCTTATAAAAAATTCACTTAAGTCTCGCCATCATCATCATCGTCGTATTTTACTCAGTACCCCTTACATTTATCTGATGTCTCTACTAAGAACGTCAACAATTTTTTAACGAAAAATGTATAAACTGTCTTTGGTCTTCACCCCTCCACTTAGGCGGACATATTTTCATGAAAAAAAAAAAAAAAAAAAAAAAAAAAACATCAAATGAAATGTCATGGAATGCATTTTTTATGGTCACTCTTTTTCCGGTTCACTTCATACATTTTTTTTTTAATAAATATGTGTTGTCATCGTTAAAAACAAGGACACTAGAGAAATATTAAATAATGAAAAAAAAAACTGGACGCCCTCGCTCGCTTTATACTCTCTCAAAGTAGGAGTCATGGAAGAGTTTTCTTTTTTTTTTTCATTTCAACCCCACATCTTTTGAATTTTTTCAAAACATTTTAAATCAAACGTGAAGAATTTTGCATTTGAGGATCAAGAAGGGGAGGTAGAGTTTGAAAAATATTTTTATTTTATGACAGATACCCCTACACCCCGTTTGCATCACAGTGAAATGTTTTTGACCTTAAATACTTGGACAAAAGCTATCGCTATTGACACTGACAGTCCCCCCCCTTCCTATTCATCGAATGCTGAAGTGAATAAAAAAAAATTAAAAAAAAAAACAGAAAAAAGTTAAAATTCCCCAAGGCTAAATAAATGTGATCTTATATTTTAAATAATTCCGTTATCTCCGGTCAAAGTTGTGACACAATTATATTATCCTGGAATTTCCTTTTCTAACATATTTAAAATATTTTCCTTTTTTTTTTTTTTGAAAAATTCTTTTTGCATTTAAAATTTTTTTCGAGGGGAATCTCAAGGCCGGCAAAAAAAAAACAGAAGGATACACTAATTTTTGTAAATAATTTTTTTTTTATTTTTTTAAGAGAAACAGTTAGGGGTTTTAGTAGAGAGGTTGAGAAATAATAAAAGTTTTTCAATTTGCCACACGCCCTTAGCTTGACTTGCTTGCTACTACTACGTAAACGATGACCTTTTTCTAAATTTTATTGTTCCTGGATGGCCCCGACTTAGCATCTCGCTTCTGTGTTTTTCTTGTTGTTGTTGTTTGTTTCCTGTGTATATTTTGCAGGACTAAAGAATGATGCCTCTTATATTCATTTTTATTGTGTGTGCTTTTATATCTTCCATGACATGTTTTGTTTCTTTTTGTTTTTAGTTCGAATTAATAAAGTGAGATAGAAGACAGAGAGCATCATCAGAAGCAGAAATTTATATATTTTGGGTTTTTTGTTTCCGGAAAAACTGACGGAAACAGGGTGGAATTTCGTTCATCATGGCGGATTTGTAAACATAAAGAAAACACGGTTGATATGATGATGTTGTATATGAGTATGTATATATAGCTGCTTTATAAGGATATTTTAGGAAGTTGTATTATTTGCTGTAGAACTAAGAATTCTTTAGAAGTGTCGTTCTTTTGTTCTTGTGCTTCCCTTTAGGTAGGTAGAAGTACAATTGTTTGGAAATGAAAATTTAATAGAGAGATGATGATCATCATTGAAATTATGAAGTATATACACCTGTCTGGTTTTATTATTATTTTTTTGGGGGGGTGATGGTGATATTGTATGTAGGTGGTGGTTGCGGATGAATAAAAAAAATAAAAGAACTTTTGAGAGAGTGTCCTTGTTTTAGAAGCTTAGAGGTACTTTGTGGGGGACCTGATGGACAGGTAGACACGGCAGGCAGGTATATTCAATTGAATTAAGTTAAAATTTGATGTCGGTATTATTTTTGGCTCATTGAATATTACAACCTTTAGAACCCGTTATAAAGTATTAAAGAAAGTTTTGAATGTTGGAGGAAATGATGCCAACAACCTAGCTACATTTAAAAATAGAATTTGGAATTTTGATCTAGGAAGCAATAAACCGTTTGAAGAAGAGAATGAAGAAAGGCTGAGTTTTTCAGAGGGGAAAGACAGGGTTCCGAGAAAAGCTTTAACCAGAGGCATTGTGACGGGTTCTTGTAGGACTTTCCAGTCGCGGTAGATACAATTAAAGGATCAACATTTTTTTTTATATTTTAAACATCCCACTCTGCACAATGCTCATAAGATTATTTTTCGGATAGTTCACTATAACGAGATTCACTGAATAGGGGGTCTACTGTTGTTGGAAATATTCATTGGCGGTATTTTCATTCCAAATTAATTAGAAAGTTTTATCTTTTGGCGTTATGACTAGACACCATTTGAATTCATGGAATGTAATGAAAAAATGACATGAAAAATTAATTTCTATAAAAATATAGAATTGAAAATTTCTAGAATTTTTCAAAAATCCTTTTTTTTTCTGGCCTTTGTTCAAAATCATAGGAGAACATGCCGTCATCGTTTTTTTTTTTTTGTTATGAATGTATTTGACAGTGACATTTCTTCAAAGTCATCGAACATAAAAAACTAATTTTCAATTTTTTTAGGTAATTTTCTTTTTTTTTCAAAATTAAAATTAGAAACAAATTTTCCAAAAGCACAGCTAGGGGTCACTCAAAAACATACCTTAATCGTATTTAGTCTAAAATTTATAGCTGCAGTTGTATCCAGTTTGAAATTGCATGTCCTGTTTTGGATTTTCCCACGTATCATAAAATTAATGGGTTTTCGGGAAGACTTGTCAGTGAGTTTTTTTAATTATTGTTTTATCATTTATTACGCATTTTTTGAAAAAAAAAATGTGAGAGTCAAAATTTTGCTCGGACAAGAAAAATTAAACACCATTTGAAATTGAATATCTGCCAACTCTAAAAACATATCAGCTCAATTAAAACGTAATTTTTCTACTGGAAAAAAAATGTAAAATGAGGTCCTATACATTAATACTGACAGAGAAATTGAACTTAACGTGGGACAGGGTACACCAAAATTAGCCTTTTTTTAAATCGTCAAAAACTGATGTCAAAGTTGAAAATCAGACTTTACTGTAGAAAAATTTTTACTTAAAATATGACCAAAAATCAAATCCCAAGTTATGACTAACGAATTACCATACACCCTGTATGATTTTTTTTTCTTAGGGTCACAGGTATAGCTATTTGTATCGCTAAAAAATCAACTTTTTTCTTAGAAAAAGTGAAAAAAAAATTACAAAACAATTTTTCATCCAAAAAAAAATGCATTTCTAGGAAATAGGGAAAACTTTAAATTTTTGGTTACCCTGAAAAAATTTACCAGCACTGAAATTTAATTTATGAAAAAACGCAAACAGAATATTCAATTTTAACACAAAATTGTTCACTAGCTAATATTTGTATAATTTGTCGGTTTTCTCAAGATCTCAATACGTTTGTGGTCTCGTTGAGAACCTAATTTAGTTTCAAATATACAAGAAATTTAATGTATATGTAGGACAAATAATATATAAAAGCTTTCAAAACTAATTCCTTTCCTGTTAATATTTTATAACACAAACATTATGTAATGTTAGCTAGTATAGCAGAACTAGAAACCACAAAATGTAAATAGGAAGTAATTAAAACTTTTTATTTGACAATACCCAATTTCCCATCGTAATACGAGTATTTGACTTGAATTGAAATATCCAGGTAGATATTATTAATTAATAATGCATCAAAAAGACTAATAGCGTATGCTTTATCAAATAATATAATTTACAGTCATACATGTTTGTAAGAGGCAAAATAGAATATTTGAAGCTTTCTATTTGTATACATTGTATATCTAAATATTCATAAAATTATATAAAATGAATATATATGGCTTTGCTATATGTATGTGTTTGTGTTTTGTGGTTATAATGTGCTGCTCTTTAGCATGTCTCATTAGATAGGGAACATTATATACTCGTACATTTTATATAATGGAATCATTGCCATTGGCATTATAATTAACAAAATGAACATTTTCATGAAGCAAAACATTAACATACATAGAAAATGAACATTAAATTTAATAATTTATTATTCTTTGATATTGACAAAACTTAAAAGGGATAAGAGAATATGTTTCGTTATAGACTTAAATTTTATGAAGGGTTTTATACCGTTACTAGCGTGAATAGGATTAAAATTGAAGAAATTTATTTAGAAATTATAGCAAACATTAGAAAAGTTTGAAATTTTAATAATCTTTGACGTCAGATAAAACTTTTATCTTGACTGTAGAATTTTTTTTTCTTTCTATATGTAGCTAGGAGCTTTGTATTTAATATTTTATTTCCAAAAAGTTAGATCTTACAAACTGATTTGAAAAACTTTTATTCCTGATAGTGGAACTTAAACCGTAAAATACATAAACAGATGTACTTAATAGTTTAATTTCATAAACTAACAACACTGAAAAAATAAATGGTTTTAACACAGTTTAGAACTTAAAAAAAATAATTTTAAAAACAAAGAAAAAAATCGTGAGGACGACATTATTTTTCTTTGAATTGCTCAAATAATCCCAAAAGTAATTTTCAGTTAAGAAATATCTTCATTTCAAGCTGATACACTCAAAAAAATATTAACAAAACTGTGGGTGTCATTTCCGAGAAGTTTAAAAAAAAACGGTTTTTAACTTTTTTTTTTTAATTGACGGAGTTTCGGGGTCAAGGGGCTATGACTACCCTTTTAATGTTAAATATTAACACAGTGCGAGCGTTAGGGAAATAGAGGGAGCTGTACATACATTTGAAACGTCTGGAAAATGAATTGAGGAGAGAAAATAAAGTCCGGAAAGGAATAACACATTCGTGTTGTACGACTAAAGAATGAATCTCTTTGACTGTGCAACCGAAGTTTGGTTCAAGGGTGTACTGATGTGCATTTTAGCAAAACGTGTGTCACAGTGAAATTGTTTAATGGGAAGAATGCAGTTAGTTATTTCACTATAACACTGTTTAAAAAAGTAACGATGTTTTAACAAAACAAATGTTTCCGAAATTGAACTGTCACCTATCAGCTTTAAGGCTTTATTTTGGAATCTAACCAGAAGGTGCAAGAAGGTTTTAGATGCACCGGACCATATATGGAAATTATAATCTAACTTAGGACATTGAGGCCATCAGTGCAATAGTGGTGTAACCTTCATACTTCTCTTATAAACTCTTTGCTTCGGTATAGATTGTGACCATTTGCTTTGGTATACATAATATGCTTAGTAAAAAATTTCACATGTATGTTTGGGATGAGTCTACAACTACAAGGGGGCCTCAAGAAGTTGGATCTTATCTTATGCATAATTTTAAGAAAATAGCACAGTCTAAACAAATTATCATGTATTTTGACCAATAATGTGGGGGCCAAAATAGAAATATAAAACTTTCCCTGTTGTGCCAATTTATGATATCCCATCCCGATTTTATGGTTGGAGAAATCGATCATACATTTTTAGTTAGTGCGGTCATTCCTATTTGCCACTTGGCCAAGATTTTGGTTAAATAGTGATGAATAAAAAATTTTATAAGGATATGTTCGTCCCAAATGATTGAGCAAATTTCATTTCCTCGTCCAGAAAGAGAAACCCATTCGAAATTGTGAAAATGATTTTTTTCCACAAAATCTCTGGAAGAAAATATCACAAACTGTTTCCAATTCAAATGTTGAAAGGCTTAAAATTCAGTGGTTACATTTCGAAAAAAATAAAACATTTTCAATTTTATATAAGTATTCCGATGAAATTGATGTTTCACTCGAAGAGGTACATGTAAAAAAGAGACAATCCGTGGATATTAAAAAACTCAACCAGTTTGAGGAACTTAAAATAAATGAGAAAAAAGACTTAATAGAAATGCTTCAATTTTTAGCACCAATCCATCACTTTTTTTATAATAAATTAAAAACGTCAACAAGTGTTCCAATTGAAATATTTGAAGTTTTATCAAACGAGGAGTAAAATAATTTAGAAATAATTAAAAATGTATGTATAATTTTTTATTGTTAAAATATGAATTATAAAAGAAATAAAAAAAAAAAACAATATAATAAATTTGAAGTAACCTTTCTTTTTTCTTAATTTTTACAGACAACCAGGAATGCAATAGTGGCGCAACCCACTTTTTTCCAAAATAACGTTGAATTTAAAAAAAGAAGCTTGCCCCAAAAAGTATGTCTTTTTTCAAACTCTTCCACGTTTTTAGATTAATGAAAAATGTCAATGGGAAAATCCAAAAAAAAATTTAAAGAAACCCTGTTTCTTAACTCTCCTGTAGCTCTAAAATGAATTTTATGGGTTGCCTTATAGATTGTAGCCAGGTCATAAAGAGAAAAAAGTTCTCCCAACGCCATAAGCTACATCCAGTATATGGTCGTTCAACAACAGGTTGTTACTAATGCACATACCTAAAATTGATACCATTTCAGTTTCCTCAGTGTGAACAGCATTCATGAACAATAGCAACGGGGGAATATTTCGCTTCAACGACAAAAGAGAGCTCTGGATTTTCAAAGCATTAAATTCCACACGATTATTAATGTCCCATGCCACAATTTTACTTAAGTGTGAATTTAGTGGGCTCATCGTGTTCTGCCTTTGAAGTTCCAAATTCAAAGAGCAGGGAATCGATTCAGGAAATGAATAAGAAAAGCTGAGGGTGCATTCATCAGCAAAACAGTTCAAAGGATTAGTAGTTACAGATAGGAAATCATTTATAAAAATGAGGAAAAGAGTAGGAGAAAAAACAGAGCCTTGAGGGACACCAGCATTTATTTTGAGGACTTCAGATTTGAAACCATCCAAAACAATTTTTATTAAACGTTCAGAGAGAACTGTCAATACCAAAAGCACTTTTAGCAATTGTAGATGCTTTTGCATGAACATTTTGACATAACAATCAGATGAAACGTTTAGAAAATCGAAAATTAAAAAAAAATCAATAATGGTATTTTTTTTTGTATCTATGTAACCCAACGTCTATTTAAATTCGTTGAATTTTCACTGTGAGGAAAAGCAAACATCCAAAAAAATTTATTCCCAATTTTTGATAACAAAAAAAATCCTTTAAAGCTTTTGGAGCAATTTTTCCTTCCCTTTTTTCCAGTAGTTATATTAGCAGAATCCGATAATTTTTGTGGGTTTTTATAGGTAGCTATCTCATGCAATTTAATGTTTTCCTATTTAGAGGAAAAACAAACTTTTCCCAGAAATCATATTCCATCAGGGAGAAATCGCAAAAAAAAGTAACAATATAAACACTTTAAAGCTGTTAGAAACGACACAACTTAATTTTATCTTCAAAACTATTTCCCAGAAATTTTAAATGTCAACATTATTTTTTTGTAGAATTTTGATTTTGCTTTAATGTTGTTGCTGTTGCCTAAGCCGCTTATTCCAAGAGATTAGAGTTTTGAAATATTGGTATTTTTATTTACTTCAGTCAAAACATTGAATTCTTGGAAAATGGAATGAAAATTTTATGGAAACCACATTTTATTCGGAAAACATACTCCGTGATGATCAAAATAATTTTTAATTGACCTTTAATATTTTTTTTGGCATTCTTTCCGTTGGTTTTCGAATTTTTTACGGTCACAGTAGTAATTAACGAAACAAAAATAAAAATAAAATTGGAGTATTTTTTCTGTAATTTTTTTTTTTAAAAATCCACAGAATTTATTAACAACTGCATTTGCAAAATATCCATCCGCAAAAGCAAAAGCTTCCAAATAAAAATTTCCGTAAAACATGTTGAGGATTTTCGGGACTAACGACATCTTCAACGGTGAACTTCATTTGAGTACAAGTCAGGAACCCATAATTCATAGAAGCAAGAGTCTTGTGCTAGTCAAGCAATTCGACCTAGAAGTACTTGGTGGAAAATGGTCAAAGAGGAATAAGCAAAACTTCAAAAACAACGATGTCACGCAGGTGTAGTTAAAGCCCCTTTGGGCCTGCTAAGGTAAACTCACGGACATACCTTCACCTTCAAAAATATTTAACAGATAAATTTTGTAGAATTTTAAGCCGACTGTCAAAGCTCTTCAAATCTAGAAATCTCGCCATAACTTCAAAACTGCTGCTGTACAGGCCCATGGTCCCGCCAGTACTCACGTATGGATCCGAGACTTGGGTGCTTAGCAAAAAGCACTCCGACCTCTTAGCCGCTTTCGAGAGAAAAGTCTTAAGGAGAATTGTTGGCCCCAAACGTGAGAAAGTACGATTCCGGAGACGGTACAATCACGCAATCTACCTTGAAGCAGACATAGTGACAAAAATTATGCTCAGTAGACTCCGGTGGACAGGGCACCTAGGAACCGGCTCGGAAAGTCCTTTGTGGTATATTTTTATAGTAGAACGTTTAGTGGTAGACCATGTATGCGCTGGAGAGATTGCGTAGACCAGGACGCCCGAAGCCTTGGGGTGCGCAACTGGATGGTGTCGGCTCGAGACCGGGATGTGTGGAGGGACTTGTCGATAGAGGCCAGGACCGGGCCCCAGCTGTCAAGCCCGATGATGATGATGATTCTAAAAATAATTTAATCACAAAAAAAAATATCGCTATTGCCTTACTTTCTAAAGTTGTGGGAAAATCTAATTAGTTGTTATTGTCAATTCTATTAAATTCTTTTTTTCTTTTCAAATTCAACGTGCTCCAAAAAAAAGTCGTAACTAAACAATCATTATAAAGAACACAATACAAATTCAGTGTAAGCATTAAACATCTTCAATATATTCTTTTATTCTTTTCTTTTTTTATTTTGTTATAAAGTGATGTTCTATTGAACACCGCGACGACGATTTATGCGGAAAAAAAGCTTCTTATTATCTTCATCATCCACTTAAAATCTAATTATTGTTATATTTCAAAAATCATAAAATCGCATTAACGACACTTCCTCCCTCTCATTCTCTTTCTCTCTCTCTATTTCTTTTTTTGTCATTCTACATTCATTGTGTTGCTCAATGAATAGAAACACAGCATTTTTATTGCTTTTATATGAATTTTTGGGGTAGAATGATGAAGATATTCATCCTCGAAGAACAACAACAAAAAAAATTTATATCTCCTTGCCACAAAAATGTCAATATTCCTTAAAGAAATTCTAAAGAATCTAACTTAATTTCGAACCGAAATGTTTATTGATTTTTTTTTTTTATAAAGTACAAATCTATATAGAAAGAAAGTGCTTCGCGGAATTTGCGACTTTTTATTCATGACAAATAATAATATCCTTACCACTTTGGGACAAACAATATATACTACGACTACGAGCCCATCATGAATCCTAAAAGCAGGGAGTCGAAGCACCTTTCACCGTTATAAGATAGTACTGCCAAGTCTTCTATAACAAGGTTATGACAAAAATATAACTTTCCTAACTGTGTAATGGCAAAATGTTTGGCACGACATCAAAGCACCTTCTGTCAGCTGTGTCAAATTTAAAGCCATCGCATGGAACAACAACAACAACAAAAAAATATCCATATACTACAACTAACAAAAATAAAAAAATAAAAAAAAAAAGGATTCGCTTGCCAGCCATCGGCATCGTTGAGCGGAGATCTATTGAAGTTTATTTTTATTTTTTACATGAATTACGGCGTTGATTCACGGAAACACTGGCTGGCAGTGACTATGCGGCATAATGCACAGTTTTTATTTAACAACAAAAAAAAAAAAACATGAAAGAGAGAGATGGAGAGAGGCAGAAATATTATAAATAATATGTATACAGTACATTGAGCTGTCAATAGACACAGAGAAGCATTCAATAACAACAGCAATAAATAAAAAGTGTTAAAAGAATGTGCTTCCATTTTTTTTTTTGTATAACAGTTTGACGAGGATTATTGGGATATTTTTCAACAATGAGTCGGTATAGGTAAAGAAAAAAAAAACGTGACCATCAACGAGAAAAAAATTTCCATGCAAAATGATTAAGCTGTTTACAGACCTAGATTAATGAAAAAGGATTTTTTTTTTGTTTTCTTTTTTTTTGACAAAATCAAGCTGGGTAAGCATTTAATGATGTGTGTTTCAGGAGTTTATATATTTTTTTTTTTTTTTTGATGAGCCAGTGGAGTGGAAAATTTTTCGGTGAGATTATGCTTTGTTATTTTTCCAAAGCCATGTATTTGCTTTATATAATATAATTATATACATAAGAGCAAAACATTTTTTATCGTGAAATCATTTCTTTTCAGTGAATAGAGAGAAATTTTGGGAAACATTGTTTATAGTCAGAATCCTGAAAACCAAAATTTCGAAAGCCAATAATGTTGAAAACGCGAAAGAAATCAAAAGTCTTGAGAATTCAAAATACGGACAGCCAAATGTCCCATCATTCAAATAGGGGCTATGATTATATTAGTTTTTATGCCCAAACCGCTAGAAAATCGTTTTCAGTTTTTTTTTTTGTTATATTTAGCGCGCACTCAAGGGGGATTTTATGAACGTAAAAGAGGCTGGGTGCGACCCACACTGATAACTTCCCATTTTTTTTTTATATTTTTTGTTAAAAACTGTCTATTAGATATTTGTCAAAATTTAACCCTTCATAAAAAATTGTACTATGTATAAAATAAAATATTTTAGAAGGCACAATCGTTGTTCGTTCTCAGGATATTCGAGCTGAAATACAATAAATTGTAACTACTTTTCTTTAGAATTTTTAACAGTTTTTGATTTTTTGTTAAAAAACTGCCCATTCAATGTTTATCAAAATTTTACCAGTTGCTAACAATTATGTTATGTAGAAAATAAAACAAACAAGAAGTCAATATCGTTACCCGTTTTTGAGAAATTTGAGTCGAAAGACAATTTATACCAATTTTTGGTAGAATTTTTTGTAGTTTTTAATTTTTTGTAAAAAAAACTGTCCATTGAATTTTTTTGAAATTTTCACCAGTAGTCAAAAACAATATTTTTCGTAAAATAAAACAATTTTAAAGTTAATATCGTTTTTCCATCTAAGGATATTCGAGCTATAAAAATTTTTTTTTAGTTTTTTTGATTTAAAAAAATAACGGTATATTGATTTTTTTCCAAATTCATATCAAATTTGTATGACGCCATAATATGTCGAATAAAATTTATTTCAAGTCAATAACATTATTTGTTCCTGAGATATTTGAGCCCAACCAAAATTTTCACTTCTTTTTTAAACTGCTGTAGTAAAAAAACAACTAATTGAATATTAATAAACGCCCTTTCAGCTTCTTTCGAAGTTATTATCTGTAAAACAAAATTTATTTGAAGTCGATATCTCTACTCGTTATTGAGATATCGATGATGAAAAATGGTACCAGAACTCTAGGGAACTTGAAACGTCGAGAAATGTCAAAAATTTCAATTTGACGAATCGGACCGATTACAATAACTCCCTATGGGAAGTTAAAAATACGGGATTTCAAAGGAGATGTCGGTGAACATTAGTCTTGAATTTTTTTCACATCATAATGAGAGGGAAAGACAGAGCGTGGAAGAGTAATCCACATTCGCGTAGTACGGCTAAGGAACGAACCCCTGTACTTGGCAGTACGACCGAAATTGGGTTCAAGAATAAACTGATGAGCATTCCTGGGAGCGCGAGTATTACGGTTGAATCGTTTAAGGGGAGGAATGCAACTGAATATAATAATACCGTAAAAGTAACGATAAAGGAGTGAGAGACAGGAAACGTTACGCCGGTGTTCAAGTGACGTAAAAGTATCGATGATGTTCCTGTCTCCGATCATTTTGAAGGCTCGTCTTTGTATACTGTGCAAGAGATTTAAGTAGATTTCTGGAGCACCAGCCCAGAGATGGGAGTTATACTCAAGCTTTGGACGTATATAACTTTTATAGATAATAGCCAGATCAGAAGGGGAATAGAATTTCTTGCATCTCCAAAGGAAACCCAAACATCTTGTGGTATTTTTAGCTGCGTTAAGTATGTGATAATTCCGCAAAAGATGGAAAAGCTAAGGGTGCTATCATCAGCAAAACAATTTAATGGATTAGTAGTTGCAGACAGGAGATCATTATTGAAAATCAGAAAGAGGGTCGGAGACAAAACAGAACCCTGTGGCACACCAGCATTTATGTTGTGGGTTTCAGACTTGAATCCGTCTAATACTACTTGTATAGAGCGATTTGAAAGAAAATAGAGTTTCAATGATACCAAAAGCACGCATTTTCGATATAAGAGCAGAATGCCAAACTTTATCAAATGCTTTTTTAATCAAAAAAAATCATGTTTCTTTAATTTTAAAAATCGTAGATTACAATAAAATTCTTTTAAAAAATTTGAAGTTGGCAGATTATTTCTCACCTAAACTAACGGGACCTCGACAGGAATATGTTCATCAACTTCACTGTTTGGAGAACATGCGCCCATTTCTCTGCAACCGGTTTGGGCTAGGAACTTAAAATAAGGTTCTTTATTTGTAATTTTGTTATTCACTTTTGGAAAAACTTGAATTCGATTTTTGAAGTCGGTATTTAACAAAAATTCAGACTTCGTCACTATTTTCAATTTAAGGTTAGTAGTTCATATCATTTTAAAAAGGTTTCCAAATATTCTTCCAGTTCCGTAAAACATTTAGTCCAAGATTTCAAGTCTTCATTTTTAAAAAAATCAAATGAAGTTAGGAGTTATCGTTTTTTCGGCAAAGCAATTGTGCAAGGAACTTAAAATAGGGCAATTTTTTTTTTTTTTGAAAAACTTCATTTCAAATTTGGAAAAAAAAACTTAACAGATCCCTAACTTCACCAAAAAGGGGCCTACTCTTTTCTCGGCAAAAAGCTTGAAAAAGGACTCCAAAGTTGCAGCTTTTTGTTTACTTTTAAAAAACTTTAATTAAAATTTTGAAGATTTGAAATTCTCCATTAAAAAAAATCAGGAATGGAAATGTTTTCAAGGTAAAAAAATCCAAGTTAAAAACGCAATAAGCTCCTACAAAACCTTATCGAAAAAATGTAAAATCATATCAGTTTCTTAATGAGGCTCTTATGTTTTTAATGAAATTTTTTCTGCTATTTTTGAACTGTCCAAAATGTATGACAGCCAGCTTCAAATCCAGCGTGAAACTTTTTTGACAGCCAGAAATACCTGAATCGAATACAGAAAACTTTATTATTTTATCTTCTCATTGAACGTACATACATACATAAAAAACCCACAAATTCTTCTAAAAAAGGACCTCGATTTAATTATTTTAAATTTTATCAAAAACTAGAAAAGGTAAAAGCATTTGGGTCAGGTAAATGAAGTACAGCCAATAACCTTTAATATGACATACATAAGTTTCATCCCTGTTGAAAAATGTTGAATGTGCAGCCAAAATGGTGCTGGTCCTTTATTAAAAAAAAAACCCATGTTCACATTGTAATAATTAATAAACAATCGTTGTTACTACAAACTGACAGATTAATTTTAACTGACATGACATAATATTTTTTGACACTTACCTATGCAAGAGATTTGTTTCTTTTTTTTGTTATAATTTTATAAGTCAATTTAAAAAGTTCTCCAAAAGTTACCTCTGCGCAATCACTTAAAAAAAGATTAAGGAAGTTTCAAAGTAGGTATTTTATGTATAATATTTATATCATCATCGCTTTGATAAATTGAGCTATCAAATACTTTAAATAGCCTGATTATACTTTCAGAAAAAAAAGAAACAAAAAAAAAATCTATAATGTCCTCATACCTTTGGCACATTTATGCTGTTTTCGTCATAAATTTTAACAAACTCCTATACTTTCGCAGACATTAGGCAGCAGAGAAATGATGAGTTGTTTGGGAGTTTCTTCACTTTGGGCAAATAAATCTTGAATTGTGAACACTTAATGCTTTATGTGGCGTGATAAAAGAAGCTTTATGATCTAGTTAAAGGCTATGACAAAAGATATTATACATATATACAAGCTAGAGCTACCTCTATTCTGTTTATTCCTAATCGCTAATCGAAAATCAAACTTTTGAATAAACACAATAAAAGACGAAAACAAAAACATAAACACGCACACAATAATGACAACAAAATACTGAACAAGGATATCAAAAAAAAAAAAACATGGTGAAACGACAAGGAGTCCTACCTATTGCCATTTACTATCAACGAAGGATTTTCGTTTTTTTTTTTCAAAAAGATGTCCTGGAATGTCTATGTCGAAAATTTCGTACACAAAAGTACCAAGCAAGTAAAGGTTGAAATGATTCTCGAAAACTCTAAGGTCCTTATACTCTCAAGGACCAAAAAAAATAAAAACAGATAGGATATAGCAATAATACCATTGCTTGAAGCAATATTGTTTATCTCGATGGATATGGCATCATTTTGTTTCTTTCTGTTTTTCTAGCTATGCCCATTTCCCTTCCATCTATATACTTATTGCTTTTATCATTGTATTTTATATTCCTGATTATTACTTTGTTACGAACAATAATTTGTATATGTTTGTTTGTTTGTGTGTATTTATTTTTTTTTTTGCTTAAAAATAGGAGATTTCAAAAGAATTAGACTGTCAGTTAGTCAGTCAGTCACCAGAGGACGACTAAGGAATGTAATAATTATAAACATTGAAATTCTTCGATCCTTGGCGCGATGCGATGGAAGGAGTAATAAATTAAAAAAAAATTCATTTCAATTGAATCGCTTTCAATTCAGTCAGGAATTTCCATCGTCAGATATTTTAAGCAAAAATATTTTAATTCTCTGATTTGAATGGATGAAAATATTGTAACATTGATTGATTGGAATTTGGAAAATTTAAATGAAGTATATGTAAGACTTTGAAAATGCGCCAAGATAATGTCTTTCAAATGGGACCTTAGGAAGAAGAGAGATTTTTTTTAGGTTTTTCAGTTTTCAGAATTTCAATCAAAATTTTCACTGTCAAAAAGTTTCTCTGGAAATATAAAAGTCTTAAAAAAGTTTCCTAACAATTATAACCCTCAGAATGATGCCGAATTAAGTAAATCCACATAGAAATGGGAAGGAAATTTAGAGCTGGTGACAGCATTCCACATTCGTGTGGTGCGGCTAAAGAGAGAATCCCTGTATTTAACAGTAGAGTAGCCTCGAAGATAGGCTCAAGGGTAATCTGATAGGCATTTGCAGCATTATTGTGAAAACGGGGTAATTGTTTTAAGGAAGTAATGCAGCGACGGTGTCCACGAGATGACTTAGAAGCGTTTTTGGTGAGGTTGAGTATGTGATCATTACACAAAAGGTGTTCTATAATGCACATACCGAGAACTGAAAGCTGTTCGGGTTTGATGCAAGTGCCGCTTACGGAAAGCAACATGTGGGATGGGTTCCACTGAAGATAACTGAAGTCAACATTGAGTCTTAGAAGCATTAATTGATTCCGCAATGCTTTCAAGATCAGAATTTAATGAGCTGAACATATGTGGCCGTTGTATTTCTACATCCTAGGGAAGTACATCTTAAAATAAATAAAAAAAATCTGGGAGTAGGTACTCTCATCAGCAAAGCAATTTATTTAATAGGTTATAAGTTTCACAGCAAATATTTATGCAAATGAAAAAGAGAGTCGGAGACAGAACGGAACCCTGCGGTACACTAGGGTAGATATAAAACTAAAAAACCATTCAATACAACTTGTATTGAACGGTCTGACATCGAATATTTTCGATAAGAGAGCCAGGATGCCAAACTCTATCAAACGCTTTTGAAATATCAAGTGAAATAATCTTACTTTGTCCAAAAGATGTAAAAATGTGTGCCAATGATGAATGAGATTTACCATCCCATCACCAGTGGAGATTTAGCTATGAACGCCGCCGCCGTATTTTTTAAGTTGCAGGTAGACCAGCGTTTCCATGACTAAACTAAAGTAAAGACTAAGGCGTAAGTCCAATTATAAATTAGAGATTGAAGAAGGTTCGTCTTTTTAAAAAAACGGTCTGGACGAAGGATGAGATACTTTTTGCCAAACGGATTTTGTGTATTTCAAAATTTTAAAGGACTCAATTAATTATGTGTATGAGAGTGAAAAAATATTAGTCCAATCGTAAGATCGTATGCAATCGTTAAAATTCTCAAAAACAGGCAAAGTCAGATTGATATTTGAAAGCGTTGAATTATTGAAATAGAAGCATAATTAAGTTCTAACTTAACATTCATAAGAATTCGTTTTGTCGTATATGAACGTTAGAGGTATTTCTAGCTTGTTTGAACCATTCCAATTTTAAATTGACTTGCCGCACGTCTTTCTCTTAAAATTAATTTCAATTTGAAATGAATTTTAATCTATATATTCTATTTTTTTGTTCTCTTGTTGAACAACCGAAGAACAAATAGCCACTATTCCAAGTTCAGCACCGTGTACAAAATATTAAAAATAAATGTTTTTTTTTTTTGAAGATGTTTTTTTTAAACTGAAAAAAAAAACGAACAGAATGTTATCATTTTCTATTATCCTTTCTAAACTTCCATTCATTCAGTGCAAATACAACTTATATTATGTATAAAAATATTAATATTATGTTTCTTATAATTAGTTCAAGTGTAATCCACTTAATTTTCATCAATGATCTGCTAATTGGATAGAAAGAGAAGAGGAGTAAGAAACCGAAATTTCTAATTGTGTTCGTTTATAAAGGGTGTTTCTGTGAATACACTTTTGCTATCGATATTCGGATTAAAGATTTTTATATTTCAATTTTTTTCAAAATTAACTGGGCTATAGAAGTCTTACCCGTTGACAAAAAGACATAATTAATAAATTATTTTTTACTGAGTCAAAAGTAATAAACATTCGCTTAAGCTTCAAATATTTTCGGGTTTCACATCATTGCCAATTTACAAAATTAAACCAGTCAGCAGCAAGAAAAGTATTATGAAAATAACATTCAAGTTTAATTTATTAATTAGCTGAGGTGAATATTTTTCGACTTCGGTTTTTTTCTGTTTACAAAGTTCACTTCAAGGGAATTTTTTTTTTGATTCGCAAGTTGACTAAAATTTTTAAATGTCAATTCATCTTAAGCATTAGTAACCCGGAGCAGATTTTCGAAAATTATTTTTTTCCAACGGCAATGTATCACGAAGTTAGATTTTTTTCGAAGTTTAAAAAAATAAATCGTTTTCAAAATTCCATCGAAGCAAGAACTGCGAAAACTTTTTTATTTTCTTCTTTAGTGAGCTTACATTTTTAATGTGGGGTTTGTTTAAAAAAAATAATCTAACGGTTTTCAGACACCTTAAGCTTTTTGTGTTTTCGAAAAATAGACCCGTCACGCAGGCTGCGACATAATGGATTTTAAAAAATGAAATGATGGAGAAATTTGTATTCAGATTGTTTTCAATTTCCATCTAGACTTTTTGAAAAACGTACCTGCGGTTCACTTTGTGTGTCCTATAGAACTAAACACATGCCACTTTGAAACATTATGAAACCTATTCAAGACGATGAGCCTTTCTCAATAAGGTTTTTAGTCTTGGCGTTTCCATCGTTATAAGGTGCAATACCGAAAATGAACCGAATTTATCGCTAAAAAAAATGCCTTAAAAATAAACCGACAATTGTCAGTTAAAATAAAAATCACCCTGTAAACATCAAATTTTGAAAAAGTATCCTTCAAATGTTAACCAAACAAAACACGAACACAAAATTGCTTCTGCTATATTTTTTTTTTTTGTTTCATCATCTCTTGTCGAGTTATGTAATAAGTTATTCGATCGGAAAATCTGCTTTCATCATATTTTCGAAAAAACAAAAAACAAAAACCAAATTGGCCATAAATCCCAGTGAATCAACCATTCTCTTCCTTGAGAAGAACAACATAACAACAACAAACAAAACAAAAATAAAAATAAAACACCAACAGACCATCATCATCGACTTATAGAATGAAAACACAAAACAAAAAAAAAATCTTTACAAAAGTCAGAAAATAATCTGCAATCGATTTGCTGCTGTTGTTGTTGCCAGGACTCTTTCCTTTTTTTTTTATTATTCTATTTCTTGTAAATAATATAACATAACTATGGCAAAAGGGAAGGTCCTCACTGGGACAACGAGGATGAAGACGACGACGGGACTGTGGTCATAAATGGAATGGGTCTAAGAGTAGTAGTAGTAGCCCATTCCGAAAAATTGTTAATTCGAGGGCTCACCATTTTGATTGCCACATGCCACATTTTTTTCTTATATCTGAATTCTAAAAGCAAAGTCTTCCCAGTACTACATAATTTTCCCTCCTCCAGAGTCCAGATGGTGAACATTTTAACCAATATTCTATAAGGAACAGCCCGCAAAATATTAAAAAGAAAATCACTCGTAAATTATTCCGATAGTCTTCTGTTGTTTTTCGTTTTTTTTTTTTTTTTTGTCAATAAAAATAACTTTTGCCAGGACGAAACAAAAATAGGATTTTGTTTTTGTTTGTTGCATCAGGCACGTTTGACAGTATATTTTTCCTTTCTCAACTTCGACACACTATATTGCTAGAGTGAAAATGTGTCAAAAATTTAATTCGAAAGTGTGGAGAAGACAACACCGACTCTTCACTGAGTGGGATGGTGGGTGGTGGTAGTTTTAAAAGGATTAAGGAAGCAATTAATGTAGACAGCCATTGCTGTGATTGTTAAAGTTGAATTTTGGGTCCATCATTTTCAAAAAGTTTATATTTTTGTTCGTCACTTTATTGTTATGGTGGTGTCATGTTGCTAAATTATAAAATATATCTACTATCTATTCGAGTCCAGACAAAGTTTTTCAATGTTGCAGATTGAAAATAATAATTTCAAATTCTGCTGCAACAAAATTTGCAAGTATAGAGACGACGACGAAGAAGGAAATAAGTTGAAATAACAATTTTCATAAACTACTCGTAACTATGGGGAATTAATTGGGAGTGGATTCAAAAGTGATCTGGGTAAGGATATAAGTAAATATTTCGTATAAGACATAAGCTTTGGAAGTTTCTGAGCAAAATACAAAAAGTAGAAATGTGTACTTTCATCTTATGGAGATTTTAAAATGATTTTTAATGAGAATGTTTTTTCAAGGTCAGGAAAAAGGTCAAACCAACAAATTTTCCATTTGTATCCAGACTGAAGGTATTTAAAAAAATTGATGGATGTTGGGCAATACATTGTTTTCTATAAGTCCAGTGTTTCCTTGGTTTCAAGTTCGATATTTGAAATAGTTAGAATTAATTCCGCTCTTATCCGGCTCGAAGGACCAGATGTTAATTTGTTTAACCCATCTCCAGCTAATGTGGTGAGCACATAATGTCCTTGGATCTTATAACTGTTTCCACAAATTACATACAAATTACGAATGGACGTTTAAAAACACAAAATTTCCATAAGTTTAAAGTTTTGTAATTTATTATGAAGGATATCAGATGACTTTTCTGAAGCAGTTGTCGTTGTAGTTTTTTTCAATTCAGGGAAAAAAAAAGTGTTTTAAAAGCTGATTTTTAGCTAAATGGGGTGAGTTTTTATAGTATAAGTGATCAACCGAAGCATGCTTCTTAATCCAAACGGCAATTTATAAGAGGTAAAGGTTTTAGCTTTAGAAAGGGACATTAATGCCTCCATTGCAATACTTTTTAAAAAAAAAAGGAAGGTAGATTTCACTTAAAACCCCCCATTAGTAGGGTAACCCTCTTTGCACCCAGTGTGGTGTGGTGTGGTTCGGCGTTACAGTGGCACTCTTCTTGAAATCAGCAAAATGCAATGTCACTTTATTCTGAGACCCAATGAAGGGCAACTGTGTTTATTGCGCTAAGCGATCATAGACAGGCAGTTTGAATTTTGTGACAGTTGACGAAATGGCTTTTATTAACGCCTCAGTAGACAGAGTGAAGAAATAAATATTCCTGCAAATCTGCTATTAAGACACAGCAGCAGTTTTAATGACATATTTGTGGGTGGATTTTCAGAAAAGATGCCTGATCATAAGTCTGATTAGAATCCGTTTGTGACCCGTTTTCCCTTACAGAGCTGTCTTGATGGAAAGTCTGTTGGAGCAACTGAGTCAAAAGTGTACTCAGTTTAAATGTTTATTTCAGTAAAGTTTATTATCGTCTTGTGGCTACATGACTACAAGGCCCTTTTTTCCAATTTTTGCACCACTATTTTAACCGAAGAGCAACTTTCCACGAACTCTTTCATAAAAAGATCAAGTTGGACAAGTTGAAGAAATGTTCCAAGGACTGCGATAAGTGTAGTTTTCACGCCACATGTTCTTAAGATTGGTGAATATTTTTAGAGCTAGCCACCAAACTTCCAAACGTTAACATAATGGCTATATACATCCATTGAAGGGTTTGGTACTAGGGCTTCATCTCCTGCCAAAAATTCTACTAAAGCTATAGAGTTTCTAGAATTCTTTGATGTTTTCTTTCCAGCTCAGTTCTGTAACTATCGCATCGATGAAAATCATCGAGAAACGTTGAAATTGGAACGAAAATCATTGTACCGCTTCAATGTGGTTCTGTAACTTTGTCAGGTGATAATATTATCGAACGGAACAAATCGAAATGGAATATTGGAAATATGCGATAAAACGGTGTTCTGCAAGATTGAAAGTTGTTAATTTACTGCTATTAAACGTCAAATGTTACTATCAATGTCTGAAGCCAAAAATGTATATTTTACATTATTTTATTAAAAATTATATTTTCAGAGATCTTCACAAGTTACAGGAATTCAAAAGAATATGCTGATGGATTCAATGGTCGAAAATAAACCCTTTGTAAGAGGCCAATTCAATTTTATTCAGCTAGGAGCTAGCTTGTCCTGAATAATTCCGGACACTTCGGCTACTATGCGGGGAAGCATATTTCGGCTCATTGCTGCTACAAAATCCTGCTCGACGTCCCTTTGGTAGGATCCTGACCCATTGACAGTATGACTTATCGCCTTCCACTGGATATTCCAGTCAGAATAGTTCGGGAAAATAGAATTACAGAACATGGGTACAGCTTACGATCAATTATTATCACTCCAAGATATTTTTCCGTACCAGTGATACGGAGCCGTGTTCCATTCATGGTGCGAGGGTTTGTATTTACAATGTTTCGTAAAAAAAAACCAGATCAGTTTTAAGTGGATTGACGTCAAGCCACCAGCTTTGAGCTTATCGAGGGTGACTTGTAAGCGTACGCCACGACTTTCATACCGCTGTAAGCACTTTGTAAACTACTAGGTAATAAGATCCCTCCCTGTGTCGTATTTCTACACTTTCTAACTTTTAGCTTACTATCCCCTTCTACAAGTTTTGTTCGGAACATAGAATTTAGTGATCGATACCAGTAGAGTCTAGAATTTGTCGAATGGATATATGTACTTTCGGCATTATTGAAGGTCCCTCGTGTCCCAAATTTTTCTAAAAACTTTGCTGCAGCATCTTACAAAAAAACACTATTAGAATATTATGACTTACCGCAACCAACAATTATAGTAAAATTTAATTTCAAATAGCTAGATATATTGCTTGAACTAATGAAATAAAAAAAAATAATGGCACTGCACCATCCCTAAAGACACACTCATTATTGGTCCTTTGGACCAACTTTCTGAAAATATTCACGCCATCTTATCCATTTGCTAAATCTTTTTATTTAACAGCACAGCTAGGTAGGTACATAATATTAACTTAAAAGTGCTACCTAGCTTTTCTGTCTTACACACAGTAGGAACCTTTATGCTACGAACTTTCGTAACCATTTTGCACGCATTTCAATCTTAACAATACTTCTCATTTGATACTTTACATAAAATTTATATTAAAACTTTAGTCATTTTCATTCATTCGTTCGTTCATTTTTTATAGCTTATTCTCTTACTAGACCAAAAAGTTAAAACACTCTCATTGACAAACACATGTTATCATATCTGCCATCTTTTATTTTTCCCCTCAGGTTAATATTTGAAAAAAAAAACTTCCTCTTCCTCAAAGTATATCAACATAATAATGCCATCATATCTAACTCGAACTTAATGTATTCTGTCTCTTAATAGTCCAATTAATGAGATGGCCAAAAGCCCCTCCTCCCCCTACAAAAGAATATAATATATAATCGAACACAATAGGTATGTAAATGTTCGTTACATATTTGAGGCATTGTTGAGTCGCGACGTACAACTTTTCAATAGCACACTCCACTTTAAGGACTATCCATAAAGAATAATATAATATAATTTCCCATTTCTCTTAGCCTTAACTTAATGGCAAACCAATTCCATTTATATAGCTCTGAATGAAAATAATAAAAAAAAAAGAAAAAAAAATCGACGTAAAATCTTAATGACCAAATACGAAAACGAAATTTCCCGCAGCTTAAATGACTCTTATATCCTGAATTTGATTATAGCCTACACGAACACGCATAGTCGCATATACGCTATACGCAACGCATTCTCTCGCACAAATAGAATTCGTTTCGCCTGAAGGATAGGCGCAGAACGTTTTCTTAAAGAATTTTTTTTTTTGCTTTTCTTCTTTTCTTCTTTTTTTTTTTTTTTGTTTTGTTCTTCCTTATCTACATGGCCATTTAAAGAGAAGTTAGTAGACACAGGCACTCCACATCAGCCCATCACCACATTCACCAGAGCCAATTTCCAACAAAGATGGTGGCGGTGGTGTCGGTAGTGGTGGCGTTCGAGGAATAAAAAGGAGCTGAAAAAAAAATAATTAGAACGCGAAAAATATTTCGTTTATCTCTATACTCGTTCTTTCTGGTATTTTTGTATTCCTTAGGGAGTTAGGAGGAGGATCCAACATTTTTGGGAATGGTTTTTTGGTGCGGCTGATGATGAAAGAACAAAAGGAATATAAATAGAGACCACAAAATGAGAGGAAGTCGAAATGATTTCCTTTTGAGATTAAAACGGATTAGCTAATCTTCTGTTACTGCCTTGTACTGAATCAGCCTTTAGTTTGCTTTTGCTTTGGTTTGGGTTTGTATATATGTGTGTATTATGAGTTATCTACCTAAACCTATACACACTCGAATGTGGTTTTATTGTAAAACTGTTCATCTTCACCAATAATCACAATGGATGCAAAAAATAAACAAAAAGGAAGAAAAAAAAATGGAATTAACGCTTTGGGAATTTTTTTTTTGCTTAAAACAGTGCTGATAGACAGTATATTCTTAAATTTCTTATATTTTTTTAGAAAATTTAATTTTCATTCAAAAATAAAATGCACGACTGGGTCGTACGTATTTGCTCTTACATATGTGCGATCACATCGTTGTCGTAGGTGGGTAGGTATTAATTTATGTGCATTAGAATTTTTTGAAATATTTTTTCTCCAGAAAAATTAATAAAAAATATTTTAAAAAAATGTACTGCTTTTTTGAACATTTTTGAGAAAAAAATTAGAATGAAAAATTAAAGCATTAATAAATATATTTGAGAATTCCATCAAACAAAATATAATCCATTACGCTCATAAAATTTTAGATTTTCGAAATAAAATAATATTTTTAATGATAGGCTGTACTAATACACATTTTGGAAGCCGTTTACCAAAAATTTGAAATTTTTGAAAACGATTTTTTTAACGTTTGCATAGGAGGTACTGTTGATAATGTCTTAGTTGAATTTTTTTTTTTCAAAATTTTATCTAATTGTGTGTGCCATTTTCGAGAAATTTGAAATTTTTGAAAACTTTTTTTAAGATTTGCATATGGGTCGCTTTATTTTCGAAAACAAAATTAATTTTTGTTTCTTGATAATAGTATTACAGAACTAAAAATAGAATTAAAAACCGTTTTGTACCAAGTTTGGAATTTCTTATTTCAAAATTTAAGTATTGAAGATTTTTTTTTTTTGAATTTAAATGCTTTTGCATGGTAAAATGGAAAATTATTTTTTGAGCCAATATATTTATTCAAATTTTTTTAAATTTTTTTTTTAACGTACCTTCATTTTAGACGTAAAAAATATCAAAAAAAATCTTCTGGATAAACTGCTCAAAAACACAAACACACACGCACTAAGAAAAAAACAATCAACCGTTTAAGATGTGGCTTAACGAAGAAGGAGACCCACATTTTTCGACTTCCATATCACAGCAATGTCAAGTTTTTAATCAAAATCTCGAGTTTGAGTTTTTTAACGATTCCAGAACTTCCCCGATAGGACCTTAAACTGCCAAACTTATAGAGTCAAAAATTGGTAAAGCCTGAGGGCTTATGGTTTTTTGAAGTGGAACAAAATGATGTATTCAGTCATAATCATAACCATACCTGATCTACTACGTCGCGTCGCAGAATCTTTTAAAAAATGCAATTTTGTAGCATAGTGAATATTTTAAGACAAAAATTAAATTGAGTGGAGTGAATTTTGAAATGCTAAGAAACCGATAAAAAATCATTTGAAATTTTGAAAGGTCGAATTTTGAATCAATGAAATAATGTTACCGATATCGCACTCGGCGCGGTGAAAATACAAGGGAATATTGTTTATTTTTATATTTTTCAATCAGGCCTCGAGTCTGAATATAGAACCAATAAAATTTTAAAAATATTGCGCATCAAATTTTTTTTAAAACAATATTTTTTTTTTGGATTTTTGAAAAAAAAGTAATTTTTTTATTCCAAAACATTTTCTTTAAATTTTTGTTTTATGTGTTTTACAAACCTGCATACCATTGGTATCTGAGATTTAAGTGACCATTAAAAAATTGGCTTCTATTACCATAAACATTTTTATCCATGGTTTTAAAACTACACACACAGTCTTACTTTCATACCCAATTACATGCAGGCCCACATCAGAATCTTCCCCACGCAGCCCGTCTCTGGTAAAGTTGAGTTTTATTTATTTTATTATTTTATTTCATAAATATACTCATAAGCTACATAACGGACTTTCTCCTCGGTCTTCCAAAACTTATTCATAGACATTAACTTGATTGAATCCTCGTTACTCTATGTCACGAGTCTTAGACAGAGATTTAAGAGCTTAAAGCAAAATCATTAGTTAGGAAAACCTTAACAATTATTTTTTATGAGGTTTTATATCTTAAACCCAAAAGGATACATTTATGCAAAACAAAACAAAAAAAATCCCTGACTAAGCCATTCACAATGGATTTTTATATAAATCCCCATGTGGGAAGTAATTGATCTAGCTTTTATATTTTTCATGACTTTTCCTTTAGAAATAATATAATGATTTTTTTTTTTAAGAGTGATGTGCAAGATTTTCCTGAATAGCCACAAAAGATAGTAAAATAATATTTTTGTTACCTTAAGACTTTTCCCTTTTTTTTTTGACTTGTCATTGTCGGAAATAGAACTGCGTTGTGTATCTAATGAAGTGTGGTTTTCTGTCAATTTCCATCGATTTCCATCAATTTAGTTCTATCTAAGTCAGTTAGTTAAATGTCCATGAAAGTATATTTTTGGATTAAGTTTTTTTTTTTTTTGATGAAAACTTTTGTTTACGAATAATGTCATGATCGTGGGAGGACGATTATATTTTTGTAAAAAAAATATCTACCTAGAGAGAAGAATCTACATTAAAGTGACATCATTTTATTTTTGGAAGACTTTGAATGAACTAAATGTCATTGTGTATTATTTGTGCGTTTCTATTTCTATTTCTGTTTATTTCGTTTTGACCTTAAATTTTGCTAACGACTTTAACCTTTTTTAGTATAATTGGAATTGATGGGTTGAATTAACTAGTTTGTTTATAAGGGCAAGAAAATTAAATATTTGTATAGAAGTAATGTAAGGTAAATTTATATATGGGAGATGGATTTTTGGTGAAATTCAAATAAAAAATGTATAGCTCTAGGGACTACATACTCGCGCACTTGCTGTGTAAAAAACATGATGCTTACTGCAGGAAAAAATACAAAATTATAATTTTTGTAAAGAGTTTTCCAATAGTCCGCTATTTCGGTAGATGTCACTTTTGAAGCTGAAATTTTTTTTCACATTTGACAAGTATTACAAACTACACCATTAATAAAAATGGAACGATACACGCTTCAACAACGCATTCAAATTATTAAACTTCACTATAAAAATGGTGAAAATTTGGCAGAGACGGTTCGTAAAACTAAAACATTTTTTGGTCGTTGTGAAGCACCTTGTCGGACCGCGATTCAGAAATTGGTGGAAAAATTTGAGCTGTCGGGACTCAGGAGACGTAAGCGATGTGAAGAGTAAAACCCGTACACGTCGCTCAAGAACTGCTCCAGTGCAAAGTGTTGAAGAAAACCCAGGTTTGTCCATTCCTCGTCGCGTCATTCTTTGGAATTGGGCATTCCTCAAAGGTCATTAAACCTTATTATTGCATAAAAACTTAGATCTTAAGGCTTATAAAGTTCAGTTAACACGAGAGCTCAACATGATGGCCGATGATCAACAACAACCCAGCGTCGATGCAAGACGTCAAAGATGGAATTCGTGAAGCAATTGAGAGCATACAGCAGTCACTTTATGATTTGGTGATGGAACATTTCATGAAAAGGATATTGCTGTGTAAGCCGTAGTGGACATTTGGCGGATGTTGTTTTTCACTATTAATGGCATACTTTCTTTTTAATATTGAAATATAGAACATTCAATCTTTAATCTCAAAAAATAGCATTTTTCTTTGAATATCAAAATAACAACTTCTTATTGGAAAACGTTGGAAATTGGAAATATGCAACTTAAAACGTATGAACGTCCTTACTCCAGCTTAGAATTAAAGAAAAATGTAAAAAAAAGCAAGGACGTCATTGAAGAAGAAAAGTGTCAATAGGATTAAATTTATTTCTTGAATTACTAGTTCATAATTAATAGTCATTTATGTAAAATGTATAAAAAAATTAATTTATGAAAAAATATTAAAAATTCGTTAGAGAGGTTTTTAAAAAATATTTTTTTTTTATATAAAAAGCCTATCATATTAAAAAAAGGAATGATCTGTTAGTTTAAGGTAGTGCCTTATTTTATTTCTAACTTTTTTCTTTTTGAAAAAATATTTTAATATTTTTTTTTTTTTCAAAAATCCTAAAAAAAAAGTTTTTTTTGAAAAATGTTCAATGCAACATTATTTCAATAGTACAGAGCTTCAATCTTTAAAACGTTTATAAGAAGATTGAAAACTTTATGATAGTTATGAGCAAATATGAAAGTAAAATTTTTAATCTACGTTATGAAAACTAAAATGAAACATCCGAAATAACATTTATTTAGCTTCTTTTAAGCTAGAAATATGAAAAATATTTTATAGAGGTTACAGGCTCCATAACAGCTTCTTTACGATTGTTGGCAAAAAAGAAAACAAAGTTTAACTCCTCATTCTTCGAAAGAAGCTACGCATAACAATTTCTGAACATCATCAAAATATTGTATAACACTCCATAGAATGTTAACAAAGATAATTTTTTCAACTCTTATTGCATCTTTATAATGCAAATCATTAATTAAAAAAAAACTGTATCTAAATTTTATTAAATTAAACATAAAGACTTTTTGATTCTGAATTTTAACATGAAAAATTACTTAAAATATTCAAAATGTTTTCCATATTTTTTTTTGTTTTTAATAAACTAAAAGTGACTTTTTAAAATCTTAAAATTTTTTTTCCCTTGTGTATTTTATTATTATTTCAATAATTTTCTCTCCTAATATTCTATTAATTTTTGAACTATATCCGGCTACAATGCCATGCTTTTTGTAATTCTCTATATGCAAAAATTGTTGTTTTTAATTTAAAAAAAAAATAAAGATCTTTTGTATTCTATAAGAGTTGTCGAAAAAAGCCTTGCAAGGACTCCGCATTAAATTAGCTTTTGTATTTAGTCCTACTATTAACGTGCCAAGACTAAAAATGTCGTCAAAGATATCAAGATATTGGAGCCGTATCTCAGTGCTGATTATAACAACAATTTTCTTATTGTAGCAATAAACCCGGTATCTTTAATATTGGAACACATATCAGGTTTAATTTTATTGCAATTTTCTTAAAGGAACTAATTATGTGCATTCACAGAGAAGTCGATTTAAAGGAAGTACTAGTAGTACAATAGTAAATAAAAACCTTTTTGAAGATTTCAATAAAAGTCAAGAACCTATTAGTTTTGCCTACTTTCATCTCTCTGCAGAAGAACCTAGAATTCAAAATAGAATCTAAAGGAAATTAAATATTACTCGTTCAACTAGTCTCTGTTTCGATTATTATCATTTCATAAAAAAAAAATTAATCACGCATACGCCACACACTTATTATAAAATTATCTTCCAAAAAAAATTTCGTCTTGAATTCATTCAGTTTCTCCTTTTTCGTAATGAGTTAGTTTGTTAGTTGTAGGTTGCTATCTTAATCCTTCTCAATAAATCCACACTTCAAGCTATATGCATTTTCTGGAACATTCATGTTTCTAAATTAATCTTGGATTTTTAGAAAACTATAAGGAATTTATTGATTTTTATTTCAACAATGTGAAACTTTTTATGCCAATTCAAGGCTAACACAAAATAAGCAAATATTTTTAAACAATCGACCGTACCTTTACATTTAACAGTAACTCGTATTTTTAATCAAAATCCAACTTAAAAGCTGTTTTATTTTAAATGTTTATCACATAAATAGTTCATTAGTCAATAAGCTAAACATAAAATTATGACTATCTACACAAATTGGGTATAGCCTTTTTCCACTGCCAAAGGTTTTGAGGTTAAAATAAATAATTTACAAATATTAATACAGTAATTATTGTGTTTCGGATCACTTCTTTATATGATTATAAAAATATTTGCATGGATTTAAATATAAAAAAAAAACAACTTCACATTACTATATTTACTTTGGTTATTATTTGTTTTTTTTTTTTATTTCCATAAATCATTAATTATTGCGAGCTAAAAAAACTGTTTGGCAAAGGCTAGAATTCATTTAAAAATTCAAAACTTTTAATAACGTGATATATTTCTTTTTGCAGATAACGTTTTATGTGCACGTATTTATTCATTTTTTTAGTGGAGGACATAATTTTATTTGGTCTGTTTAATTTTAATTTGTGTTTATCATTTTTTTTCATAATACTAACGTTTCATACAAGCAACAAGGTAAAGAAATTATGTGTTGATATAAATACATTTATTTTAAAATGCTTTGTGATTATAATATTTTAGTTTTTGCTCTAATATAAATAACAAGAGTATGAATTTACAATGAAATAAACACATAAATACATTATTTGCCATTT